>VXBR01007035.1:972614-1029537 GCA_013400215.1 Cisticola juncidis | reverse complement strand
TGGGGGAGGGAGCCGGGCCCGGGCGGGCCCTGAGCCGCCGTGTGAGCGCCTGCCCTGCGCTCCCACAGCATCACCGAGCGCGCCACGCTGCAGGGACCACCTGCTTGGGCAGGGTGATTCCGGAGCACAGGATTGTGTCCAGGCCGTTCTGGGATATCTCCAGGGAGGGAGAGTCCATCGTCTGTGTGGGCAGTGTGTTCCAGTGCTCGCACTAAGGAATTTATTCCTGTGGATATCCTCCACAGGAAGTGCAGCTTCCTGTGCATCAGTTTGTGCCCACTGCTTTGTGTCCTATTGCTCTGCACCACCGAGCAGAGCCTGGATGCATTTTCCTGGCACCCCCATAAACATTGTTGAGGTGCCCTCTTAGACATCTCTTCTGAGACTGAATAGGCCCAGCTCCCTCCACTGTTCCTTGTCAGAGCGGTGCTCCAGTTCATCTCTGTTGCCCTCAGTGGACCAGCAGTAGGAGCTCTGTGTCTCTCTTGTACTCAGGAGCACAGAATTGGGCACAGCACTCCCTGCACTTTCCTCGGGATGCTTTTCACACAGCCCCTCTAAAAGTCCTGTCTGTGTGTTAGAATTACCCACAGGGGCACCCCCAGCTCCCTAGGGAATACCACCTGCAGTGTAGGGTGAAAGATCAGCCTGCCCAGCTGTCTGTCCTGTAATGTATGGGTTCTTTTTTAATTCATAAGTAAATAAATAAATTTCTTTCTCTCTCTAAATATCATGAATAAAATTGTTAGCAGCGTTAATTGCACTGGGTTCTTTCCCCAGGTGTGAATCGCCATTTCCACATGATTTGCATCCGAGATAAATTCAGCCAGAATATCGGACGGCAGATCTCATCCAAAGTGATCTGGGACCATCTGAGCACCATGTATGATATGCAGGCTCTTGTGAGTATAAAGGGTTGGTGCTGCCATGTGGTTTTATGAAGTTCAGATGTTTTGACAGGCCAAAATCACTGGGCCTGTTGTACCTTTCATGGTACTTGGTGTCATTCCAGTGAGTTGAGGGGGTTTCCCCTAAATAAAAAGAGATTAAGTAGGAGGCAATAAAACCTGCACTGGCTTGTGAGGGTTTTTTGATACCATGTTCTGAGTTTATTAAAGTTGCCTAAATGCTTATCCAGAAAATGTTTAGATACATACATGTCAAATGAGAAAGTTGCCATGTCTTTACGTAAGAATTTGCTATGTTTGGGTTCTAAAAATTATCCCAAATGATCATGAGTTGTGATCTCAGGTATCCTGACCTCAGTAATCAGATTGATATCAGAAGCCTCCTGATTCTCTTACCATCTGAAGCATCTTATTAAAAATTATTTAGCTCTTAATTGCATGTAAAATAGAACTTGAGATTGCATGTCAAAATTCAAATTTAAGTCTTTAAGTCACTCACAGATCCTTCTTTTCTTTCTAAGCATGAATCTGAGATTCTTCCATTCCCTAATACAGAGAAGAATTTTGCTCTTCCTGATGAAATGATTCAAGAAGTGAGAGAAGGTGAGATGTGATTGAAGTCTCTGATTCTTGGTTGCTTTCATCTCATCTCAGAATCTTTAACAAAACTCCCCCAAAAAAGCAGGTATTGTTAAATCTAATAGAAATGTGCAGGAGTTTGACAGATACCTCAGGTTGAGCAGTGAGAGCTGGATTTTGAAATTTAGCTGATGTGTGTTATCCAAAGTAGGAGCTAGGAAGTTCAAGCACCTGCCAAAGCATTTCTTGGGGTATTTTAAAATTCAGTGGAATGCTTCTCAATTACTAGGTACACTAAAATTTACACTAAAAATTCTTAGTACAAATAAGACACTGGAATATGTTTTCCCTGTTTAGCATTTCATTTTCTCATGTTAATAATATTTTCTTTGCTCTGAATTATATCTGAATGTTGCATGTAATATTTGCAAATATGCAGAGGCTACTAATCTGGAAAAATCCATGTGGTTCCATCTAACCAATGCTAACAATCCTTTCTGTAGGAAAAGTAATGATGGAAGAAGAAGTGAAAGAGGAAATTTTAAAAGAAGAGATGGAAACGCATGCAGGTCCTGAAGAAGGTAATTTTGTAACTCTCTACTGTGTAATACGAGATTAAAAACCAACTGTAATTGAGAAATTAATGTTAAAATGTAAATCCAAATGCAGTGTACTTTGGGATTTGTACTCAGACTTAGCCTGTGCTCATGCTAAGAATTTGACTAATTTAAGAGTGCACAGAGTAAACAGCTGCTTATTGAAAAGATTTCTTCTTTCCCATTAATTCATCTGTACAAAGTTGTATAGCTTTGGAGATTTTTGGCTTTAATATGTACTTGACAAACCCCTGGGAGCCTGAAGGATCTCTGGAAGAAAGCTGAGTCTGATATTTTGGAACTTAAATGCTCTGTGTTGGGAACTTTGTAGTCATGGGGGAAATAAATCAAAAGATATTGTAAAATTGTGTGCTGAAATGGGAAGGTGGGCGGAGTGTTTATTTTATTTTATTCTCATTATCTTGCTGCTTTTAAATAAAAGGCTTGTTTTCCTAACACTTTGCTGTAGAATAAGTCAAATGTGAACAGTAGAGATTCTGCTATTTATCTTAACAGACCAAGCCAACTGCTAACTATATAATTTCATCATATTTATATCACTGAATAAGTGGTGTTTAAAGACTGTAATAAAAGATCTAAAATGTATTTTAAAATATATTAAATTTTTGGGTGTTCAGTTTTAAAATTATCTATGGTACCAAATGTAATGACTGCTGCTGATTATAAATTCCATAGATTGGACCTATGTTTCTGTAAGTGTTCATTTTAATTATTTTAATATTAAGTGCTGTTTAATTCTACTTAATGAGTTTGATTTTTAGCTTGTCAAAATATATGCCTGTCTTTAAAGCAAATAATAAAAGCAAGATGTGCCTTCCTCAGAGAATTTTCCTTTAGATCTGAAAGTAAGACTTAAATGATGGAGAAGTATGCTGAGAGTGGATTGTTTTGAGAAGTTTTATGGAATATAAAGAAGTTTGCTATCACTCTTGTTTGCCTATGTGTATGACTCTGATCTGGAATCATTACTTTGGTCCTGTTTCAGTTTTTGCACCCTCTGGAAGTTTAGGAAAAACAACTGAAAAGCCAAGCAGCAAAGAGAAAGAGAAAACCTCCTCAGATCCTGGATCCAAAGAAGGGTCTGATAAGAGGAAGCGCAACAGAGTCACCGAGAAGGTTCTAAATGCCAACAGCAACCCCTCGAGTCCCAGCGCTGCCAAACGCCGCAGGACGTAGAGCCGAGGAGCAGAGACAAACTCTGGGGTGGGAGGAGGGAGCAGCAAAAACAGGGAGCACCACAGTCGCTCCATGAACTTTTGGAGGAAGTAAAAGATCCCCGAGGCAGTGTTTGAGGAATCCGCCTTGGCTTTGTCCCTGCTGGGTGTTTCCTGGGCAGCCAGCGAGGAGGAGCCGCCTCCCCGGGGCGTGGGGAGGGAGGGGTGACAGTGCCAGGGCTGCATTTCAAACCAGCAACGCTCTCGGTGTCAGCACAGCTCGGGGAAAGAGTGCCCCAAGGGGCACCCAAAGCAGAGATGGTTTCTGGAAATGTGAGAACTTTTTCTGCCTTTGCTGTCTGTGAGTATTACAGACCATCCGTGGGTAATGTTTGGCCATTTCCCTTCCATTTGTATCAAATGTCTCAATTAGTTGGTTCAGTAAAACTAAAATTCTTTTAAATGCAGATAACCGCTGCATTTGAAGTGTTCTGTTGCTCTCTTTGCTGGAGGAACCTCATTTCACCCTTTTTGATGTAACATTTTTCAACCATAAGTAAAGTGAAAATTATAATGTCCCTAGCCCAAATAATCAGTAAGTGTCCTAAATAAAAGATTTGGTGATGAGACATGGTTTTATAAGGAATCAGCTGAGCTGTGCATGAACGAGGAGGTGTTGCTTCATCCATTTGTAATACAGTAGTGTATGACAGTGGGGTTTGTACCTAATTATTTTTTTAAAGCAGTTTTAGTAGATGTGAATGAAATCAGTTTTTTGAAATGTTCATTTTGTTCTACAAATGAAGAATCTTGTTGACATTGTAATGTTTATCTTTTATATGCTAGAACATTGAGGTTTGATGAAGTTACTATTTTGGTGTTGTCAAAAGATGGATCACAGTCAACAAACACCTGTTAAATGGTGAATGAAGCAGGATAAAATGGTACTGAATTGGTTTCACTATACTAACTATCAGTTAATAAAAAGAAGAATTACTTCTTGATCTCTCAGTATTGCCTTCAAGGTGAGGCAATAGGAGTCTTCTCATGTTTTTTGTTTTATTCTAGGTACATAGCCAAGTTCTTGTCTGCCTAATTTGCTTCTCTTGTTTTATACAAAGAATAAATTAGACTTGTTTTTATTTTACTAAATGACAGTTGTTGTGTGACTTGTTTAAAGTCTGGCCCAACTTATTTTGAAAGTAATTTAGCATTAAAGTGCCGGTTAGTTTGTCATGATCTACACAGATTTTGGCCGTTAAGTACAGAATTTGTAACTCTCAAGTCTTATATCGCTGTGGCCAAATCCTCATTCATGGGATTCTAATGAAAAAATTTTGAGTTTTGTGAAATCAATGAAAATTTTTGTGAAATCAGTGAAATATTTATATACCTTAAAGTAGCAATATGTTGACAATAGTGTGTACTGGTGCAACCACTCAGCACCAAACTTGTAGCAAGGAAAGTCCACTTGGAGATTCCACGGTCAATCCAACAACACAGATTTTTTAGGAATTGTTTGGACATGAAGTTGAGTATGGGCAAATATAAACACTTTAACTGCCCCCAGCACAGCCATTCGCTGCCCCCCTTGGCTTCCAGAGTGATGGCTCTTCGGGAACGCTGTTCTCTGATCCCTTTTGCTGTGTGGGGTTCAGGAACACTGTTCTTTGACCCACATTACTGTACCAGGCCAGGAACGCTGTTCTTTTACCCCCGTTGCTGTACGAGCCCGGGAACGCTGTTCTGTTCCCCCTTTTCCTGTCCCAGGNGGTGTGTGTGGGGCAGGGGGCTGCCAGGTGTGTGTGGGGCAGGGGGCTGCCAGGTGTGTGTGGGGCAGGGGGCTGCCAGGTGTGTGTGGGGCAGGGGGCTGCCAGGTGTGTGTGGGGCAGGGGGCTGCCAGGTGTGTGTGGGGCAGGGGGCTGCCAGGTGTGTGTGGGGCAGGGGGCTGCCAGGTGTGTGTGGGGCAGGGGGCTGCCAGGTGTGTGTGGGGCAGGGGGCTGCCAGGTGTGTGTGGGGCAGGGGGCTGCCAGGTGTGTGTGGGGCAGGGGGCTGCCAGGTGTGTGTGGGGCAGGGGGCTGCCAGGTGTGTGTGGGGCAGGGGGCTGCCAGGTGTGTGTGGGGCAGGGGGCTGCCAGGTGTGTGTGGGGCAGGGGGCTGCCAGGTGTGTGTGGGGCAGGGGGCTGCCAGGTGTGTGTGGGGCAGGGGGCTGCCAGGTGTGTGTGGGGCAGGGGGCTGCCAGGTGTGTGTGGGGCAGGGGGCTGCCAGGTGTGTGTGGGGCAGGGGGCTGCCAGGTGTGTGTGGGGCAGGGGGCTGCCAGGTGTGTGTGGGGCAGGGGGCTGCCAGGTGTGTGTGGGGCAGGGGGCTGCCAGGTGTGTGTGGGGCAGGGGGCTGCCAGGTGTGTGTGGGGCAGGGGGCTGCCAGGTGTGTGTGGGGCAGGGGGCTGCCAGGTGTGTGTGGGGCAGGGGGCTGCCAGGTGTGTGTGGGGCGCTGGGTGCCGGCACAGCCAGGTGCGTGTGGGGCCGGGCGGCAGCGCGGAGCCTGAGGGGGGCACGGCCGGAGGGGACCCCTTGCAGCCCTCGGTGGCCCCGCAGCCGGAGCCCGGCCCTGCCTTGGCCGTTCCCCCCTTCAGAGCCGCTCTCGGCGGTGGAGCGGGAGCTCCGTGCCCGGGAGGCACCGCGGGCCTCGGGGATCCTCAGCGCGGGATTTGTCCTCGCCTTGAGGAAGCAAATCCCCCAGGAGGAGGGGGGCTTGCAGAGATGCTGTCACTTCATGGCTCCTCAAGATCCATCACATTGCCATGAACTGGGTTTTAATTTGTGTTTCCCCACCGTTCCCAATGATGTGGATTCTTTAATCCATAAATAACACAGGTTCTATGTTGTGTGTGGCACCTGCCTATTGACTTCTGGCGGCTACTGGATTTGACATTATGGCCTTTGTGTTCTTTTAAGTTTTTGGTTGGTATCCTCAGCTTTGTATGGTGGCCTTCCCTAGGCTCTTTCATGCCGTCAATAAAAATCCATTACATAATAGCTGCTCAATTTTAAAAATGAGCTGTAACTCTTTCTTTCTCGTAGACATGTTTTATTTCTCAGGGAGTGTGTGTAGAGCAACTTTGAAAAACCAGAAAATGGTGTGTTTTAAAAACTAGAGGTATGTGTGCAGTTTTGAGCAAGGTGCTGCAAAACACAAGCACTTGTGTCTGGTGCCTTAAAATAATATTTATTTGAAATAAAAGGAATTTATTAGTCTTATCTAAGGTTTCTGTTTATAGCATCAGTGTTTTTCAGTTTGACATTGGGTGTCAGTAATCTCTTCTCCAGCATTCCTTTGGTAAATACAACTTTCTGCTTTTCAATACTTCCTATGTCAGGCGAAACACTTCAGTCCTTTAACTCCTCCCCTTTCGGGGAAAGGGAAACCAGTCCTTCACTTGGAGTTTCATTTCAGCAGCTCATTCTTATCTTTAGAATATAAATAAGTAGATAATGAATATACTTTTAAAAGACCTTAAAGTTAAGCCTTCTTTTTTTGCTTAATAAACATTAAAATATAGAAATAACAACTTTCAAAGGAAAAATAAATTCTCTGTGCACAAAGATCTGAGAAAGGCCAAAGGTATTTTGGGTGGAACAGGTGTAATTCTGAAGGGAAGAGGCAGAGATTTCTTTAGAAGTTTTTTGCATTGTAAATCTTTTGCTAGCCATTTATGCCTTTGCAGCCTGTCAAAGGCACGGATCAATTTCCCAAACTTGTTTCTACTTCTGCTTATTTTACACTAATTCTCATTCTTCTCCCCTCAGCTTGGATGGTTATCTTTAATCCTGAAGCAGCTAATGTCTTTCTTTGGTTCTGAGGTTAGATTTTTTTTATTGTTATTTTCACTGCACACTTTCAAAACAAACTTAAAATTCTGCTTCTATCTTTGCATTTCACTTGTGTCTCTGAATGTTCATGGCCTGAAGTTCCTGCAGGTTTGTCTTTCCAGCTCTTTTGCATTTCAGTGCCTTCAGCTTCTACAAGTGAGCTCTGAAAACTTTGGGGGTTGTGTTCATTTTAAGAAGTTCCCCTCTGAGAATGCTGCAACACCTGGAGTTCATGATCAGCTGTTTTAATAACAAACCCCATGGTCCTGCCTTCTCCTAAACCTCCATCAACAAAAGGTTTCAGTCACTCTTCTGGACTCTTGTGCTGTGCCTTGTTCACAGTTCCCATTCCTTTTGGTTACAGCTGCTCTCCAGCTGATTTCTCAGCCAGCTCCTCTTTCTGTCCCCTTCTCCTGGCTGTGTTCTCTGCTTCCCTTGCTCTTCCTACAGCAGTGGAAGTGGTGTGATGCAGGTTTGGAGCATGAAACCCATTTAGTTTTGCAGTGAGACAAAAAGGTGTTTGAAACTTCTACATGGAAGTTTCAGCCTTGCTGTTTAGCTTGTATTTCTTACCTGGAAAGAAAGGCCTTAAGTTGGAAGTTTGTAGAGACCCAGGAACAACACATGCTAGGACTAAAGCTGTGTTTTGCTCTCTTTGCTTCCCCATCTTGTCCTCTGGATTGCTGTGCTCCAGATTGCTTTTCCTGGATCTGGCTTCATTCTGGTCAAGCCTTTTGCAGCCCCTTCCACCATAGCATTGCATCTGTCTCTGTATCTGCACTGGTTATTCAGCAAACCAGTTCTCTTTCTAAGCAGGACCCAAGGACCCTGAGGAGTCTGCTCTTGTCCTGTCCCACCTGACTGTGTTCAAGGATGTTACTGTAGAACCTTAAATGTAAAGGATTTCTGGGATTATTTGGTAATTGGGAACGAAATTGTCATTAATGCCACATAACTGTCATCAGGGCAAGTGAATGGGTGACTTCATTAAAGCAAGGTGTTAAAATGTAGAACAATTCCTGCCTTAATAATTAATGAACTAGTGATCAGTGTTTGTTAGAAAGTATTTTATTTTTCTCTGTGCATGTGATGTTAAGAAACACCAAATGAGATAATGATAAATGAGATAAATTAGATAAATGAGGTAACTTGGGGGCAGTTTTTGCTGCTTCTTTCTTCTAAATTTATTTAATGCTTCTTTTGCAAGACTCTGCACATCTTTCCTCCATTTCCCAACTTCCCTGTTCTCTCTGAGCTGCCTTTGAACCCTCTGGCTGTGCTGTGCTTTAGGTGCCCTTTATTCTTGAGCAGTCTTGTTCCTTTTGGTGGTTCTCAATTCACAGAACATTGTAAAATGCTGTTATGGTTTGGGGTAAGATGGTTCAGCACTCAGCAAGATTAAACCTGTCTGTGTTGCCTATAAAGTGTGACAAAATCCCTTATCATTGAGGTAATCAAATGTATAAATAAATATGTATATATTTCAATTAAAATGCACTTTAAACAAAGTCATACTTGCAACTTCTATTTCCATGAAGTTCAGAGGAGGAAATGAAGCTGTTCTTTGTGAATTCTGTCTAAATGTGACACTTGGAATGAATTTAGCACATCTGTGATGAGAACCTGGTGCCTGTTCATGTGGCACCACAGGTTTTTCTCTGTAGCAATTTGAATTATGCATAAATACAGTGAATTCAGCTGTAACTAGGTAAATCTGTCACTTGGCAACTAATAGGCATCCTGTGAGTCACTGCTGTGGGTATTCTCATTTTGTATCTATTTTTTATTTTCTTACTGAAGTTTGGTTTCAAAATGTTCCAACTCAGTGCTTTTTTATTTGCAGGATCAAAGCTCAAATTCCTCACTGCTGTCTTGGAGGGGTTTTCAGGTAGGCTTGACATAAAATTTGGTTATGTGGAAAGATGGATAATAGTGAAGATTATGATTGGAAGAGAAGTCCAGTAAAATAAGTATCTTATATGACCATGTGGCTCTGTTGCTATCCACTGTCTGAATCAGCAAGGCTGATCTTGAGCATAAAGCAAAGATGAAGAAAAGAATGAGAATCTTGAATTCAAGAGACATTTCTGCATCCTAAATTCTACAATTTGAAAGTCTAGCCTCTGTCTTCACTAGGGTTTATAGCAACTCAGAGACTTGACTTGTTTTAAAACCTTTGAGTTAAGGAAAAACAAGGACATTTTCATACTTGGTATCTCCAGCTTGTTCTGATCTTCTCCATTGGCAAACCCAAGTGGGATAGAAGATATATATAAAACACAAAAACCTTGATTAATAAGATGAGAAGGAAAAAGAAGTATTTTGATTACAGGAGGTGGTGTTATCTTCTTTTTGTTTAAATTTGTCTTCAGGAATGCAGAGAAATGACCACAGCTCCAGTCTGGTTGGTTTTGGGGGTGCTGGGAGTGCAGGGGAACCTGTGGGAAGTGCTGAATTCAGTCAAACTAGTATTTTATTTTATTTTATTTTATTTTGCAGAAGGTGATTTTATTCTGAATCTCTGCTCTGTCTCTTCTCTCCAGTGCAGCGGGAGGCGCAACTGGACTGCGGCGAGAGACCTGCAGAGATACAGAAACCATTACCCAGTATGTGCTCCTGGGGCCCCTCCTCACCTCTTCCTGCCTTCAGGAACACTCCCTAGATTTGGGAGCAGCCTTTTGCCTTTGCATTTACAGGCTCAGCACCTTCCAGGGATTCATTTGTGAGGGGGAAGGGATGATGTGCGAGTGGGTGCATCAGAAACAAGCTGCTACTTCCAAAGCACATTTAGAGGATTTAGCTTGAAATGCGCAGGGAATATGAGGGAAAGCAAGGAGAAGTGTTGGAGTGATTACTGCCTTTTAAAAGGTTGCTGCTTGTTCATTTCTTGTTCTCATCTCCAGGATTTGAAAGATCCAGAGAATGAGGAGGAAGAAGAGATGTGGAACCTAAGCTTTTATAAAAATGAGATTGCCTTTGTGCCCCACGGTGAGTAGCTTGTGTTGGCTGTTCAATGCCATCTGCTGCAGATGACTGATGAAAGAGTAGTTTCATCCATGTGAGACAATAAAAAACTAAATCAAGCAACAATTAAAACCACCACCCAAGGCAACCACCAAGAATGTCAATTTTAAAATGTCTTTTTGTATTTTAATGCTGTATTTTCCTTAATACTCTAGTGGTAGAAAACTTAGGTATTTTTCTGGCTGGCTGCCTTGTTGGAGAAGCTAATAACTGTGTGCAAATGTCTGGATCTGGGCAGTGAGCTGTGTGGAGTGGCTGACTGGCTAACTTTAATTTTTATTTGGTGTCACTTCTTGCCTGACCTTTTCCTTTTCCTTGCAGGTGTTTTTATTGAGACTCTGCTTTCATCTTGGGGGGACAAGTATGAAACGCTGGAAGAAAACCATTCCTACATCCAGTGGTAAATTGTCTGCATGAACACAGTGCTTCTCTAGTTGTGCCTCTTTTAAGTGTCAGGTGTATTTTTTATTTTATTGATGTAGACAATGCTTTTATGGGAGGGATTTCCTAGAAAGCTACTTCTGTGTCCATAAGGATGAGAGTTCTCCAAGAGATGCCTATGATATCACAAATTTTGGGATCTTTTTTGGTTTTTACAAGCTGGTACCCCAGGTTGAATGTCATCTTTGCTTATCTGGCCTGAACATTTCTTTCCCTTCAGGCTGTTCCCTTTACGTGAACACGGGATGAACTGGCGTGCCAAGCCTCTCACCTGTCAAGAAATCCAGGTATTTATTTTAAGTTTTTGTCTCTTTCTTTTTTTTTTTTTTTTTTTAGATCTGAAGGATTTTAGGATTTCCCCTAAATACCTTATATTTGAAGTCTAGGGGTTTTTTTCTGTTGTTTCCTTGGGTTTTCAGTGTGCACAGAGCTCACAGTGAAGCATTTGCCTGTCTTGTGTCAGCAAATGAAATGCTTATTGATACAATCAGCCCTTGTTTGTAATTCAGGTGCCACATAATCTGGTGCAGGCAGTTAGGGAGTTGCACCTTTTAATAATTGCTGTGTCTTGTTTTCAGGCCTTTAGGAAGTCCAAAGAAGTTATGGACAGGTTTGTCCGTGCTTACAAACTCATGCTGGGATTTTATGGAATCAGCCTGGTCAACGAAGAAACTGGAGAACTTGAGAGAGCAGAGAATTGGCGTGAACGATTTGAAAACTTGAACAGGTGAGTGATGCTGCTGAGCATTTACTGCAGCCAGGCCCTTCTTTGGAGGAGAAAAAAAAAGTCAAAGTCTAGGAAATGCACAGCCATCGAGGAATGGAGACTTCTGTTGATAAATGTTGAGTAGAGAAAATATTTTTAACTTTTATTCTGTTAAGCTACAAAATAGAAGTCTTTCCATATGGTTCCCTGGTTGTTTATGAAGCACCCTTAATGTGTGTAAAGTGCTTTGAGTCCTTGTTTGAAAAGTGCTCTGCAAATACTCTGTTTTTATATTAATGCGGGTTTTGTGGAGTGAGTAATGACCCTTCCTGGTGATATTAACCTCTTGAAAGGAGTGGGCATAATCACAGCAGAAAAAACAATTTGAAGTCTGTCAGCTGATAAAAAGGAAAAAGCAGCTGTGTCTAGCTCAACTCCTGAGGTTTTGGCAGCATCTTTTCATGCCTGCATTCTCACTGCAGACTTACCCTGTAGGGGCTCTGCCAGGGGCAGGAGTTCTGTCTGCCCCAGCCTGGTGGCTCCTGTCTACTGGGAGCTGATTCAGAAAGCCAAAACCCTTCCAAGCAGCTGAGAGGATCAATCCTATCAGCCCAGAGAGGGTTTGAAAGAGCTGCTAAAGCAAACATCAGCAATGGATGCTTTAAAACTAAGCCCACCTGTGCTGCCATTTGCACTGTCAGATAGTCTTTGATGGTTCACAGTCAGTAAATGATAAAACATTTTGCAGATACCCCAGAGGTTCACAGTGACTTGTAAGACTTTCCCTTGACAGCTTTGCTTGTGTTTTCTTCAGGTTCAGCCACAACAATCTGAGGATTACTCGCATCCTGAAGTGCCTGGGGGAGATGGGATATGAAGACTATCAAGTGCACTTGGTGAAGTTTTTCCTCACAGAAACTCTTGTTGAGGAGACATTACCAAATGTCAAGAGAAGTGCCTTGGATTACTTCCTGTTCACTGTCAGAAGCAAAGAGAAGAGGAGAGAACTCGTCCACTACGCCTGGCAACACTTCAAACCTCAGAGCAGCTTCGTGTGGGGGCCTCGTGACAAACTCCAGAGGTACAGACCCCGCTCTGCCAAGCCACAGGTGCACCAAAGGCCTGAAGACAAACAGGACACTCCGTGTGGGGACTCTGTGGGCAAGGATCAGAACCATCCACAGGTGGAACAGAGAGCTGGAGAGGCTGCAGAGGTGCAGCCTGAAATGGGTGATGAGCATGTAAAGGAGAAGATAAGCAAATGTGTTTTGAAGGTAGGAGATGATGAGAAAGAGGCTTCATCTGCCCAGCTGGAGGAAAAGGTTTTAAAAAGTGAAGCTGAAGAAGTGCAAGGTACAGCAGAGAATGACTGCACAAAGGAGAGCAAGAAGAGAAAACTGAATGCAAATCTGGCAGATGCTAAAGGGGATGGATCACTGAAAAACTCTGCTGATATTGAAAACATTTCCCATAACCTGGGAGAGTGTGCCATTGATGCAGAAGTCCCCTCCTCAGACCCAGTGTCCCAGGCAGAAGAGAATCAGGAAGCACTGAAGGAGGATGACTCAAGCACCAAAGAGCCAGCGCCACCAGAGGCTGCAGATGCAGCTGTGAAACGCAGGAAAGTTGATAAAAGAACATTGAGAAGCAAACCAGTCAATTTGGCCATAAATCTGAGCATGGGGCCCTCAGCCCCTGGTGCCAAGGCAAATCCCTCTGCTGCTAACGGTGAGGCTGGAAAAGAAGGTGGCAGTGAGAAGAATGCAGCTGTGGAAGGGCCAAGGGAGCAGGGGGGTGGTGATGCAGGTGATGGGGCTGAGAGAGCCCCAGCTGCTTCCAGGCTGCCCAGGACTGGCTGCACTCCAGTCAAGGATGGCTGCAAATTGAGTGGAGCAGGAGATTCAGCAGGGGGAGATCAGCACCACTGCAACAGCAAACTCCTGGGGGGTGAAAGTGAACTGGATGGGCTAGGACAGCAGAAAAAGGCAGAAAAGGCAGGTGAAAAGGGGCAAGCAGAAGACTCAGAACAGAAACAAGCTCCAGAGAGTCATGAGCAGAGCATGACACCCACTTGTCCTGAAGAAAACAATGCTGAGGTCCCACCAGAGAAAGGTGAAGGCTCTGGGAATGCAGCAGAGCCTGGTGGAGAGCAGGGAGCAGCAGAGTGAGAGCAGCACCTGAGCCAGTGGAGAAGGCACTGCCCTGTCTGCTGGGAGCCAGCTTTGGTGGCTTGGAGGACTCAATAAACTTCCTTTGGGATGATCCAGCTGGCCCCCATCTCACTCCTCCATGGTTTTTTAATCATCTCTAGTAAACTCACTGAAATCCTGCTCTTGGTGACCCTAAAGAGGAAAACCCTTCCTTTACTCATCTTCACGGACAGGCTGTGTCCTGTTCTTGAATTTTATCTGATGTTCAGGGCTGTCTTGGAACAAGGGGGATTTTTGCACTTTGCTTTGATTCTGGTTATGTCCTTACTGAAAGAGAAGAGGAAAACTGATCTGTCTCCTTGTTTGAATTACTTAATTATTTATTAAAGACATGATTTTTAATGTAAGACAGCATGACCTAATTTGCCAGGCCTTTCTACTACTGTGTAACTTCTCTTTGTTATTGTGAAAGGCTGTACCTTACCAGGAGATTTTCCTGGCAAAAGTGCTGTTTCTCTAAAAGAGATGAGTATATGAATTTCACATGATGTCAGTGGAGATGCCTCTCCTCCTGTAAGGAAAGTGGATTTGGCTTTAGACTGGGATAAAAACTAGCCAAAATGTGTCTCTGGCCAGTATGAACCTTTGTGTAGAAATTCTGTTCTCTGAGATGCAAAGTGCTGAGTGATTATTTCTCTTTATCCCCACAGAGGTTGCTTTGTAGTTCTTGTTGGAGTTAAGACTACAAATTGCCTACTGGTTTCTAAGAGAAAATGCTCCAGGTTTTGCATAAAACTGTTCAGAGCTGCTCTTCCCTAGGTTTTCCCACCACTTTTAGACCCTTTATTGTCTTCCACAGATTTTTATGTCCATAACTTTCAAAAGCCCTCATCTCTCAGTTGCCAAAACAGCACAAATATTTCCCAGTGCATTTTTTTCAGCCTTTGCTGGTAATTTGCAGTGGCCTGGGGCAGGGGGTTCTTTCCTGCAGGTCCACGGTGTGAGTTTGATGTGTCAGATCCAACCCATTCCCTACTTAGGGCAGGGTTGCTTTGCCTTTAATGTCAGAGAGCCAGGGCATGTTCCAGTGCAGCATGTCTGGAAACCACTGGGCTTTGTGGGGCAGTTAATTGAAACGTTAATTGGAGAGGCATCGCTTGTCTGGTTCGTTTATTTCCAGCCCTCAAGAATTTACTTTCAGACCTTGCCAGCTCTTTGCCTGTCTCGGTGTTCCTGACCTCCCTCTCAGCTGTTCTGCCACACTCAGGCAATTCCACCGAGTCTGAAGGAGCATTAAAACAGTTCAGAACCTTCATTCCTTAAAATTTACAACAGAGGATCTGTTTCATGAAGCAGAAGAAATTGTTTCCAGCAGCCTGAGGGTCTGGACCTGCTGTTTGCTCAGGTTGTTTGGGTTGGTTTTGAGGTTCTGTGGTGCTGTTTGGTTTGTGTAGGAGATGGCCAGAGAGCACATGCAGCAGCTTGTGCAATGTCAATGTTTTTCCTTTCTGCTACAGCTCTCAAGATGCTTTATCTTTCAAGGAATGTGAGGGGTGATTTGCCTTCCCAGACTGCAGGTTCTGATCCAGCATGCCATATGTGTGTGGGAATAAAAGTCTGCAAGCCTAACATTTGATGTTCATGGTCACACACATACTGAAAAAAAGGCTTTAATGTTTTTAAAATCCTTCTTTCTTCTTAAGAACAGATAAATAGCCAATAAGAATACGGTTAACTACAAATACTTGAAGATGTTGAGTGAGAATTCTTTCCTTACTGATTCCTAAGAATTGTTAATTGTGGCTTTTGTACAGATTTATAGTAATTTTCTTATTTAATGAAATTTTCATTGTGAATATGTGCTCAATTGGGGCATAGATCCTATACTTATTACAGTGAGGTTTGGTTTTGTGTTCAGTGGGATTTCACTGTGAGCCCCAGCCTGGAGTGAGTGCTCAAGCCAAGCCCTTCCCTCTCCTGCCAGGTTTAGTTTTGGCTGTAGGTGTGTGTGGTGAGTTCACAAGGTGTTTCCCAGCACTCAGAGCTGTATCACAGAGTCTGTTATCTTAATTCCCCTATTAAAGCATGACTTTAAGGCATATCAGTTTCCACTTACATTTTTTCATCTCTGAGGGTAGATTATGACCATGTATTACCCACCCCCTGGAGCCGTTGCTGGGTTCCCAGTGAATGTTTTTGGGGAAAAGACCCCTATGCTGCTTGTTTGCTTGTTTGATGATGTGCATGGAAATCAGAGAATCACGGAGTGGTTTGGGTTGGAGGGGATGTCAGAGTTTATCTTGGCCCAACCTCCCTGTCAGGGGCAGGGACACCTTCCATGGACCAGGCTGCTCCAAGCCCTGTCCAGCCTGGCTCTGAACACTTCCAGGGCTCTGTCTGGATGTTTCAGAATGTTTTTATTGCTTTTGCAGCTCTTCTCCCACAGGTTGTGCTGCTCTGCAGAGCAAACCAGGACTCTGCTTTGAGCATCTCCTGGGGCTCCAGGAGGAGGGTGCCTGCCCAGCTTGGCTGTGGGAGCTTCAGTTCAGGGTTTTTCCCTTCAGGACACAGGAACAGGGCTGTCTCTATGGTAACAGTTCCTCTGAGTCGTTGTGTCCCCTCAGCTGTGCTGTGAGATGAGAGGGTCACTGGGAATCCCTGTGGTCTGTGGGATGGGTTTGAACACTCCCAGGGCTTTTCCTGTGCTGGCCATGGGCAGACTCCACCTGCTGCAGCCCCCCAAGCCCTGCCTTGCTCTGCACAAGGTGTGGCTGAGGAATTTGGGTCTGCTTTGCCTTCCCTTCTGCCATCCATTGACTCCAGTGTGGAGGAGAAGATCGGAGCTGTGCAAAGCTGCTCTCCCTCTTTGGGTTTGGGGTGTCTAATAAAGGATTGCAGTTACTGTGAAGCTGTCAGAAGGCTTAGAGACACACATTTCCTTTCTGTCCCAACTGCCTGTTCCACAGAATCTTGTGGGAATGTGGTAAATCTGAGTCCTTTATCCCTCTGCCAAAGCTCTGGGAATGCTGGCTGCAGGGGAGCTGGACAGACAGACACTCTGTGCTCATACAGGCCTCCTGGTGTAAAGATGCCAAGCTAAAATCAGGTATTTCAGTTTCTAAGCTTTGATTTTCCACTTGTCCTCTTGTGTTCCTCTGTCATTTCAGCCCTGAGGAATGTGGCCACTGTTCCTCTCCACTTCCAAGCCCTGCTTTGGATGAAATTGTCTTTAATCAATTAAGGGAATCCTGAAGTTCATTGCAGGGATGCATCTTCATTAATCCATTGCCATTCAGGATCACCAGGCAGGGAACTGTCTTCTTTTTCCTCACAGTATTTCAAATATTGCTTTGTGGCTTTGAGAATGTTCCTCCTTTTTCCATCCTCCTTGTATCTATGATTGTTTTCTGGCCAGCATTCATCACTTCTCAGGGAATTGGGGCTTTCCAGATCCCCCTAAAAAATAAAAAAAAAACCAGAACCAGATGTGAACAGCCTCCAGAGCTAACAAAGCCCCTCATTAAGTGCATTTCTCTGCAGTGATCGTGCACTGTTACAGGTTTCTTGATGTCCCTGCTGGAGATAAGTGTCCTCAGGCACTGAAAAACTCACCCTGTGTTGGTTTTCACCTGTCCAGCACAGAGGTGGTGATGGGCTTTGGGGAATGTCTAAGGAACAGCTTTGTATTTGCAGCAGGAGTAACCCAGTTTTGCTCCAGTGTCCCTTTTCTCATTCCAGCCTTCCATAGGCTCCAGAGAGGAGGCAGGGGCTGCCCAGCAGGGCTGAGTGAGAGCTGCTCTGCCTGCCCGCTGCTCCCCCTCCTGCTCCCACCTCCTCTGCTCCAAGCTCGGCCCCTCTCCCTGCTCCAGCTGGAGCCACAGGTTTATCTGGAGCCGAGGAGTCTCTGCTCTGTAAGCTGAGCCCGGGAGGAGGAGGAGGGATCTGCTGGACCCTGGAGGAGAAAGGGTTTGGCTGCCCCGGAGGAAAGGGAGAGAGGCAGAGCCTGGGCACCATGGCTGCATTCTCTGCTCTTGGGCTCCTCTCCCTGTGTCAGCTCTTGGCCACAGCAGCAGCTCAGGTGAGAAACCTCATTTGTGTCTCATGCTCAGAGAAAAAGCTGTAAGGGTGAAAAAGAGTGGTGTGTGTGTGTTGTACCTGTGGGGGGAAACGTGGCAATAGCAGGTTATTATTCTGAAGTTTGTCACAAATGTGTGCCTGGGTTTATATCTGTGTGGGGAGGTGTAAAAACTGCAGCTTTGTGTTTCTGTAGAAGTGTTGTTTTCCCATTCAGGGCTGAAATAATGAGAGGGAAAGCCTTGGAAAGGGAAGATCTGTTCATGCAAGAGAAACAGTTTGCTTTTACAACGAAGTAACAGATTTCCAGTGAAACTGATTTGATCTTATCTGATCTGGGTCTTTATCTGAATCAGAATTTCTTACTCATTCCCTCAATCAATTTTTGAATTTTACACTTACAGCACGTTTAACCCTGGCTCACCTGAGACATGAAGCTGTATTAAACTTCTCTGTCTGGTGTTACATTATTATCTGGGGAAGTGGCTCCTCAGTGAGTTTTTCATAGTTACTGAGAAATTTTTTCAGCCTGGTTTGGGAATTCAGAACTCTGCTGTGAGCAGAGCTGCTTCTACAATGAAGCCTTTGTTCCCTGAAGCTACAGTAAGTTGCTCTCTGGAGCCCTCTCCATACAGAAGTCATTTATTGGACTTTTCTTTCCTTCCCCCCACCTCAGACCTCTCCAAAATCCCAGATTTTCAAGCAGCATCCTGCTCAGAGAGGAGACTTTCCCTTTCTCCACCTGTCTTCATTGGTGTCTGCCTGGCTTTGCCATCACCCCATCAGACTGGGGCTATAAATTAATTATTTCTGCCAAGCACTTGGCACCTTTTCCATGGGCTTTGTGTTTCCTCCTCTGCCCAACCCAAAATGTGCCTGTAGTCAGAACAATTTCCTATACAAGGAAACCCCTTTGCTGCCCAGTGACCAGTTTGCATTCCCAGTACAGGCCACCAGTAAAAGGAGCTGGGGATGTGCTCAGTCTAAAGGGTTTTCCAGAGCTGGAGGAGCTCTGAGCCCACCAGGCTGGCAGGGGGTGCAGATTTAGGGTTAAGGTGGGGGACTTGGTTGTTGATCTAGCCCATGTCTTCCCTCTGATGGAAAAATGAGCTCTTGTCTCTCACTTTTGCCCAGTCCTTCCCAAGAATTGGACCACAAGGCCCTCCTGGACCCCGAGGACCCCCTGGACCATCTGGCAAGGACGGCATTGATGTGAGTGACAGGGGCAGGGGTGGGACAGGGCAGAGCCAAGGGGCAGAGGAGCTGCTCTGTGCTCCAGATCCACAGCCTGGGGACATCCCCAGGGATGGACCTGGAACATCACTGTCCTGCAAGAGACCTCATCCTGCAGGAGTCTGAGCAGCCAGGACAGGTCCTGGGCAGGATCAAACCCCTTTGCCCAGGGAGAGCTCAGGGCTTTGTGACCCTGCTTGAAAAATAGAATATTTCTCTTTTGGCACAAGGGTGAGTGCAGGGGTGTGATGTGTGTGGGGTCAGTGCAGGTTCAGCTGCTCAAAGACAGATTTGTGTGATCCTTCAGAGCATCTACGATTCTAGAGAGGCTGCAAGAGACTCAAATATGCAACACTGGACGCTGCTTTTGTCTTATGAGTTTTATTTCAATATTGTCAACATGGTTATCCCTCATTTTGGCACATGATGTGTCAGGATCTGACTCTTGTGTTGCCAGACATGAGTTTGTAGTAGCCCAAAAGGCAAATAAAATGAGGAGCCTTTGCTTCAGCAAAGGTGAGAGGCAGAGGGAGAAGACTGCATAACCCAGGACTTAATGGAGGAGAAAATCTTGTTCTGCTACTTTTAATTGCTGTTTCCATAGAGATTAAAAGTATTGCTTCTGTGCATCTGTTGGATAAGGACTGAATTGTGACCTGTGGTTGGCAGTGGATAAATGAGCATCAGATGGACCTTCAGCAAGACCACATCAAATGCAAAATCTGGGTTCCTGCTTCGATTTCCAGTTTGAGCAGCCCTGGTCTCTCTGAGCCTGCTGATGGAAAGTGCAGGGGTTTTAAAGCTTGACTGAAGTACATTTATTGGAATTGGGCCCTTAAGCAACCTTGAAAAAATCTATTCATTCCATGCAGGTCATTTTCTTTTGGATAAGGAGGTAAAAAAAAAAGTATGAGTTCCCTGGTACACGGTGAACAAGGAGTGTTTGTGCGTGCACTGGGGAGCTTTCCCTGAGCCAGGCTGGGCTGAAGAGAGAACCTCATTGATTTCCAGCTGCTCCCTCTGAGTGTCCCTTTGGCTGGAGGAGTCTGAATTCCTGGGAATCTCCTCTGCTTCTGTGCTGTGAGATGTTCAGAGCTGGCACCTTGGCTCTGTTTTTTGTGGTGTCACTAAAGGCTTCAGGGGACACCTCAGAAGAGGGCAAAGGACTCTGGCTCCTGTTTGCAGCAGGATGTGGCTGTAGCCAGCACACTTTGGGAAAGGCTGGATGTGATGCTCAGTGGAAGCAAAAAGAGGAGTTTGGGAAGGATGAAACCCTCCAGACTTCAAGTTTCAACTTCTGCAGAGATGGAAGGGGAAAGAAACCCTGTAGTTGTTCAGTTCCTGCTTTCTACAGGAAATTTAATTCTGGAACAGCACCAGCATCACTTCTGATTGCTCTTGGAAACAGGAACCCAGGGATGTGTCAGTCATGTGGACCTACACCCCTTTATCCTCAACTGAAAGCTTTGGAAGGCTCCCCGTGGGACAGGATCAACCAACATCTAATTAACGTGAAGAACTTAGTCCTAATAAATCCAATGGCTGAGTAAAGTGTTCAAGGTGCAAAGTCCTGCAGTCCCAGCCTTGGTCTGGAGTTCTGGCTACACAGAAATTCTCTTATTTGAACAGACCTGAAGCCCATCCCTGCTGTGGCCAGAGGATGTCAGTGCCCTGTGCAGGTGAGGTGGTCTGGCTGTCCAGGGCAGGCTCCAGGAGGGTTCCTGCTCTTCAGCAGGACTCTGAGTCCTTCAGGAGCTGCACAGAGGAGGTGCTGGGCTGTGGCTGGTGCTGAGCAGAGTCACACAGCCTCTTGCTTAAGAGCTGCCCTTTTATTATCAGTACACTCCAGGAAATGATGGTATATAAAATTCTGCACTGTTCTACATTTTCCTGGTGCTTCATGAGAAGGGTGTTGTGGATCCTGAGTGGCAGTGTCAATGATGCAGAGTGAAACCATTAGTTTATTTTTATTTCGGTGCTGAGACTTTTTTGTTTGGTGTTTTTTTTTTTAATTGCATTTGAAAAGTTTCTGCACTGTATTCCTGACCTCTGTCAGCCTCTCCAGCCAGGTCACCTTGACAGGTGACTTTGGGTGAAGGTGCTGTGGAAGTGCTGCTGGATGTCCCTGAGCTGGGGAGCTCTGCAGAGGGGTTCAGCAGTCTCTGCCATCAGCTGTGAGCAGTGAGAGGTGCAGAGCATGCACCTGAATTATTCAGGATATCTGCTTGGATGAACTCCATCAGCACAATTTCTCCAAGGTCCTGCTTTCACCCCTGCCTTTCAGGGGGAGCTGCTACATTAAGTCCCTCTGAAATATTTTATAATTAAAGCCTTTAACGAGCTCCTGGTTCCATACTCAGTAACAAGCAAAATCTCTCTCTCCCAAGACTAGAAACAGCATGTTTTGATGGAAAGAATTAGTGACAAGTTCCTGTGAATTATTTCTGGGGATGTAATTCCCTAAATTGCTAATAAGCAATTGTCACTTCTCAAAAATCAAGGTTTTTTTTCCCCCCCCTGCTTTCTGTCTCCTGGCTTGACTTGCTGAGAAGGAGTGAACTTCCTTCCCTCTCACACAGCACCAGGAGAGCATTTCCCTTTGCTGACAGCCCTCTAATTCCCAGTGATCTGGCACTGGGGGTACAAGCACTGATGAGGTTTTTGATTCAGCTCTCTCAGGTTCAGCTCCTGCAGGGTTCCACCATGGCAGCATCGAGGTTTTGGATGGTGCCCAGCAGCCTTGGCTGCTGCTGTCACCTCCCTGTGCAGATTCCCACCACAGAGGCAGGGAAAAATGCAATCCCAGGTGCTGGAGGAGGCAGCAAACCACCCCTGCTGCCATTTCCAGCTGTCTTTTCATTTCCAAAGAACTGCTCCTTTCATTTCCTTGGCAGGGAACCTTCCCCAGCCACGACAGTGATAACTATTTATGGAAAAGCTGTGGGCAAAGGATGCTGAAGGAGTTGCTTCAGCATAAAGAGCATAAAGATGCCTCTGTTCAGGGACCCTCTGGTCGGTCAGTGGTGCAGGACATAAATCCTGAGCAGCTCCAGAGATTTGCCCACAGCCTTCCCAGTAAATATAGAAACCTGCTATAAATTCCACACTCTGCCAGCACCTCCTGGCTCCTGATTCCAGCCCGTGGTGGGATGGTGCCATTCCCAGCCTTACTCTGTTAATAATCACCCTTCTTCCACAGGGATTTTATTCTTGCAGGGCACCAGCTTTGCCCCTTCCCCTCTGCTTGCCCACAATACCTCTCACAAAATGCAATGCATTTATCCTAAATGTATTGTCCCCAGCAGGGACTGGGACACAAAGTGTTTTTCTCTGGGATGAGATGGAAACCAAGCTCCAGTCAAGCTCCTGTTGTTCATAAATATTTGCTTCTTTTGGGGCCTAACAATAAAATACAAATTGTTATCTGTAGTCCACACACACACTTATGAATTACTTTACAACTGGCTGAGCTGGAAGAAGTGATTAAAGACTTATGAAATATTTTCCCACAAACACCTTTAATGCTGTTCTTCAAAAGTTTCTTTTTATTAGAATAGAAAAAAATATAGAGTGCTTTTGAAATATTGTATGAAAATTGTGTTTCACCCTGATTGTGCAATTGGATTAGGTGGAAATCAGCTGGGGGCTGTGCCTGTTTGCTTTTCCTGTCCAAGTTTAGTCATCTGAAGAAAATCATTGTGGACAGTTTGTTCATTCTTCACTTGGTGGTAATCCCCAGCTCCTGGCAGTACCACAGCTTCACACTGTGCCTTGGAGAGCTGCAGTTTATCCCTGGATCCCTCTGTTCCACCAGGAAGAGGTTTGGAAGCCTGACACCCATCCAGCCAGTCCCAAGTGCAAATAAACTCTATAAAATTTAAAAAGTTATTAAAAACTTATTATAAAATATCAAAACTATATCTGGAAGAAGTTGAAAGTTCTGGGGGCACTGTTCAGGAGCTCTGGTTCTCTCTGGGAGGCTGGGGATGGGATTTCCCTAAATCTGCTATGGATTTGGATGTTGGAAAAGGCTGTCCAGGCTCATCCTGCTTGGGGATAGCAGGGTTTGGAGCTTCAGCTCGTGAGAGTGAGAGGTAAATCTTGGAGTGGGCACCAGGAGAGGTCTGAGTGCAGCTGGAAACACCAGTGCTGGAAAAGAGAGGTTCAGCACTAACACTTTTTTCTCTTTCTTCTAGGGAGAGCCAGGCCCTCCTGGTCTGCCAGGCCCACCAGTAAGTATTTCCTGCTTGGAGGGAATTTTCCATCCTTTTGAGAGGACACAGGGCACGAGCTGGCACTCACAGCCTCCCCTCCCTCTTCATCTGCCCCAAAATTCCCAGGGGTGGGGATGCTCAGCACTGCCCCAGGGGACAAACACATCCTCCTGCTTCATTGCTGTTGGTGAAACAGAATAAAAGTAAATTAATGAATGAAATAAGTGAGATAAAGCTTCACCTGTACAATGACAGGTCATGGCACCAAGCCACATCACATGGTTGTTTTTGGCACTGCTCTGATTCTGCCTCAGCCCCTCAGTCTGCCAAGGGGTGTTCAAAACTGCACCAGGAGCCAAAGCCTTTGTTTGGCCATTTACTGCATCCCTTCCTCCCCCTGCTAAGAACAGCTCATGAGCAGGTGGGAAGGAGCCAAAGCACTGAAATTTAGGGCTTGGATTTGGAAGATTCTCCTCTCTTTGTGCATTCTCCCATGCTGCATGGTGTAAAGTTAACACACCAACAAATGAGCATCCATTCTTCATCCTTGCCAACCTTCTGTTGTTATTTTGTTATAATAATTGCTGCTTTCCTCATGTAGGGGCCAAAAGGTGCTCCAGGGAAGCCTGGAGCTGCAGGTGAAGCTGGACTGCCTGGCCTTCCTGGAGTGGATGTGAGTATTTTGTCATCTTCTCTTGGGTCTTTTAAACCTTTCACATGGGCAGGGGAGTTCTCCTGATGTGCCTCATCATTCTCTGTACCTACTGGAGAAGGAATGAGAGTCCTGGACCTGCATCTGTGTCCTGCAAATCAGGAGAAATGGAAGGAGAAGCAGCTCTAGACTGAATTAAGGAATATGAATGAGGAATTTTGAGCTGTGGTGCTGACAGGATGGAATTCTCTTGATCTTTTGTGTTTTTTTCCAGGGTTTAACAGGAACTGATGGCCCACCTGGCCCAAATGGGCCTCCAGGAGACCGTGTGAGTACCTCATTACACCCTAAATCCCTTTAAATGCTCACTGTCACTGATTGTAGGCACGATTCCCACATTCTGCTGTAAATTGGTGATATTCAAGCATTGATCCTGCTGTAAACCCTTGTACAGTACTTGGATCCTTGAAATGCAGCCCCAGATGGCTTTTCATTAGGCAGGGCATGAAATCCACCTTTATTTAATATATCTTTGAACCTGCTGGGGTTGCCTCAGTGGTGCCTGTACTGGGGATATTTCAAGTACCCAAAAAGTTTCTTGAAGCAGCCTCAGTTGTGAAGTTTATCAAAGTGAAGTTATTTTGGCCTTTATTTGCAGTCTGAGTTGGCAGATCTGTGTTGTTTATAATTAATGCTACTGTGTATTAATTGTTGGAGCTTTTGCCTTTTATTATTTCTGGAACTGTCCATATGGTTGCATTAGTAGTTGCCATAGTGTTCCCCAGCCAGCCTAGCAAGAAATAAGATTTTTTTTTGCTTCCTGCATATTCTAGCTGTGCTGAGGGGCACCACAGGGACAGAGAAACAACTGCCAGAGATGGTACAGATGTCCTTCAGATCATCCACAGCCATCACCCCCTCTTAGGCCTCTGTGACATTAAGAAATAATCATTAATGAGCCACTCAGCACAGACTGTGATCCAGCATGGCCATTCTCTGTCTCCCAGATGGGAATAGAAGGCTTTTGCCCACAGCTGGCTTGCTGCCTCTTGGACTCAGGGCTGCACTGAGGGGCTGGATTATTGTAACCTGTTCAGTGCATCCCAATAATCCACCTGCTGCCCCAAGGATTTAGTCAAATCTAAAAAATCTGTGAGTTTTTTAAGGGGATGAGTGTTACAGCTGTGTATTTGTGAGATGCTTTTCTTCCTTTCCCATGTGCCAAGCAAAGTTTGTGTGGCCACTGGGAATGCTGAGTGGCAGGACCCAAAAACCCTGGCCAAGCTCTGAGCCCTGCCCATCCCCACCACCCTCAACCCCACTCCTTTTCCATCCCTTGTGCCCATCTTTCTCCCCAGAGACCCAAACCTGCAAAATCCTGCCCACACTCAGACATTCTGTGCCAAGAGCCCAGCAGAACCTGGGAGCCCATCCCTGATTTTCACAGCAGGAAAGCCCAGGAGCACTCAGGGAAGGCTGTGGGCATTTCTGTGCCCTGTTTGGGGCTGGGGGACAGGGCTTGTCCATGCCAGGCCAGCACACAGCTCTGCCTTGCAGGGTGATTGAGCAGATCATTCCTGGGCACCAGAAACCCCTCCCTGGCTCTGGGCAGGAGCCCCAGGCTGAGCTGCCCCCTGGGTTTGCTTTCCCACATCCTGGAGCTCAGTCTGGGGCAGGGGCAGGCCTGGACCCCTCCTCATTCATGGCAGCTTTTCAAGGTCAGTGCTCCATCTGGGAAATTGTTTTAATTGGTCTAATAAAAACCTGGGGAAAGGGAATTCCTCAAAAAGCTTTAGCACTCTAAATGGCAGCATTGTTAGCCTGACTTGCTTTTTTTTCTCCCTGCCTTTTAGAAGACATTTCAGTCTTGCAGGACTTGCTGTTTATAAAGCAAAATTATAAAATTTATAAATAAGCTGTTTACTTATTGCTGTGGGCTTGAATTTGTGCTTAACACTCTGATTTCTTCTAAAAAAGCTTGATTTTTTTGAACTGGAATGTCTGAGAGAAAAGCTGTGTAGCATAGGATTTTCAGTAATACTTTATTGCCAAACATTTCCAAAAGGATTTTTACTTAAATATCTCCTGCTGCTCTCAGCATCCATCAGCTTCTGCTTCAAGACTGATTAGATCAACCCTACTTTTTTTCAGTTTTAGAGCCCCTTTATTTTTAATACATAAAAATATAATTTTAATATATATTTAATATATTTTTAATAAATAAAAATATGGGGTTGAGCTGGGTTCTGACCTCTGTGCTGGATACTGGTATCCTTCCTTTGAAAGTTCTCAAAGACCATTTTGAAGTTTGTTGCTTTCCAATGAAAGCAATAAGGAAAACATAATTATTCACTTCCATTTATGAACGTTGTAATAATCAAGTATTTTCTATGCTCCATAGTTGTCTATTCACACAGTAAATTACTACAAAGTGAAAAATTATGGTGATAGCGTTTTCTAATCAAAGGAGAAAGAACATTGTTACCAGGAGAACGAGTTGAGTCAGACAATTAAAAATGAGATGTAAATTAGAGTTTGTCCTTTGCTTAATGCAGTAGCATCAGCTGATTCAGGGCCTTCACAATTTCCTACCTTCCCAGGAATGTTCACTGCTGCATTCTGCACCTTACACCCTCCAAGGTATCAAAATTAGGGAGTGTAAAGAGCCAACATTTGGCATTTTGGGTGCTCTGCCAGCTTTCTGTCCTGTTGGACAAAGCAGAAAGGTGAGGCAGCTGCTGTCAGAATTAGGGTGACAGTCAGGAGGCACCAGGAATTCAATGTTCTCCTTGCAGGAGAGATCCCAGCTTGTCCCTTACAGCCATCAGCAGTTTTGGGGATTTTTAGCCTGAAGATAAAAGTGACTGGAGGCAGAGCAGAGGAACCTGCAGCAGGAGAAATGAAGGAGCTGCCCCTCAGAGCTGATTTTGGATTACAGCCCTCTGCTCACAGGAACACCCTTTAACAAGGCCTTGGGTCCTCTGTGTCTTTCTCCTTAAGCTTAAAAAGGAAAACATTTCCAATCTCCTCTGGCCCACAGAACAGGAGAGGGCAGGTGTCATCCCTGAGGTCACTGTGTGTGCTGGGATTTCTCCAGTCTGCCCATCCTTGTTCTCCTGCTCCCCAGGGGCTGACACCCCTTAATTCCAGCTCAGGATATTGTCCTTGGGATGTTCCTGTGCAGAACTTTGGGGAGAGGCCATGGAAGCTTTGTCCCTGTGTTTCAGAGCTTCTTTTCTTTGAGATTTTCTTTGGGGTTGCTGTTCTTTGAGGTAATAAGGTTTTTCGTCTTCTTTTTGCCCTAAGTGTTTTACACTGAAGGTAGAGATGACAAGTTGAATCTGCCAGTGCATGTTTCTAAGGTTGTTTATTTTTTATTATTTCTCAGTTCTTTTTCAGCTCTGCCAGGCCTCCCTGGCAGGGGCATTATCTCAGTTCTGTCTCAGCTCTGCAAGGCATCCCCAGCAGAGCAGGACACACAGGGACTGGGTGGATCAGAGAGTCCCAGACCTTTTGTACCATTTCTCTGATCCAACTACCTTCCACAACAAACTTTTTATTTACAGAATCTCACCAATACTTACTACCTATGCTAACATGTCATTTCTACTCTAAATCAATCTCTAAAATCCAACTCAGCAAAAGATGGGGGACGAGAGCAAGAACAAGGAGCACAGGGGCCACTCCCCAATTCCTCCAGCTTGTCTCTTCATCCCCATATACTAAAAATCCCAGATTCTACATTTACATTCTATGATCAACTAAATACTGCTTATTTTGAATTCTCTCAGCTTGTGATTCTTCCTACACTGTGGGCATTCACTGCCATGGCAGGGATCAGAGGCAGTGTCCTCCTGGGCTCTGTGTGAGGCTCTGACCCCCTTATACAGATCCCAGACCCCCTGTCCTGTCCCCAAACCCTCCAGGGTGGCCACAGGGATGTCCTGGACTCCAACACCTGTGCAAGGAGATGTCCCTGCTCTGTCCCTGACCCCTGGAAGTTGTCCCTGTCCATGGCAGGAATGAGATGGTTTTAAGGGCATGGAATGAGATGTTTTAAGGTCCCTTCCAACCCAATCCACGCTGCAGTTCTGTTTCAGAATCATCACCCATAATTAATTTTACAGCCTGCTGGCCAGCTGGCAGCTTTGTAATGCAGCAAAAGGGTTGAGGAGGTCTCTCTGTGTTCTTATCTTCAGTCAAGCAGGAACTTCACAGCTTCAAGATTAATTCCAGTCTGAGCCATGAGTTCACCAAGCTCCAGTGAAGCCTAAGAGCAGGAATACAAACTGGGAAAAGGAGATGGGGATTTGCCAATGAAGCAAGTGAAGAAGCAGAAGCTGCCAAATCTTTGGCTTTGCTTGAAAGTAAAATTGATGAATTAATAAAATTCACTAGAACAAATCCAAATTTTTTTAATAGTTTTAGAAAACTTAGTAATTGGATCTACAATGTGAATGTATTATGAATGAGAATATTTCAAGTAGATAGAATTCAAGTTATGAACATTTATATATTCATGGAGGATATTTAGATATTCATCTGAGGCCAGCAGGGATTTTCAGAGTAATTATCCATAAGTTTTTGTCCTTATCTGAGAATGTAAGGACAAAATTCAGGGTGAATTCAGCTGAGCAGCTCCAGTTGTGTCCTGTTTCTGCAAGACACTGCTGGAGTTTCCAAGCAAAGCTTGGTGTCAAGGGGAGCAGGCCTTGGTGACTCCCCAAATGGGGGTTTCTCTTTTATCCCTGCTGATTTTTATCCTGTTTTATTCCCACAGGGTGCACTGGGACCTGCTGGGCCACCTGGACCAGCTGTAAGTACCTCCCACATGTGATCAAAGTGTGGAATATTGTGCCAAAATCATCCCAAGAGAGGATGGGGAGCATTGTACCCCAACCAAAAAGGATCAAAGCCTGAATGAGTGAATATATTGAAATGTTTTAATGTGTGTGTGTGACCTGTTCTGGTAACACAGACCTGGTTTTATTCCCTGAGGTTCTCTAAAATCAAACCAGCTTGGGCTGCAGACTGACATATCAAATGCTATCACAATTATTAGACATTATCTAATGTCTAATCAAAAATAAAAGGAAAAGAAAAAGGAGAAATAGATAAACTGGGATGTTTTCTTCCTCTCCATGTCCCACTCTTGTGTCACCACACATCTCTTTTCTTACAGACATCTCATAGGTGTCCAACATCCAACAGAGATGGAAAGGGAATACAAATTATCAGAGGCAACAAAAAGATTCATCAAGACTCTGCTTTGATTGCAAATTATAATCATTAAGGGCAAGGGAGTGATAAGGAAACTTAGAACAACAACAACAACAAAAAAAAAAGTTAGAAGCATTTTTTTTCTTGGTTCAAGGTTGTATCTTTTTTCTTCCAGTCTATTCAGTTTCTGAGTGATCTTTTACTGTTTTAAATGTTGTTTCCAGGGCAAAGGACTACCAGGACCTCCAGTAAGTAACAAGAATATTTTTTTCCATAAAAAGATGTAAACTAAGAGTCTGATTTTGTTGAATCCTTGGGGGATTGGGGACATGGGGACAGCCCAGCTGGGGTGTCAGGGTCACCACAGATGTACAAACTCTTCTCTCTGTTCCACAGGGGCCTCCAGGACCCAGTGGGCTCCCAGGGGGACATGGATTTCGGGGCCCTTCTGTGAGTTTCTCCTGCCATTTAATCCTCATTTACTGTGTGTGCCACAGCCACAGAGGAATGAGTTTAATTTTTGTCTCTCTGAAGTGATATTTTGGTAGCCACCCCTCACATCCCTTTGCATTTACATTGAAAGGGAATTCTCATTATTTTTCTCTCCTTTTAGGGACCTTTTGGTCTGCCAGGATTCCCAGGGCCTCCTGGACCACCTGGGCCTCCAGTAAGTTGAGACTTGAAAATAAATGTGAGAAAATTCCTGGGGGGAATCTGGAATTTTCCTCTTGCTGCACTTTATATTTGCTGCCACTGCCACGAGCATTCAGCAGGGTGTAAACACCGTGCCCTGAGGAGAAGGGACTTTTCCCTGGCTGCTCTTGGACTTTTTTGTGATCTCCTGTTTGTTATTTGTGCTCTGTGTGAGGAGGGACCCAAGGAATCTCCCCTTTATGGCACACAGGGCATGGAATGGGCTTGTTATTCACTCAGGGAAGGTTTTTGTGCTTGCTTGGATCAGGATCTCTCCTTGTAGGGCCAGCAAGTGGGGCTTGCAATCAATTCCCTGCTTTGGTTTGCTGTAGCCTCTCTGGAGTGTTGGATGGTGGGGTTGGAGGTTTTTACCAAGCCTGGAGGATGCCAGGCACAGCTGCCCTTCTGTGACTGCTGCCCCATCCCCTGAGCTCCAGGCCCCTCCCAAACCCCTCTGGGCATCCCCAGGGGATGTTCCAGCCCTGATGTGTCTGGGTTTGAGGACTCAGGGGCAGCACTTTAGGCTGTGGGGCTGAGAATGTGCCTTGTGCTGATCCAGCTGAGCTGGCTCTGTGAGAATTCTCCTAGAAATTGTGTTTGTCCTGTGTTTAAAAGCCACATTCCCTGAATTGCAGGGTCTGCCAGGAGCCCTTCCTGACGGCGGGGGGGACCTTCAGGTAGGATTTTCTTTATGTAGCATAAAAATGCACTTTGGTTCAATCCCTGATGTGACTTTGGCTGGCACAGCTGGGGGAGTGCCTGAGCATTTGCCATGCACTGTTTAGAGCTGCAGGTGTGGGTTTAAACCACCCTACCAGGATGTAAGAGTGGGGGGTGTGTTTCCTGGGCTGGAATGTTTTCCAAGGAGGCAAATGTGCACTGGAACAGATTCCCAGAGCAGCTGGGGCTGCCCCATCCCTGGCAGTGTCCAAGGCCAGGCTGGAGGGGGCTTGGAGCACCCTGGGATAGTGGGAGGTGTCCCTGCCCTTCCTAGGACAGTGGAAAGTGTCCCTGCCTTTCCTGGGATAGTGGGAGGTGTCCCTGCCCTTCCTGGGACAGTGGAAGGTGTCCCTGCCTTTCCTGGGATAGTGGGAGGTGTCCCTGCCCTTCCTGGGATAGTGGGAGGTGTCCCTGCCCTTCCTGGGACAGTGGAAGGTGTCCCTGCCCTTCCTGGGATAGTGGGAGGTGTCCCTGCCCTTCCTGGGACAGTGGAAGGTGTCCCTGCCACTCCTGGGACAGTGGGAGGTGTCCCTGCCCATAGCAGGGGGTGGAATGGGACGAGCTTTAAGATCCCTTCCAACCCAAACCAGTCTTTGATTTTGTGCTTGCTTTTTGCTTCCCAAAATGCTCATTTAGCATGAATTCTTCACTTGCTGAACAACTCCAGCATTTGGTAAAAGACAACAGCTCTTCCTGCTCCCAATCCTGTTTGCAGCAGGAAGGGCTGTGTGTGCATCCCTGTTTATTCCCAGGGATGGTGGCACCATGGACCTGTGCTTTGTTTGGGCTTCCTTCCTCAGGAGAAAACTTTGATTCCTTTATTCCAAGGAGTGAAGGGAGTGTTAAGTCCATCAAGGATGGGAGTGACATTTGCAGATTTCACAGCTGTTGTTGTGACAGCTCCTTTGGTTTTCTAATTGGCATGCCCCAAAAAAAGCTCCGAGTCAGTTTAGGCTGCCTTATGGCACATCACATGGGAGTTAATAGAAAACGATGCTATTTCTGCATGTTTAATTTAAGTTACCCTGTGGAATATACTAGAAAATTAAATTTTTGCTGCAGAGGTGCTGACTGAAGTCGTATTAAAAGAAAAAAAAAACCCCAACAAAGCAAATTAAGAGGTATTTGTAAAGTTTTAAAAGAATGGCCTTTCCCTCATGAAATTTCCATGCATGTTCTGATCTGTTCCCACCATGGAGTTCCCACCAGGGGCTCTTCCACAGAGATCAGCTTACAGGTGTTTTTTTTAATTGGTGCCCTTCCATTAACTCTGATGCCTGTCCCTGTTGCTAAAGGGAATCCATAGGGGTCAGTTAATACAGAGGATTAAATATGGGATTAATGATTTGAAGGAACTGATCCAGCTTCAGTGGGAAACTTGTGCTCTTCAGCACTTTGGACTGTAGACACTGTCAGCCTCCAGGAAGCCTCACAGTCCAGTTCCAAGTGGATCAGGCCATTCAGAAATCATTATTTTGTGGGTTACCAGGACCTCTGGGACTCTATTCCACAGGGAAATGTTGGTCAACACATGATGCTGTGATTCCATTTAGATTTAGTGAATTTAGAGCCAAAACCCACCTGACTTTTTCACCTAATGGGTGAAGCCAGGCTCCCTGGATGTGCTGTTAAACCAAAGTGTTCCTGTTCCCTGCAGTGCCCAGCTCTGTGCCCACCAGGTCCCCCAGGGCCCCCAGGAATGCCAGGATTCAAGGTAAGGAAGCATCTCCAGGATTTGTCTCCCAAAACAAACAGCACTGTGAACCCCTGGCATTAAATTGTGTATATAATTTCTATATATAAGCCCACACCTCCCAGAGCAGCCATGCATTTGCATTTATTCCTACCAATGAAATGGAACCCTTGGCATTGATTAAAAAACCCCTGGAGCTTGTTCCAGGAACAAACAGGGGCAGCAGTTCAGGGCTGCCTCAGGAACCAGGGACTGCATTTCCAGGCCTGACAGCTGAAAATTCACCACTTCTTAAACTGCAAAACCTAATTTACATCATCAATGTAACACAATTTAATTGTTGTTTTCATAGCCAGTTGAGCACCAGGCAGATTCCTGTTTAGTTGTTGGGCTCTGATGTGTAAATTCAAATTCTCAGCCCTCAGGAGTTAAACATCTCCTCTGTCCCCTCTGTGCTCACATGAATTCTTTGTAGTTATGGGCTCCAGCAGTGAGACAGAGTAAAAAGTGACTCAAGTTCTTTTAGCAGGGATTAGAAGTTGGCAGAGAGTGGGAGAACTCCTGGGAAATGCTCTCAGTTCCTCCTGAAGTGACCTTTCCCAGGTCTGTTTGGTCTCTGCACTGAGTCATAAATATCATTACAAATACAAAATGTTTAGGGCATCACTGCTCAAAATTCATAGCTCATGAAATGGAAAACCCTGTGGAACTCTCCAGTGATGATGCAAAGGGTGCACAGGAGCTCTGTTGTGGTGAGGAACAACATCTGCCACTGCTGAAATCAACCTGGGTCTCCCACAATTACAGGAAAAGAGCCAAGGCACAAATTGAATCAGAGCATGGATAAAAGCTTCCAGAGGGACATGGGTTTCTTTGCAAGCTTGAAGATGAAGACATTAAAGATGACTTTAAAAGGGAGCTTAAAAATGCAGAATGGGGCTCTCAGGAGTGACTCATCCCCATTTTCTGACGTGGTGGGAACTGAGTTCTGTATTTGAGAGCTGCATCCAGACCATGAGCTCAGTCCAGTGCAAATCACTCTGGTAAACCAAATCTGGGTATTTCCTGGAAATACATCAGTTCTGACACTGGTACCTGGATAATCTCCACTCTCAGCACACCTACAGACTGTTCTCCCTGGGAGTCATTTGGGACGTGGGGGTTTAGGCTTCACAGCTGTCTCACCAAATCTGATTTTAAAACAAGGCTCTACTGGGGTGTGAATAATCCTAACTCTTATTTCTAGGGACACACTGGTCACAAAGGGGAGCCTGGTGAAGTAGGAAAACAAGGAGAGAAGGTAAACTTCAACTTAAAAGTAATGGAGGAGGAATTCTGTCTTTGAAAACACCTTGAAAGAGAAATAAGTGATTTTTTTCAAGGACACAGGGAGGAATGAGGCTGTTGGCTGAACAAGGAGCAGATACTTTGGCTGAAGTGCTTTGGGTTCCCCTGCCCTCCCAGTAGGACCAAGAAAATTCATCTTTCTGAGGATCATCATGTGAAGATCAGTTTAATAGCTCTCCTTCCCCATGCAGGGATGTCAGCTCAGGAGAAGCCCTGCATTAATCACTTGGATAAATTCCTGACTGATCTGTTCTTGCACACAGCAGAAATTGTAATGTAGAAGCAAAATCTGAAGAGGAATCTGGGAGGGGGAGAGGAAGCTCAAGGAGACAGGGATGTCCCTGGCTGTGAGTTTCAGGCTCCTGCTGTCCCTCTCCTGTCTGATGGATTTTTCTCCCCCAGGGTAACCCTGGCCCTCCCGGCCCTCCAGGAGCTCCTGGTGGTGTTGGCCTGCAGGTAACCCCTCCTCTCCTCTCCCCACCTTGTCCTGCTCACTGTAGGGCCATCAGCCACCTTAGGTACAGTGATTGAGCTTTAATTTCTTCTCTTAATTAGGGCCCAAGAGGACTAAGAGGCCTCCCTGGTCCAGTGGGTCCGGCTGGCGACAGGGTGAGAAAAAACTTCTGATTTTTTTCTTTTCCTTTCCGCCACCAGTTTGTCTTTTGGGAGGTGCCAGTGGCACTTGTCCTCACTGAATTCCACTGGGAAACCTCTAAAGGCACAAAGGGTGGGCTGTTCCCTGCAGCCCCTCCATCAGAGGAACCTTTCTGGCAGGGTCAGGCTCCGCCAGGCTGAGCCATTCCAACCAAAGGGCAAGACTGACAGTGTTACAGAATCCTAAAAAAAAAAAATGATAAAGTTTTCATGAACATTTCACTTTCTGTTCTGTCCCTTTGCAAGAAAAATCCAGAGAATCAGGTTTTCAGGACACAAAAAGGCTCCTCAGTGAGAACAGGGTCAATCTCCAGCTCACTGAGGCTTTGGGCTCTTGTCACAGTCCCCTGAAGTCCCCTGAGCAGCAGCCCAGAGCCTGAATGGTTTGGAATTGGATGAAGTCCTGCATTTATTTAGGAGTAAGAGTGGATACAGGATACAAGGCCATGAATGGTATCAGTGTATCAGAGGTACAAAGGTGAGGAGATCCAGAGTAAAACCCTTTGTTCAGGGTGGGATTTTTGCATGTCTGTCCTGCAAACCAGCAGGAGATACAGGGTGTCCTTCCAGGGCTTTTGTGTTTTCCCAGGCTGTGGTACAAGGTGGGGATTCTGTTCCTTCTTGCTCTGCCAAGCCCAGCATCTCAGTGGTGTCTGTTCTCTGCAGGGTGACATTGGATTCAGAGGCCCACCTGGAATCCCAGGACCCCCAGGGAAAGCTGTATGTATCCCATACATCCCTCTCTGCCCCTGCCTTCCATAACCTGATCTATTCCTCCTTCCTGAGCTCTGCTGCCAGTGAGCAGGAGGCTGTGCTGACCACTTCCATCAGATTATTCCCTTTGCCTTTTCCCTGCCTTAGAACAATGTGATTTTACCTGACCCAGACCTCATGACATCTCTCCCTTTGCCACGCCCCACACCACAATAAATCCACCCCATTTCCATTGCTCTCTGTGCTTCACTGCCCTTCCCTGAGCAGCAGCAGCTGTGGGCAAGCACTGCAGAAGGGAATATCCATTGCTTTTGGACAAGAATCAGCCCTGTTGTGAGCTTACATCCCTTGAAGCTGATCTGTTCCCAGGTGCCCACAGCTCTGAAGGATTTTTGCTCCAAGCAGAAATAGCTGTGTATTGAGGATGCAATCCCCATCCTCCTGCAGAGCTCCCTTCTGCAGCACCACTCTCTGGGGACCCCTCCCTCGTCTTGCAATTAGAGAAGAAATTCATCCAAACTAAAATAAAATTAGGTACTTTCTCACCAAACCTTTCATTATACCCAGCAGGATCTAGACAGTAAATATTAAAGCTTTTCTCCCACTCTGTTTCTGCTTAAAGAAATTGCTTCATTAAAGGAAGGGGAAGTTGGTCTGTGCCCTGAGGGGTTGTTGGCCAAGTCCCTGCTGCAGGGAGTGTGTCAGGAACTGGAGTGTGTCAGGAACTGGAGTGTGTCAGGAACTGGAGTGTGTCAGGAACTGGAGTGTGTCAGGGATTGGAGTGTGTCAGGGATTGGATGTGTCAGGAACTGGAGTGTGTCAGGAATTACAGTGTGTCAGGGATTGAAGTGTGTCAGGAACTGGAGTGTGTCAGGGAGTGGAGTGTGTCAGGAACTGGAGTGTGTCAGGAACTGGAGTGTGTCAGGAACTGGAGTGTGTCAGGAACTGGAGTGTGTCAGGAATTGGAGTGTGTCAGGAATTGGAGTGTGTCAGGAATTGGAGTGTGTCAGGAACTGGAGTGTGTCAGGAACTGGAGTGTGTCAGGAATTGGAGTGTGTCAGGAACTGGAGTGTGTCAGGAACTGGAGTGTCCCTGGGAAGTGCAGCCGAGCTCTCGGGGGCTGTGTGTGCTCACCCCTCTGCTTACACCAGCAAAAAGCACCAAAACCTCCTCATTCCACCCTCTGTAAAATGAACAGTCCCTGTCACTGCCTGGTGGAGATGCTGAATGGCTTTTCCTGCTCTGTCACAGGGGGACCAAGGGAGCAAAGGACCTCAGGGATTCCGGGGGCCCAGAGGCGACACTGTAAGTGCAGTCAAACACCCTCTGCTCCAGCCTGGGATGTGACAGTCCACAGGCTGTTTATTTTGGTTTATTTTGGTTTGTGCCCCCTTCATTTGCTTGGCAGGGATGGAAGCATCATCTCAAAAATGAGGTGTTTAACTCTGACTAAAGATGCCTGAGCAATAAGGTGTCCAAGTGCTGCTACAGCCTGGGGCACAGGGGGCAGATCTCACATCCCCACCCCTTGAAATGATCCAGAATTTACCCAGGTGTTGTATCCAGCACTGGGTTGGTTTCCTGCTGTGTCCCAAAACAACCTTCATATTTATGTGGGCAGAGAGGACCCAGCTGCAATGGAATGAAATGTCCCTACAGAATCTGAGTCTTGTCTTTGCTGGCTGCTCTTCAGCTCTACAATGGTTAACACAGGATTTGTTGTTGTTTCCTAGGGTAAACCTGGACCAAAAGGAAACCCAGGGGCTCGTGGGTTCATAGGAGAACCTGTAAGTCAATAGGGCAGGATGCAGGCCTTACTGTTTGCCTTGCTTGCAGATGAGGAGATCAAACACAGCAGGAAAAAGCTGCTTCTTGCCTCCTTTGCTGTCACACTTCTGCTCTGGGGTCTCTGTGCAAACCCAGCTGGACTGAGCCATGGTTGTACTGCTATTAATGAAAACCTCCCAGTACAACTGGAGCTGGACTCGTTGCCAAAGCTGCTTTGATGGGAATGGATTTTGCAAACCACAGAGCCCCCTCCTGCCCTAAAGCTGTGCTGTCCATGTTTGCAGGGAATGCCTGGCAAGGACGGGCGGGATGGAGCTCCTGGACTCGATGGTGAGAAGGTTTGTAAAGTCCTGCCTAAACACTGCAGGGAAGGTCCTGAGGTGTGCTGGGAGTGCTGCAAAGCCACTGATGCTCCTCAAGAAGCTTGGCTGGAAAGCTTTTCCTTCTAAAAAGTGTTCTAATATTATCACTGGTGAAGGAGAGGGAGATTCTCCTGTTGGTTAATCCCGAGGGAATTCCCTAAAGAAGGAAGGTGCACATAAGATGTAAACCCAGCTTTGCCCCTGAATTTAGTGGTTCCTCCAGGCCTTCGGAGATGCCTTTTCAGAGCTGCTGACTGTTGATTTTAACTGGAGACAAAGTGCCAAAGTGCTGTCAGGTGCTGGTGACCTGGTTTTTGAGGAGTGCTCCTGCAGGAGGACTGAACTGTGCTGCCAGGGAGCTGCAGGGAGTAGGGAAACACCTGGGAGCTCCTGCAGTGGGTGCTCACTGCTCCAGACACAACAGCTCTTGGTCCTGTGCATCCAGGGAGGGAGAAAAGCACAAGTCCTGTTTGGGAATGTGTCCCTGCCCGTGCCAGGCCATTTCCCAGTGCTGCAGGATCCCTCCTAACCTCTCCCTATCCGCAGGGTGACGCAGCTCCCATGGGTGCTCCCGGAGAGAAGGGGCCAAATGGACTTCCCGTGAGTATGGAGCAGGACCTGCCACCTCTGGGGGTGCCAGCAGCTCAGGGTGCCTGCAGAGGTCCTTCCTGGGGGCAGGGGAGGGTCGTTCTGTGGGTTGTTCACAAGGAGTTCCAGGTAAGCCAAGAGGAAATGCACTTTCCCCACCATGCAGACAGGGCAGGAGTGTGCCAGGCAGGACTGGAGAACCCCTGGAGCAGCACCACACAGTAATTCCCTGGCTGTTGGCTCCTCTGACACTTTAAACTCTAAACTTGAGAGGGATTTTCTCTTTCCCATCCCACTGATGTGCACCCCTTATGGAGGGAAGTAAGATCTGGGATATAATATCCTGAGCTCTGTCCCTGCTTTACTCCAGTGCTTATGGGCAAAATGTTTCATCTCTCCAGACTTCCAACTATTTAAAAGAGACGAAGTATTCCTTTCTTCCTGCACTTACAGAATATTCTGAACACCCCTGGAGAGAGGTTTCTGCTGGTTGTTGCTGCTGCTGGTCTGTATTTTCCTGCTCTTTGCTCTCATGCCAAGGATTAGTGTTCATGGAGCTGCAAGGGCAGCAAGAGAGACATTGAAGTCATCATTGTCACAGTGAAAGCTGCAGAATTTAAACCCTCCATTGCTTTAAGCAAAGGTCACTCCTTGTGTGTCAAATCAGACCAGAAAAACAAATTTAATAACTTCACTTCTTCTGACATTGCTTTAATATCTTTTTTTTCAGGGTCTGCCTGGAAGAGCAGGTATTAAAGGCTCGAAGGGTGAACCAGTAAGTGAATCTCTCTAAGGAGAAGGGTTCTGGGGGGGAAGCTGGTCACAGCAAGACCTTTTAGCCTTGGGGGATTGGGAGGACTTACCCTAAGTGATGGTTCCTGTATTTCTGCTGGGGCTGAAGGGCAGGAGTTAGGTAAAATAACTGGGCTGACACCTGGTTCAGTAAAGGAGTCATCAGTGGTTTAGTGAACCTCATCCTTTTGTCAGAGCCCCAGGAGGAGGCTTGATCTTTGGGAATCAAAAGGCTGAGCACCAGCAGGAGCAGAATGAGCTCATCTTGCCTTCTGCAGATTTTCCCTCACCTCAGGACAAAAACTTTCCATGGAGCTTTAGATTGACACCTACCTGTGAGATAAAAGAAAACCTCAGCAGACCAAAGCAGTCCAGCACAAAGCTGTTCTGAGAGGTGTCTTTTTTTTTCCCTGTCCCTCTCCTTTATGAATTTTTCCCTCTGCATCATTATTGCTGCTAATCCTCAGGGAGGAGAGCACGCTGCAGGAAGGTGGTGCAGGGTGAATGTGAGAGGATGTCCAGGTGTCCCTGTCTCACACAGGACATGGGGACACTGCCCTGGAGCTGGCAGCCCTCCCTGGTCACTGGTGCCAGGACAGAGTGTGCAGCTCATCTGTTCTCTGGTGCTGTGAGCTTTGCCTTAAAACTGTAACAGTTTAAAGCTGTTTTTATTTCCTGATCCGGGTTTTAACTCCCTCCTCCTTTTGTTGCCTCAGGTAGGACAGAAATGACTCCCTGGAGTGATGCCCTAACTGAGTGTTTGCTTTGTGCTCTGCAGGGCAGCCCTGGAGAGATGGGAGAGGCAGGACCCTCTGGAGAGCCAGGCATCCCTGTAAGTGCCCCACAGTTGAGTTTGACACCAAATTGGGGAGCTGGAGCTCACCTGCTGCTCCCTGGATGCACAAATAAAACTTCCAGTGATGCAGCACCTGCAATCCCATGGGACTGAGCACTCCAGGCATCCCACACTGGTGTGGAGCTCCCAGGGAGCTGGGCAGGGTGCTGGGGGCTGGCAGATGGGCCAGTGGGGCAGCAGTCTGGGACTGAGCAGCCTGGGAGCCAGGAATGTGCCCCAGTGGGGTGGGAAGGGTGGATTTGTGGCTCCTAAATAGCACAGCTGACTTTGGTGTCCCTGCCAGGGCGACGTTGGCATTCCTGGGGAGAGAGGTCTGCCAGGACCCAGAGGAGCAACCGTAAGTACAGAGCTGCTGCAAAGCAGAGGTGCCAAACCAGGGCTTGTGTGGGGGGTGATTCTGGCTACAGTCAAAGGCCACTTTCTCTCTCAGTGGTGTCTCTGGAGAGCTTTGGCAGCAGAGAAATTCCTCCCCCGAGCTGGGTCAGGTCCTGCTCTCACTGCCAGCTCTGTGCAGATGCCAAATGAGCCCTCCCATTTCGCTTGGCAGAGCAAACTGCAGCTGCCACGAGGTCTGTGGGGCTGCCACAGCCTGCCAGGAGAGCCTGGACAGTCCCCAAGCCCCTCTTACACAGGATGAGAAGGTTCTGCCCATGCTGAAGTGAGGCACTGGCCATGCAGAGCTCCCTGGGAGCCACCAGCATATGAGACCTGAAATCCTCCCCAGCCCTGCATCCCTTTCCTTGGAGCAGTGGAGAGGGATTCCCTGCAAAACCTGCAGCCATGCATTCAGCACAACTGGGAATAACTGCATGGGTCCCTGCTGTGTCCCTGCTCCATAGCAGAGATGAGAACAAATCATATCAGGAGGGTAAAACCCTCATTTTGTTCCCAATACTAAAAATGCTTGGGTACCTTTTTCATATTATCACTCCCCAGCTAGTGCTGCTGTTGATCTGATCTTCTAGTGGTCTTTTTTTTTTTCTTTTTTTTTTCTTTTTCTTTTCTTTTTTCCCCCCATCTTAATCTCATTTTGAAATCCAGGAGCCTACAGCAAGTCTAATATGATTTCTGGTATGTACCACTTTGAAGAAATTGAACTGCATGATTTATTGCTTAAACTTCCAAGGAGAGGGAAATCAGCTTTAGAAATAAACTGTATTAATAATGTTTGCTTTTATGTCTGCAATTTTTCATCTAAGTGGCTGGCCTCACAAAAGGTACCACATTATTACAGCCAAAAAGCAAAAGCAGTTGAGCTAATTGTGGTGGTGCAGAGTTTTGACAGGGGTGCAGTTGGCAGCTGAACCCATGGTTATGTCTAACCTGGGCTTCTCATTTCTGATTTGTTTTATTAGAATCACAATTTATTAGTTAAGGCTGAGCTGTTCCATGAGAGGTACAGGATTTTTCCACTGTTAAGGCTGTTTGGCTCAAAACAATTTGGGATTTTTTTTAACTCTGAGTACCCAGAGTTTCTCAGAACCTGTCAGGTCCCTCCAGCTCCCACCAGCAGCTCAGCCGAGCCATTTTTGATGCAATTTAACTCAACTTTCCTAAAACTTTGTATTTATAACTGTCAAAGTTCCTTACTGAATTACAAGTAGAAAGCAAAGTGGTAACCACAAAAATATCGAGCAGTTGTTCAGCTTTTTGAGGGTGATGCTGCTTCATGTCAGTGGCCACTCTGAGTTTTATTTGTGTCCCTGAATGCTCCCCACAGCAGGGATGGCAGTGAAAGGAGCCAAAGCTGCAGCCCTGCCTCGTGACAGAAGCTTGCTGAAGGCATCTATTTCAAGGAGACAGTTTACAAAATGAGATTTAAATGTCTAAATTACTTTGAGGTTTTTTTTTCATCCAAGATCTTTATTGGATATGTGATTTTTCTCAGGAGAAAGCAATAGAGACTCCTAATGGTGATGTTCATGTTCTTTTTGGTGAGCTCCTAAAAGCCTCTGCTCTGACAGCACCAACCGCTGCCTTTTGTACATTGTGAAACCAAGGCTGTGCAGGCAAAGGATGCAATTCCCATTTATCATTTCCAAGGGCCTGCAGCACATGTTTTGCAGCAGTTCCTTGCAATCAATTAAAAGCATAATATTGGGACAGAAGTATTTCCCTCTAATGGATGTTGTCCATGCTCTGTCATGCTGCCACTTTTTGCTGTCCCTGATCTCTGCTGCTCATGAGCGTGGTGTGTTCCTAAGCATTGATTATCCAAATGAGCCTTTCTGTTAATGACAATGCAATTAGCAAAGCCCAGCCAGCACCAAGCCCCACTTTGCAGTGGTTCAGCAGCAGAGAGCTGCCCACTCTGCCAGTTCAGTGACACCACTGGCTGAGCTGGCCCTGGATCTCCTCACCAAAGCTGTTTTCTCTCTTTGCAGGGACCTCTGGGCCTCCAGGGCCCCATAGGAGCCCGTGGGGTCCGAGGGTTCCAGGTGAGTGTGGAGAGGGGAAATTCTGGGCATTGTGTTTTGGCAGGTCGGGGTTCTCTGCACACCTCTGGGCAGACAGGTGGCAGAGAGGGAAAGGAAGAAATATCTTTCCATTTGCCAGAAGCAGTGTGACACCCTCATTGCCACGGGATGGTAGAAGGAGCACAGGGCAGACAAGCTGCCTGCAGGGGCAGTTTCTGTTCAGTTTTTGTTTGCAGAGGGAGGGGTTGAGCTCTGAACTTGTTCCCTGGCACAGGGTGCCCATTGAAGCTGTGCCTGCCCCATCCCTGGCAGTGCCAGGCTGGAGGGAGACCTGTCCACCCTGCTCTGGTGGAAACTGTCCCAGCCTGTGGCAGGTGGTGGAACTCGCTGAGTTTTAAGGCCCCTTCCAATCCAAATTTCTTTATCATTTTTTGAGTTTTATCTTCATAAAGACACCTCAATTTCTCCTTGACCTGGTGCACTCTGTGCCTGTATTTGTTCAGGGAACTCCTCCTTTTTGCTGCTCTGGGGTCTCCAATATTTCTCCCTCCCTTCTCCAGGGGTGTGGGACCTCCACTCTCCACTCCCCACTGGAATGAGGGGAGCATCACTTGGTGGCACCACAGATATCCAAGGTTTATTAATTTTAAGAGGTTTATGAATGAAAGACCCAAGACAAAGGTTGGAGCACCCTGGGATGTGCCTGACCTTGGCTGTGGACCAGGAGGGAAGCTGGAATGAGCTGTACCAACCAGCCCAGGTCCTGGAGGAGAATGGAGAGAGGGCATCCAAAAATAACTTTTCTGAACAGGTTGTGGAGAGTGCTGAACTCCCAGGGTGTGGAAGGGTGCAGGTTTGTGGCACTGTAAGCTGTATCTTGTTTTTTACTGTTTTCCCAACAGGGGCCCAAAGGTGCCAGTGGTGAGCCTGGACTTCCTGGCCCGACTGGGATCCGAGGAGAGACAGGGGACAGGGTAAGGACAACTCCTGGGGTAATCCCTGTTTGGGGTGGGAATTCAGGGCCTCATGGGGGCCCAAACTCTGCTGTAGCTGATGAGTGCTGGGTGTCCCAGGCCCTTCCCTGGGCTGCCCAAGTCAGACTCGTGCACCCTGTCCCCTCTGTTCCTGGTTTCTGCTTCACTTCAGAGACTCCCACTCTTTTTAGACAGGATGGATTGTTTAAAAGCAACTTTCAGGCCCTATCCCAGCCAGAATGGAGAGTGTTTGGGATTTTTCCTGTTCTTCACACTGATTCCCCCAAAGCCAGGAGCACAAGAGAGCTGATTCATGAATGCTTGATTAGACTCTCTGTTGCTTTTTTTTAAATTACAGTTTTATCAGTGACTTTTCTTTCTGAACAGCAAAACACCTGGGCATCCCACCTCACAATAAATGTGACTTTTTATTTAAATGAGTTCATTCTCATTTGAAAGAGGCCATCAGGGCAAAGTGAACAGCACTTGTTGGGAGCTTGCAGGAGAACAGGAGCCATGTGTTCACCAGCTCCCTCCTCCCCAGCTTTAAGGTGAAAGGTTTTCTTAAAAAAAAGCTTTAAGTTGCTTTCTGTGTAAGCAACTGCAGCAGCACCACAGGGGTTCCACAATGGCCCTTCTGTGCTGGCTCCAGGCAGGTTTGAAAAAGCCTTTTGGAGTGTCTGAGGGCTGGAAGTGTGAAACAGGAGCGTTATTGTGGAGCTGTGGGGCTCCTGACTGCATTCAGGGCTTTGCTGTGGTGAAAAATTCAGAGGGGAAGAGGCCCCTGCATGAAGCACCCAGGGAGGGAAAAAGAGGGAGGGAAAACGTTTTGCTAAAGCAATAAAAAATAATCTAGGTTTTATTTCTGGCTCTGAAATTCAGTGTAGTTACTCTAAGGTGTGACTGTTGGGTGCTCAGAATGAGAGGAAACAGCCTCAAGCTGCACTGGGGGAGGTTTGGGATAGATATCAGGAATTTTTTTCACAGAAAGGGTTGTAAAGCATTGGAACAGGCTGCCCATGGAAGTGGTGGAGTCACCATCCCTGGAAATGTTCAGACAAGGTGTGGATGTGGCCCTTGAGGATGAGGTTTAGTGGTGGATGTGGTGGTGGGGCTGGGGTCACCCTAAACCCTCAGATTTTGTTTTTATAGCCCAAACAAGCAGCCTGTGCTGCTGGGGGTGCTGGCAGCTGCTGGGGACACACAAAGAACCCAGAGATCTGCCCTGGGCTTGCTTTACTGCTGCTCCTGATGTGGATAAAGAGAACTGCACACAAGGATTGGTGCAATTACCCCATCCCAGCTGCAGCCAACTCATCAAAGTCTCCTAAAATCAGCTGAGACTTTTCAGTGAAAAAAGAAAAATCCCCTCATGCCTGAGCTAACTGAGTACTCCCAGGCTTTTTCACAGTCCTTGGGCTGACTGTGGTCAGGAATATGAACCAGCATTTCAGTAAAAGTGTTTGCTGGCATGAAAAATATGAGAGGTTTAGTGCATTTGACTGTAAGATATACAATAGTGCTGAGATAAAATCCATCAAACATCTCACTGGAGTGGGATATGGGGAGGGGAAGGGCTGGGCTGTTGTAGCTGAGGCAGCAATAGACAAATATTTTTCCCAAGGATTTTTATTATGATCAAATTCCTGAGGATTCTGGATGCCAGCAGCAACCTGGGGCATTGCCTCTCTCCCTGCTGGAGCAGGAAAGGCTTGGCCAAAACCATGGGTTTTGTTGAACTGATCAGATGAAATGTGGGGAGACCTGGGGCTGGCAGTCCTGAACTCCTTGTTCCTGCTGCTGGGAATGACCATTGCAGTGAGCAGGAGTTCTGAATGCAAATCCTCTGGGCTAAGCTTGTCTTTAAGGGAATATTCCTTGCAGGGTTTGGTCTTTGGTGGCTGAACTGTGTTTTATTGCCATAAACTTTCATGGAGCCCTGAGCCCCTGTGAAGTCAGAGATATAAAATTGAGATGAAAATGTTCAGAAAGGAATATATTGTTTTTGCCATCAGCAAACATAAACCAGGTGTTATAAACAGTTTTAGACACTCTTTCATTTCTGCATTCTGTTGTCTGTTTTTCCAAGGTATTTTTATTAATAAAAATCCCCCCTCTTTTAACTTAGTGCTTGAATTGAGCAAAATGAAATGTCCTTGTTGTGTGTTTGTCCTCCTCAAAGATTGTTCTGCTAAGCCATGTCTAGATTGAGTTAATAAAAAAAAGATCAGTTTGCAGATGCCAGATTGATGAGTGTGCTGTAGAAATCCTGCTTGAAGGGTAAAATAGCTGAATTTCACATGTAGATTTTGCAGTAGAGAAAAAAATCTGAGGTTCTCCTGAACTCCTTGTTGGCACAGCTCTGTGGAGCAGGAAAATCACAAATAGGGCTGAAAATGTCTCATGTTCTCTCTGTGAGTGTCAGGTAGATAAAGATGGAAGGACTTTCCAAATTGCCTGGATTATTCCTGAGGTGATAATCAGTTCATCATCTAAATGTTTTTTATTCCAATGGCCGTGTTGTTCCATGAATCTTTAAATCAGGAGCACCTAATTCTAAATCCTAGGAAAACTGACTGTCTAATAAGGCCTTGAAAAAACATCTTGGCTTTTTGCCCTTGTGGTATGAAAATATTCTTGTCTGTTTTATACCACGAGTAAATCCAAGCTCCTCCTCACATCACAGGCTGAGAAACTGTCCCACAACACAAACCAGGCTGTGGAGAGTGTCACAGAGCTGGCAGGGGTGCTGAGATCCCTTCTTATTTCTAGGAACTGTCAATGAGATTTGTTCCCTCTTGCTTGGCAGCTGGGAGACTGATTCTGCCCCCTTGCTGAGCCAGTGTCTGACCACACCAGGAATTCACAGGAACAGTTTCAGCTCATTTGCCTCTGTTCTCTTACTTATTTTCAGGGTCCTGTTGGTGTTCCTGGTCCCAAGGGGAACCAGGTAAGTGACAACTTTCATGCCATTGTCAGCAGAGGTATTTAAACCAAGCCTCAGGCACAGCCTTTGACAGCACAAACGGCTTTCTCTTCCACAAATGAAAATATTCTGCAGCAGAAACCAAACCCCGCTTTGGTCCTGTTTTCCCTGCTCTGGCACAGATGTTGTCTGTTCTAATGGGGACCCATGGAAATGCTGAGATGCAAACACCAGGCCCTTGCTGTGTGTTTTGTGGCCACAGGGATCTGTGTAGGAGCTCCTCACATCAAATTCCTCCCGAGTTAAGTTTAGAAGTGCAGCTTTTCCTCAACCTGATGAGGGATATTTCACCCTAACCTGCAAGCTTGGCACATTAATGAACTAGTTTAATCTTCTACTTTTTGCTGCTCAACTTGGTTTAATCTCAGCAATGAGCTTTTGGGCCAGTTTTCATCAAATACATGGCTTTCATTAATGCCTGACTGTGTCCTTGCAGAAAGTAAGGCTTTCCTAGCAAGCCTTGCTGGTTTGGTTTACCAGCACAAATGTGGTCTCTGTTTTGTTGCTAAGGGGAGAGACCAACCTGATCTCTGTTTATTTTGGGATAACTTCCTCTGGAAAGCTGTGGAGTCACCACAACAATGTTCATTATCTGCTCTAATAATGGGCTCTGTGCTGAGCCAGCTCTGCCTTGGCAGGGCAGGGATTGCAGGGATTTGTGTCACCCCTGCCAGGCTCAGACTGCTGAGGCTGCTGCTGGCTGGGGTGAGCAGCAGAGGATGCTCCCTGCCCTGCCTGGGACAGTGGATGTCACCAGACTTTAGCCACTCCTGCATTCCTGTCCCCAGGAGTGCAGGGGGATGTTCTTCACCACGAGATCACTGCAGTTTGAGGGTGGGATGAAGCTGTTCTGCTCAGGAGGCCATGGGAACAGGGACACTCAGCATTCAGCCACATTTTCTGTGAGACAGAGCAGGGGCAGCTGAAATTTAGGTTCTCTACTTGAGGAATGCCAGTGCAGCCTCTGAATGTCTTTCATGGCCAGCTCATCATGGTTTTCATCCGTGTGAATTCAGCCTTTCATCCAGGTCCCAGCTTGTTGCAAAGGGCACCCAGTCCTCATGCCAGCTGCCCTCCTCAGCAGGGGAACAGCTCCTGTGGAGTTCAGCTTTGGGAAGAGAGAATTTCCTCTTGTGGCTGCTGAGAGCCCCCCTGTCCCTGGGGTTATCCAGGCTCAGGTGACCCTTGCTGTCAGCAGCAGGGGCAGTGTTAACTCTGCTCTCTCTCTCAGGGCATTGCTGGAGCAGATGGCCTCCCAGGTGACAAAGGAGAGCTGGTAGGTGTCCTTAAATTCACTAGAGTTGGCTTCTCAAATAACAGAGGGGTCCAGAAAACCATGGATCACTATGGTCAGTCAGAATAAATCACCCAAAGTCTCCAATCCTGCTGTGAAATGAAGGCAGCCCAAGCCTTGCACATGTCCCAGCAGCTTGGGAGATTTGGCTTCAGATATGCATTTCCTGAATGAATCATTCTTTCTTATTTCCCTTTTCTTTCTGACAGGGTCCCTTTGGACCCCCTGGCCAAAAAGGAGAGGTAAGTGTCACACACTGGGGGCTTAATGCCCCAAAGGATTTAGGAGTAAGCATGACCATGGCATCTTTATAACTATAGAATAAACTATAGAATAAACTCTGGTGTCAGTCCCTAGAAGCAGGCCTTCCTCACAATTATGCTAGAAAATCTGTGAGAAAAGTGGAGGGTTGTGACATTCAAACTATTGAAATCTGTTTGATAATTTTGCTGCAGAAGGACTCCTCTCATCATTACCTATATTTGCAAAAACACCCCTGGGATGTAAGAAATGTATCCAATAATCCAGATCAGTTCAAGAAACCTGAAGAAAGTCATAACTAACCCCCAGGAGAAAAGAATGGACCGCGATTTCCTTTTTAAGTGATTTTGGTCTTTTTTATTCTTCTCTGCAGCCAGGAAAAAGAGGAGAACTTGGTCCAAAAGGTGTCCAAGGACCTAACGGGACAGCTGGAGCACCGGGGATCCCAGGACATCCAGGACCCATGGGTCACCAGGGGGAGAGGGGCGTCCCTGGCATCACAGGAAAACCTGGACCCCCTGTGAGTACCTGCTGCTTCTGCAGCACACTGAGGGAGCCTGTGAGCTGAACAAATGGATTATGGAGTTTGGATTCTGTCCAAAAAATCAGGTCCTGGATTTCAGCAGGCAAAAATAAGGACAAATAAATCCCAGATTAAGTATCTGGCCTAACATTAAAATTAATCTCTGCCATTTGTGCAGCAGAGTTCTGAACTGAAGCTGTCACCTTCTGAAGAGAGGAAAGAGCCCCCTGCTCTCCATGCAGGACCCTGGGCTGCTTCCCGAGCCCCTGGGAATGTCTTTTGTGTCCTGCAGCTTCTGCCAGGGCTGGTTATGGATAAGGAGGTTTCTACAGAATAAATTCTTCTGTTAACTGCAGGGCAAAGAGGCCAGTGAACAACACATCAGAGAACTCTGTGGGGAAATGATAAATGGTGAGTATTACTGAGAGAAAACTGACTTTAAATACCAGATTTAGTAGATCCTGAACATAAAATGGCTCCTGAGATTTGTTAATTTTCTGTCTTCATATGAAAAAAAAAATACATTGATCCTTAGTGTAAGGAAATTATTCAGGAGGTCACCTTGTTGGGGATGTCTTCTGGTGTTCTAAAATCAGTATTTTTAAATAATTCATCATGGCAATGGTAAAAATGCACTGAAAGCAGCTTTGGATCCAGTGTTGTGTGAGACCTCCTGCCCTAACCTGTGTCATTCTGAGCTTCAGCTCTCCTCAGTGCACCTCGTTTCCTTGGAGCAGGTCCTCAGGGAGTGTCCTTTCTTCAAAGTGACTGTTTTGCATTTAGAGGTTACATTCCCTATTTGGGATGAGGTTAAACTCTGAAAGTTTGCTTCAGGAAGTTTGTTTTAATTGTCATTTGTTAGCATAATTGACATCCTTCAAAGTGATTTTAGAAACAGGAATAATCAACCCTGCAGATTTATGATTAAAATCTCCATCTGTGGAGATGTAAAAGGAAACTCAAAAAGCTACAGGTCAGCTGAAAGGACAGACTCAGTATGGCAGGACAGAGCAGTGGCAGGAAGTTCTTCCCAAAAGAGGAGTTTAAAGGTTGGAGATGCAGTGTTTAATTGTGTTTTTCAGAGCAAATTGCACAGCTGGCTGCCAACCTGAGGAAGCCCCTGGCCCCGGGGATGACGGGCAGGCCTGGCCCAGCCGGGCCCCCGGGTCCCCCGGGCACCACGGGGAGCGTTGGCCACCCCGGCCCCCGAGGGCCCCCGGGCTACAGAGGGCCCACAGGAGAGCTTGGAGACCCCGGGCCCAGAGGCAAGTTAGGAGTGAAACTATTTAATTCTCTTTTATTCCCGCTGAAATAAATCCTGAACTCGTGCTGGATTCAGCACTGGGGAGAGATCAGGGTGTGGTGGGGTTCCAGGTGGAACTGGATGCTGCATCCTGAGGGTGCAGAGATCCCTGCAGCACCCAGAGCATTTGCAGCTTCTCTGTTCTGTGCCCTTCTGCTGGTGCAGAGCTCCCTGTGGAAATTGTGTTTGTGATTCCAGGTGAGGCTGGTGAGAAGGGAGATAAAGGACCTGTTGGCCAAGGTATCGATGGGCCTGATGGTGACCAAGGGCTGCAGGGTAAGTGTGAGGAAATAATTAACTTATTTTAATATTTAGTATTTTATTTTATATATATATATATAATATTATATATACTATATATATTATATAATATATATATAATTTTAAAATTTATTTTAATAATAAATTAATTATTAATTTAACTTATTACTGAAGTGAAGGCTGAGGAGGGACAGCTCTGCATGCTGATGGCAATAGATTATCATTGCTAATTTAAAGGTATGTGACAACCCTGAGGCTCTCCAGATCAAGGGAAAGAATGGTGCTTGCTTCCTGATGATTCCTCTATTAAAAGATGCAAGATTAATTTATGCAAATTAATTAATATCTATTAGAAACTTGGAGGAATAATCTTTATTTTGGTCACCTGTTAAAGCAGCTTTTCTAATCGGGATTGCACCTGTACAATGAATAAACTGCAGGCACCAAAATCAGGCTGTCCATAGAATTCCATAAAGCCTGAAATTCATCATTTCATAAAGAATTTCATAAATTTCAAAATATTTATAACCATGTTATCTTAAATTCTTCCACAAAATTTATACCTTAAGATTTTATAATATTTATACCCTGTGTTCTTGGAATCTTCCATAAAATAATTGCATCAATCCATGTTAGCAAACTGAGAGCTCAAAGAGCCAAAACATCCCTTGATCAAATTAGGGATAAAAAAATCCAAAGCACACACTCCAGATTCAGGGCAAATTTATTGAAAACACCTTGTACTCAACAGGCCATAACAAGTGTGATGTACAGACACTCAAAGTATATTAAGATCTCTAAAAGCAACACATATATACAGATATTAAAAAAGAAGAGATGGAAACATTTCATGTATCTTTTCCCCTCTCTTGTTTAGGACCACCTGGTGTGCCTGGAATTACTAAAAACGGCCGTGATGGTGCTCAGGGTGAACCCGGGCTGCCAGGGGATCCTGGGACTCCTGGGACTGTTGGGGCTCAGGGAACTCCAGGAATATGTGACACGTCGGCTTGCATGGGAGCTGTCGCAGCATCAACTTCCAAAAAATCATAAACCAACAGTACAAGAAGTGAAGAAGTGACTGAATATTTAAATAAACAGTGCATTGTAAGAAAACAGAATCCTTCTAGTGCTAAAAGGACAGATGCTCCTTCTATTTCTGTTAAGTGGAGACTTTGACACAGTTCTATGAAAAAGAAAGCATCAGATGAAAACTTTAATTAAAAGATGCTTTATGACTATCTTTTCCTCCCCCCAATTATTTTCCAGAATTTTTACTGCTAAACAACCTCACTTTTCCTTCCTCCCTTTGCTCAAGAGACCTGCAAGAGGAAGCATTGCTCCTTTTTACCATCACCCCCATGTACTAAAGATCACGACCTTTTGCTAAGAAAGTTTGAGCCTTTTCCATTGAATTCCTTGGTGCTACTGCCACTGACTTCAGTCCTGCAGGTTTGTGCACTCAGACACGTTGTTAAGGCACTGAGCTGCCTCCTCCAGCAGTGGAAATCAGGTGTTTCAATTTCCTGTATTTTAACATCTGAACCTTCTTTCCTAAGGAATAACCAGTGCTTAAGTCTGTGCTGCCAGTTAGGAATTTTCAGATTGCACCTCAAATGTTTGCCAGGACTAGTAAACAGTAATCCTCTTGGCAAGCAAATTCTGCAAAAGGAGTAATGTAAATATTTTAATTTCCAGGGAAGAATTTTTGTATATTTCCATATGATAATGAAGGAAATGAAGTAACAGCATTTTCACGACCTCTACTTCAGCTATTTGCACAGTAATTGTGATGGAACCCCACCTAAGAAAGGATGCTTTTTAAAGTCCAGCCAAAACCACCTGTATGAACTGTTGTAAAAATAAAAGGAGATTTTTTTTAACCTTTTCTTTGTGATGTTGTAAGTGTCATTAAACAAATCAAATTAACTTGGCTAAACTCCATTTTCCAGAGCTGGTTTTACTAGAATTGTTTGGGCATAAATTGCTGCACAATTGTTCTTATCCGTGATTTAAACCAGTATTAATTTTGGTAGAACTTTTTATACTTTAAAACTTGCTAGCATCATCTATTTAAAAAAATTAATAAAACCACTCTCAGCTCACACACAGTTCTATTTCTGTCCTATATGCCAAAGCCTATGAACAAAGCATCATATTTCTCTTTAAATATAAAAATAGTTTGTGCATTTAAATATCTACTGTTTAAAATATGCCACTTTTGGTCTAAAGTAACAACACAAGAACCTGTTGGACAGTTGGGCAGCAGATACTAAAAAAAGTACTGAATTTAAAAATGCCAACACCATTGCAGTGCCCTTTGAAACTAATTATGTTAAATATGTATGCAAATGCAAAATTCATAATACACACAGTTTAGAAACTATGCATTTGTCCAAATAACCAATACAATATTTACATTGGAAATTGAAAAATGGGCATTATATAATAAGTTCAGTTTCTTTTTACACTGGAAGAATGAGTTTGCATCTCGCCATTAAAAGAACACGCAGATGGATGTTCTACAACTCTCCCATCTTTAAAAAAGAAAGTGCATCATCTTTAAATAAGAAAGTAAAAGCAAACAATTAAATAGACCCCAAAGCAGGCTGACAAGTGGATTTTGTACAATTAAAGGGCTAAAACACTTAGTTATTACATTTTCTGGTAGTTTCTGGTCCCAAAGCCCCTTGAGCAGGGCACTGACTTCCATTGCTGGTAGTTAACTTCCATTTCCATTTGCAATAAAGAATGTTTCCTCTAAATTTCTATTTATATATATATTTACAAGTTACACTTTCAAATTCCTATTCAGCATGTAAATGCAAAGAATAAAGCACAGTTTGGACAACTGTCACACAACTCAGGGTGGGGAGCTCAGGCTATTTGGTCTCCATAGCTGTGCGGTTTTCCTGTGCTGGACACATCACACATGAGTCTGGCCTTCCGATTTTTAATCTCCTGCCTGTTTTACCACAGAACACAGTCTCAAATTCCTAAAAAAATCAAAATACAAAATGTAAGTGTTATATTTAATGTAGATATTTACTTGAGATGGATGCTTTTGTTTCATTAGTGCCTTCATTAGGAAGGAAGAGGGTCAATAGCCATAGACCAGCAGGTTTTCCAATACACACCCTCCTAAAATTCTTGGCAGAGTCAGAATTACTCTGGAGCTGCAACTACTACTGAGAAGAACAGGAGCTGCTTTTAAGGCATGAAACCCTTTAACTCTGCTCACCCACTCAATACAGTGTGAAGATGTAGCTGTGATCCCCTCCCTGAACTAACTAGAAACCAGTGAAAAAAGTAGGAAATAGAGAAAATGAAGGAGGGGAGGAATGATTGAAGATGACTTAAATTTTATATTGTTGTCCAAATAGAATTATGCCCAGGACCTGGGTAACTAAAAAAAATTAATTTTAAAATCTGATTTGAAAACACTGACTGAGGACAGCCTGTCATTTCTTGCTACTGAACTCAAACAGCTGAAAAAAATAAAAAATAAGGTTCAAGGATATGGTGGGTCCTTCACAAACAGCATCAAGCAGAACTTTGCATCTCAGTTGTACATTATGACAGCCTTAAAACATCTCCATTTTTATCAAGATCAAAAATGAAATGAGATTTCAAACCTGCTTCAGGGAGTCGCCGTGCCTTTCCTGGATGTACTTGAGGAATGCAGTTGTCCACTGCAGAGTTGTTGCCTTGTCAGTGTCAATGGTGCAGAAGGGAACGAGGAGATTGAGCTCATCACAACAAACCCGGATCCTGCGCCTGAGGCAAACACCCAAATTACCAACCACGGGCCAGAGGGAAGGGAAAAAGACAGAAAACAGGAAGGCTGCTCCCATGTGCTACCAGCCACGGGCTTTGGGGACTGCTTTGTGTTTGCTGCAAGCTTTGTGCATTCATTTTGTTACACACAAGTCACCTTATCTTTACAGAATGGGTGAAATGTTTTGAAATCTCTTTGTTTGTTTACAGAATAAAAACACAAAGACAATGACAGTGAAAGATTTTTTTTTCCTCTAACAAGCACCAAACCCTCACCTCCTGCACTGCTTTTTCTTAGAGCTAACACAAAGCATGTCAAGTTCACATTTACTCTGGGCAATCAGAGTATTGCAGTACCAGTATTTCAGGCTTCAAGAGGTGTTTGGTGGCCCCTGCTCCCAGAATTACCTCCTGTCTCTCTCCAGGCGGTTGTGCCTTTCCCTTCTCTGGGCGCTTCCATCCTGGGAACCACTCTGTACCTGCACACTGGAGCTGGGCTGTGCTGACTGCCAGGGGCCCTGGGCAGCTGCAGAGCTCTGGGCGTTGTCCCGGGCATTCCGAATCTCACTGAGGGGTTTGCGATCCATGCTCGGATCCAACAGATTTATCCGGCTGCAACTTCTGTTTATGGCTTGCTTGCATAAGGTGTCTTGTTGGGAAAATAAAGATGAGAAGAATCACCTTTTTATTACTCTCCCACTAAACTGAAAATAGTGATCATGGAAAGAGTTTTTTTGTGCTTTATTTATGTGGAATAATCTTTGAAGCTTTACTGCCAGCCCACAATGATTCTTACAGCAAGATGTGTCTTGCAGAAAACCTAGGGCACTGCTTGCTTTCAAAATCCACACAGCTTCTATTTTCTCAGAGATCCCACTGAGATCGTGCCTGCCCTTGGTGAGCACTTGAGGCACCCTTAAAATGTTCCTCAGTTTGATACTAACTGGGTCTGCTGGGTCAGTTTTGGGGTCAGAGAATGCAGCCCTCTGCCATGGGGTTTGGTGGTGTTTGGTCAAAGGCTGGACTCAGTGATCTTGGAAGTCTTTCCCAACCCTAATAGTGCTATGATTCTAAGGAAACCAGCTGCTGACCCAAGGCCCAGATTTTCAAAGGTACTTTGTAACCTCGACTCTACTCATTTCAAGCCAGAAGTGCTAAACAATTTTGACAGTATAGCTCAACTCATAGGTGTTGAACTTTCTTGGAGAAATCTAGCTCTATGTTGCCTATTGAGCATCTCTGCCATAGAAACCTCACCTCCCACGTTCATTAAAATCATATTAATTCCAGAAAAGACATATATTCAGAAAAAAAATTTAGATTTGAAGACCAAGAGAAAACTAAGTGAAAGGAAGATAAATGGTTTACCTCCAACTTTAATCCAAACTTCCTCAGGCAAAGCTTTATTTATAGCACCTACTGTCTGTTTTGTGGATTCAACTTCCTGATAGAGAAAAGGGAATGTCTTGGGTATCCCAAGGTCTTGATGTTTGGCAGCTTCCAAAATAGTGCAAGATGTTCCACAGGTCTGTGAAAACAAAAAGGAAATACTTATAGGACTATATACATTAAAACAAAAGGGAATATTTTGATAACTTTCTGTTAGCTTCTTAAATTACTTCTTCAGGCAGAATAAATTCCAAATATACATAACCATGGGGTTTTGACAGAGTGATGAATTTTGGGGATACTTCTGACATTTCTCAGTGCCATACTATCACTTTTGCTTCAGAGATTACTTCAAGCTGTGGAGGGGGAAATACCTTTATCACCAAAATGAATTAGAAAGAAAGGAACTATAGAAAATGGTCTCCTGCTTGCCTTGCGCAGATGAATCTGATGATAAACTGATAAACTCTAGTAAAAAAAAAATCTGACTGTCTACTGCTCATTACTGGGACACACATAATTACAAATGCCACAAAAGTGACTTGATTGTCTTAAAGATGAATAAATCAATTGCATTAGAGCTCACTCTGATCACCCCTATTCAAACCCAGACACACCCTGCCATAAACCTTTGGAATTCTACCACACCCAGGAAATTCACACTATCAGCACTGGAACTTGGCAGAGGAGTTACCTGTGCTTGGGAAGGATTAGCACTTCCAGCAGCAGAACATGCATTCATGGTAAAGAACGGGTAAGTGAATGGCAAGGAATGTGTGGCAGGTGCAGCCTTGTTTTTCCCTAGAGCAGCACACCTGTTCCCTTGCTGGTGAAGAGGAACACCCACCACTTCTGAGGGCTGGCGGATCAGTGTCACTAAACTTCAAACAAAAACAAACACAGAAAACACACCAGGCTCACTGCTTGGAAATGAGTGCAGAAATAAAGTACAGCTACAAATATTCTAGAAACTATCACCAAGAAACCACTTTCATTTACTGTAAATAGAAATCACAGTTATTGCCATACTACCCACTTCAGGGGCTAAATAAAAGAAAAGAAAAATCAGCCAAGGAGGTATTTTATTCTGTGCAGTAACAAGGTGCTTCACACCTCAATAAAACATTTTGCCAGCACATTAAGATTGGTACAGAGTAAGGTTGTAAAACAACATTTTTGCTCAAAGTTTTCCCCATAGTCAGGCCTCCACATTATACCCAAATCTATTATTATTATTATTATAAATCTACTTTGCTTTTAGCAAGCTGCTTATTAAAACTAGGTAATGTTCTCTCACCTTTATTTACAGTACATATTATCGAGAATAAAGTTGTAAAGTAATTAATTTTGGAATTCCATGCTGTACAATAAATGCAATAAACAGAGGGGCCTAAGCTGAGCTCACTGGAGTCACAGCCACGTTTGGTGGCACAGTTTAACAAAGCCCAACCCATCCTTGTCATATATTAAACCAAGCACTATTCTTAGGTTTCACTTAGAAAATCACTTTTGAACTACATGATACATAGTTTAACAACATAAACTAAAAGTAATTGCAACACACTTGTTAAGAGTTACTCCAGATTCTTGGGGTTCTTGACATCTGGGGTTTTCTGTCGGGCTGCTGTTGAATCTGTCTTCCAACCGGGCTCTGACTGCAGGTTTAGATCTAACCTCTGGTGCCAGTGCCGAATTTTCAACAAATATGTTTTCCTTATTCTCCCCCAAGAAATTTTCACCCTGTTTAGCTTTTGCTACACTGCATCCCGAGACCTCTACAGAGCTACTACTGCTGGGCACTTTCTCTCTTTGGTTCCCAGGGAGGTTGGACTCGCTAAGCAACATCATCCTGAGCTCCTGCAAGTCAGCATAGCCCAGGTGTGGGTTAGAACTCGGCCAGTAGCTGTCACAAGGCAAGCCTGACTGACAGGTCACTGGGCAGACAGACTGGTTCCCAGAGCTGCTGGATGAGCCCCCGTCCTGACTGGTGCTGGGGGAAGGCTGCTGCAGAGGGGGGTCTGCAGAGGGGCCAGGCGAGGAGAAAGCGCTGAGCCTGGCTTCCACTTCACCTTCGCTACTCTGCGCCTCCGTGTGCGAGCAAAGTATGTGCTGCAGCTGGGTGTACTCAATGTCCATCATCTCCACCAGGCTGGCCTCGGGGGTGGAGAAGCCAAGGTTTTGCTCACCAAAGGAACTCTCACTTGAGCCTCCAGGTCCGACAGCAACGGGAGCGGGGTCAGGAACACTAGCTGGGCTCTGAGGAATGGTCTGAGGCTCCTCGGGGGCTGATCCTGACATGGCTACAGCAAACCTAATCAGTTACCAATGTCCCTTTCAACAGAAAACCATAAAACCTTCAACAATTTTCAGTACTATCCATTAAAAAAATAAAAAAAAATAAAAACACCCAAAGGCAGAAAAAATTGCACTTAACACTGATTGGCGAGGTAACAGAGCGGGGACCAAGCTGCCGCTGGCGGGGTACCTGACACCCTGACCATGTCTCCCCCCCCGGGTGAGACCCTCCCTCCCCCTCCAGCACAGCTGCTCACGACAAACGGCCTTCACCTGTCCCCGCCCCGGCCTCGGCGGGGAGGCAGCGGGCACTCTGCGGCCTGACACCCCCTGAGACAGCGCCCGGACGGCGGCGGGGCAGCCCGGGCGGGCGGGAGCGGGGCGCCCGCGGCCGGG
>VXBR01007035.1:925536-972450 GCA_013400215.1 Cisticola juncidis | reverse complement strand
GTGTGTCTTTACAGCCGTATTTCAGATTCTGTGGCTGCAGTGTGTCTTTACAGCGGTATTTCGGATTCTGTGGCTGCTGTGTGTCTTTACAGCCGTATTTCAGATTCTGTGGCTGCTGTGTGTCTTTACAGCCGTATTTCAGGTTCTGGACACACGGGTTACTGTTTTAGTTGTTTGCGGTGCGTGGCTGGGTACACGCCGTTATGCCAAATTTTAACTAATTAAACCTACTGGCTGCTTAGCCCACGGCTGAACTCTGTCACTTGGCTGTGTGAGTAACGGAAAGCTCAGAGAGCAACGGCCGCGCTGAGGGGACTGCCCCACCTCACCGACAGCACCGCCGGCGGCACGGGCAGGCAAACCAGAGCCACTTGTGCAAGAAGGAAAAGGCAACAAAACCAGCTGGGTTAACGGGAAAAACCAGCTGGATTAACGGGAATCGCTTGTCACTCCCCACTACGGACTCTGGGGCCGCCTCAGCCCCGAGCCCCGCGGGGAGAGCCCGACCGGGACAGCGATGGGTCCCCGGTCAATCCCGCCCCGGGGTACGGACGGGAAAACTGAGAGGAAAAAAGGTCCCAAGCAATGTGCACCGATATTTCCATTTCCACAGTCCGACAATCTCACTCGTGACTTCCCTCTAGACACAAACCCAGAAATTTTAAAGGCAGTTTTGTGCACTGAACTCAATACAAAATTTCCTGCTTCTTTAATCGTCCTCCACACCTCCCTTTACAATGCTCACTGTTGGAATAGTACAGCCTTTTACAGACATAATAATATTTCTGCTTATATTGTTCTAGAATTTGCAGGGGTTTTTACAGAAAAAAAACAAAAAAGATTTATCAAAATCTTCGCATTCCAAGCACTCTGATTCAAATGTAAAAAAACCCTTCAAAATAAATTAGGGGATGCCTTAGAACTGATAAAAGAATCATTAGCACACATTTTTGCTCTTTTTTAGAGGGCCTGCAATCAAACATTGGCTGGCTGTGACATCCTGCAAAATGTCTGTCATTAAACTATGAGGAAACAAAACCCGTGTGCCATCAGTCTCTCATGGTTTGTTGAGAAATAACAAAATGTAAAAAATAATACACACATACACATTTATGAAATGGACAACAGTTCTCTGTAGGTGTTTATTCTACTTACAGTAACAAAAACCTGTGAAGTCCCATATTTTAATGTACAGTGATATATTTTGCCATATAAAATACAATTTACAGAAATTTCTATCAAGTAAACCTAAACAAACACACATTTTGCATACTTTTATGTATGTCTTTAAATTAGAAACATCTCATTAGGAAAAAAATCTTACACCACAGTTGATGTTTGCATTTAATATGATTTCTTTGCATGTTACCGTTCTCCCTTGGCTTCAGGACACAGATGATCATTTCAGCCAGCAAATCCTGGATGTACAAGGACCTCAGTGTGACTGTGGTGACACATACCCTACCTCTAATATAGTCCTCAAGATGCAAAATGTTTACAGGAATCCAATTCTACATTTCCAAATCTATTTTAGCAAAATACCAAAATATTTACCTAGCTGTTAATTTACACATTCAAATAAACTAGTGGGGGTTTATTTCACACTTTAGAATTCCATGCTTGAGGACTACATGGGTAGTAGCAATGTGATGTATTTCACTGTGAAAAATGTCCCTCTTCAATCACAACATGATGTACCACCATAATTTAAACTTTAATGCAGCTGTATCTTCTTCAGTGGGGAGTTTTATATACACTGCCAGCCTAAGTAGGGCCTAACAAAACAGTTTCATTTATTTTTCAAGAGCCCTTTTAGAATGAAAGAGCATTTCTATAATGAAAAGTTCAAATTGGGACATTTCTTAAATCTGTGGAAAAATTCTGCAAAACCTAAACAAACCCAAAAAATGCTCCACTAAACCAGTTCAATTGAAGTAACAGATTTAGTGGCCTATTTAACCAAATGCTCTTCCTTCCTTTGGTTTACCACTTCTTGAAATGCTTTTATAAGTTTTGCTGGTTATAAAGGTGCTACTCTTGTATTTTCTTTAATGACAGTTTTGTAAACATGGGATATTTAAAACCTCATGAAAAATAACTATGACAAGTTTCTTTGCTGTACACTTAACAGATGGATTCCAGACCCAAAATACGTGTATATAAAAGGAAGATAGTGCACTTTAAGCTTATAACATTCCATTTTCAAATCCTCCATCAGTCACCAGTAATTATTAATACTGTTCTTTTGCAGCCTTTTCCTAAACACATGACAATTCCACTGTAAAAGAAACATGACACCAACATTTTTAGTGTGTGCTGTATAAACAATTTTGACACCAAAATATCACGTAAATGAGACATAAAGGTATGGCTCCTCAGGTCTGGATTAAATTCTCCTATAAAATTACAATTCAAGTTACTGGAAAACATAACTTTATAATCTCAAAAAGCAATATGCTCTTTTTAGACTTTTTCCATTTCTGTACTGTAAATGGAAACTTTAAGATAAAGATGCAAGTAGAAAAAACAAAATTTCAGTACAGGTAACATAGTGAATCTTTATAAGAAAAACATTATGCACAAAATGCAGCAAGTGAAAGTCCAATATGTTCTTGCTTTCCATCTATCTGATTATTTTCATTCACAGTTGTTCAAAAATTGCTAATTTGTCAGTACACCGGGTAAGGCCAGTTTTACAACAGGATTTTTTAAAAGGTGAGAATATGTACAGTATTTACAGGTGTGCAGTCCTTGCTGTGTTGCAAAAGTGTATTATTTGTGGGAAGCATCAGTTACAGTTCTATGACTGAGTGCTGGAAGATGAAGCTTCAGTTTCTGCTGGTTTCTGAGCTTCCTTCGGTGTTTCTGGCTTTGTCTCTTTACCAGTTTCCCTACTCTTACTCCTATCTTTGCGGTCCTTCCCTCTTTCCCTGTCACGATCTCGATCTCTGTCCCGATCCCTTTCCTTTTCCCGGCTTCGATCCCGGTCCCTGTCCTTCTCTCTGTCGCGATCCCTGTCTCTGCTTCGCGATCGGTCTCTATCCCGTCTTCTGTAAGAGTCCCTGTCTCTGTTTCTTGTCCTATCTCGGTCTCTGCTTCTTTCCCAGTCCTTACCCCGCTCCGAATCCTTGTCTCTATCTTTGTATTGGCTCCTATCTCTATTTTTATCCCATTCCTTGTCTCTGTGTCTCTCCCAGTCCCTGTCTCTGTTCCAGTTTCTGCCACGGTCTCTTTCCCAAGGTCTGCCATGGTCTCGATCCCTTCGCCTGTCCTCAAAGCCTCTACCTTGGCGATTATCTGCTTGTTGACCCTCTGGCTGATCCAAACCCTTATCTTTATTTCCTCCCTCATATCTCTCTCTCTGTCTCCCTTCAAATGTCTGGCCTCTATAGTCAGGATTTTTGCCTTCTCGGAAGTCAGATGCGGACCACTGTCCTTCGGACTCAGGTCCTTGTCCAGACATATTGGAAAGAGAGGCAGATGGTCCACCTTCCTCCCACATATCTTTTCTGTGAGTTGGTGGATGGCTTGGAAGGTCCAGTAGTGGTCTTGGGGGTGGTTTCATACCCTGTGGTGACTGACCCTGGTAATGAAATCTAGAAGGAGGTTCATCTTCTTCTGGATACATTGGAGGTGTACCTCCTCTTGGTCCTCCAAACTGATGTGGTCCTGGACCTCTCTGGTTGGAAAATCTGGATGGAGGGCTCCCTCTACGTTCTTCATATGGCTGTGGCAAAAGTCCCCTTGGACCAGGCATATGATTTGGAGATGGACCTCTCTGCCCTTCGTATTGATTTGGGTGAGGCCCTCTTGGTCCTCCAAAATGACCTGGGGCTGGACCTCTTGGCCCTCCAAACTGAGGGCCTCCTCTCTGTCCTTTAAACTGACCTTGTCGTCTTTGACCTCCAAAAGGAAAAGCCGAAGGTCCCCTGTTTCCCATAAACTGAGGGGAATCTGGTCCTTCAAACTGTCCTGGAGGCCCCATCATTTCATCATATTGGGAATCTGAGAATTCCATTTGTTCTATGTGAGGTTCCCTATGATCTTCAAAATGAGATGGTGACATTCCTCTTGGACCACCATGGTAAGAAGGGGCAGGGCCCCTATTGTCACCAAAATGAGGTGGTCCATGCTGTGCGGAAAATAAGGAAGGAATGGGACCCTTTTGTCCTCCAAATCTTCCAGGTCCTCTTTGCCCATCATTATTTGGAAAACCATGCTCTTCAGAGAACTGTGGTGCCGGGCCTCTAAAATTAGGTCCATGAGGTGCTCCAGGTGCATTGAGCATCATTGGAGGTCCCCCTTTCTGCCCAGACATAGAAAACACTCGGTTTTCCTCAAAATGCTGTGGGGGAGGTCCACCCTCACTCTGAACTGGTGCAGATTCATTTTGTTCTATAAACTGATGAGACTGAGGATTTCTTTGTTCATCATATTGCATGGATGAAAGGCCCATCTCTGGTTCAAAGTGTCCAGCTGCCTTTTCCTGCTGAGGAAACATTGTATTTGAAAAGGAATCCCTTCCCATTGCTTCCTTTGACTCATTTGACCATGACACTTGATGCATATCTTGCAAAGACGGGCTGTCATTTGATGTGGACAAATTAGGCTGGAAAGATGTACTTGGAGGTGTTGGAAGCAGCACTTTACGTATAGGTTTGGAAGCAGAAGGATCTCCAGAAGCTGTTTGATTCAAGTTTTCCAAAGTAATTTGAATTGTGTGTTCAAATTTGCTGTTAGATGTCTCTTTCTGGGGTACCGTAGATGTCTGCTCACATGAAACCCAATTATCAGCAGTAAAACCAGGCTGAGTAGTGGAAATTAAAGCAGTATCTTCCTTACCAAGTGAAGTCTGCAAAGCATTTGGAAAACCTGCTGGAGTGGCTTCTCTTGTGGATATCTCATTCTGTACTACCTGTGGCTTTATTCGAGAGTCAGCACTGTCATTCTCTGTCGCCATCCTTCGAGCCTGGCGAGGATCTCTGTTCTGCCTTGGGTCACAGCCCTGATTTAAAACTTGTGCTTGCTGATTTAAAGATGAAGGTAAATCTACTTTTTGTGGGGCTTGCTGGTCCTGATGGATAAATTCAGGCTTCATTAGGGAAGCTTTTGCTGGTGGGGGTGACATTAAAGCATCAGACACTGAAAAGTGAGCCATTGAAACACCAACAGCTGCTCTTTGTTGTCTGAGGGCTTCTTCTTGTTCCTCTAGTTGCCTTTTCTGTTCTTCTATTTGTTTGTTTAATTCTTCCAACATTTTTTGCTGTTCTACCAAGGAGGAGGATGCAGGTAAATCAGACACAAATGAAGTAGACGTTTCTGAAGAACTGCTTTTACTGTCTGTATACATTTTGTTGGGTAAATCGTCAACAGTAACTTTTGCTTCTTCTAAGATAGTTTCATCCTCTGGATCATAGGCCTCATCCTCTAGTTCTGCTGTAGTAGATGGCTTTTCCACACTGTACCGTTTGTCACTTTCACCAGTCTGCATTTCAAAGGCTTTCTCTGGGCCATATTCTTCCTCAGGATCATAAGGTCTGTCATCCTCCTCCTCTTCTATGGCTTTGTCCTTGGACATCTGCCCAAACTGCTGCACAATGGGGTCTAACAGAGGAACCGCTGGCACTCCGCTATCTGCTGCAGCTTGACTTTCCTGACTGGAAGACTGAACAGTTCCAGAATCTTTGGCAGGGGGCTCGAAAGTTTTCTTTTTCCCAAAGAGGGTCTGCAGGATGTGCTCAAGAGGTGTGGCGGTCTTCGAGGACGCCGAGTGCGTGGCAGTGCTGCTTGCAGGAGCGGCTGTTGAAATCGGCGGGGTCACAGTAGCTGTGGGGCCACTTTTAATGGATGACAATATTTTTAACACTGAAGGTGTCACTGCTGAGGTGTCTGGAACGGGAAGAGGGGGTGGAGGTGGAGGAGGAGATCCAGGTGGTGTTGTACTCATGCTGGAGTCTCCTGAATAAAGTGTGTATTTTGGCATTTTCTTCTCTTGTGAAGCCGGAGGCCCTTTAGAGAACAGCGATGGTTCGGCTTCCTCATGGGCTTGAATTCTGCTTCGCTTCTCCTCCATTTTTTCTGTCTCAGTGGCAGGACGCTTCCCTTTCTGACAGATAACCAACCCAAGGATTAAATTTGGCCGAGATGACTCAAGACCTGAAAGAGAACACAAAGACTGTATATGTAAAAATATGATTTTTAATGATGCTTCCAGTAGAAACCTATTATTTTACAAAGTAGCAGGTACAAAAGTCACAAACGTAACAGTTTTCTAAATTCCATCAGACCTATTAGCAATTTTCATTAGTGCATAAGCATATACATTTCTATTTCTTTCTTTTTATGTATATTTATACCTAAATTTAAAAGTTTAAATTCCTTCCTCAATATTTTTAATACAGGATTGCACAACCAGGCATCTCTGTTAAAGTGTTTCTGCAGAAGTTCAAACCACAGCAAGCTGTTATTTTTGTATCTTTACATTGTTTCTACTGTTCAACTACCCCCACCTCTCCTCCTGAAAAATCAAATATTTATATTTAGTTTGCAAATATGCACAGAGACACTGAAAAGTGGGAAAACCTGGGCTAAACATTGCCATGTGTCATATAATCTGTGCTAGAAGTCCACATTGACACCATCTATAAATATTTTGTCTGTCACGAAGTAAAACAAACACCAACAATGGTGTTAAACAAACACCAAAAAAGATCACATCACACAGCGTTTGGAAACAGTGTTAAAGCTGGTAATTACTTCCAGTTTGTGGTGCTTTTTTTTTCCAGCCAGACATTACTTTAAGAAGCGAGAGAAGCAAGGAAACTGCAGATGTCCTGAACAAGCCCAGGAGAGGTGTTTGGCTGGGCCAGCACCTGGTGTGGGGGTGAGATGGCCTTGGAGCTACAGGACACAGGGTGGGTATCAGGCCTTGAGAAGTCAGTAAAAAACACAATGAGCAGAACTGCTCCTTTGTGAAGAGCTTCAGACTTGAAGGAGAAGTGTATCCAGAAATGATAAGGAAGTTTCAGATAAAGAGGAAAAATGCAAAGGTCTCTAGCCTATCTCCTGCTGTTGTATTTTTTTCCTCTTACATGTACAGTTTCCACTGGCAGATAAACATGCCTAGAATGAGGGGCAGACACTAAATCCTCTGACATACAGTGGTGGCAAATGTAGAAAATCTTTTAACTTCTAGACTAAATGGCCTTTAAAAGGCCCTCCTTTAAGGGCCACTGTCCTTCCCCATATGTGCCATTAGTTATGGTTTCCATTCAGCAAGGAAGCAGTAATACAGAAATATAAAATAGCCTGTGACATAAAAGATAATATTGCAAAGTAAAAGGTAATATTCGCTGTGGATAAATGGCAATGTGAGAGCTCTGACCTACGTTGACCCTTCTATTAAAGATCCCATTAGAAGGAGACTTTTATATATATTTTCCTTGTTCTTATTAAACTAACTTTTCACTAAGCAACAATTTTAAATATCTAATTGTTAGCACCAAAAACCTTCTGATACCAACATAACCCCCAAACCTCACAGCAGCAGATACATTCCATTAGCAAACCACATCGCACACACATTAATCTGGTGAAACAACTCAGAAGTATTACAGGGACTGCTAAATTTACCATCTAGAGAGGAAAATACGTCAGCTATTTTCCTAAATTTATGTTAATGAATAACAACTCCCCAGTTGGTGGGTGTTGACCAGTGAGTGCAGACAATCTCACAAACAGGAGTTCACCCAGAAACTGCCAGTAAGCATTTGCTGTTAAATGTTTTGGTTACCAAATTTCATGCAGACTTGTGATTTATGCAATTAGTCACAATGCATTTCAAACACTGAATAACTGAAATAAACAGGTGTCAAAAATTCATCAGACAGGATATCTAATAAACAGCAATTACTGAGAAATCAGGTTTAAATCCCTGTAAGAAACAGAGATCAAGTCACTAACTGAAACAGGGTAAAAATTTAATACACTTTCAAGGCAAAAAATTCCAGCAGCAAGTTAATAGTATTAAATTACTGTGTTTAGAATTTAGTCATCATAGAATAAATCCATTAAAATGTTACATTTTGATACTGGAGTTTTACACAAATATTAGAAATTTTGCTTAAGCTGAATCTACACTCAGTTCAGAGAGATCAATTACTACATGATTCCTTCAGTGAAGACACATGGCCAGAGCAGCGTTCAAAGGCCACAGCCCTGTTCTATTTAAATATCCATAAATAGGTTAACTGCCTAATTTTAGGAAGAATGAAATGTTGACTGCAGTCTGCCATCACTGCTCAGTGACTGCCTTTCACAAACACACGCTTTAAAGTGCTGCAAGCTGTGCTGGCAGTCAGTAGTTTTCAGTGTTAAATTATTTATAACAGTTATTATCCTATTATGCATTTGAAATCCCCAGCCTGGTTTTATTGAGTTACTTCCTGTAACTAAAGCCATTAAAGCAGGATATACTAAATACTAGTATTGAATTAATACTTGTTTTCCTTAGCCTTAAATGCATTTTTTCATTAGATCAAGTTTACCATATTTATGTGTTTATTGGCCCCATCCTTCCCTGTCAGCAGCTGCTGGTAAAATCTGACCTGCACTGTTCCTGCACTGTTCAAGACACAACTTCTGCCCATCCCTGACAGACCCATGGGATCAGACTAAGCACACATGTGCTGAAATTTAAACTGCCGAGACCAACACAAGATTTTATCTGTATCTTATCAATGCCATTTAAATATTTGTCCCAATTAATCATGAAAGCAATTGACAATTGTCATCAGATTTGTGCCCCCTTAATTCAGGGCTAGATTGCTGCTGTGACACTGCTCCATGTTCAGGCTCCTCTGCTGGGTGAACTGACTGGCACAAACTTGGGTCTGTAATGCCACGTTTCTCTACTGCTACTGCTTTTCCTACTGAAGTCTGCTCAGCTGAACACATGAAACTCCGTTCACAGTTCAGGTAAAATTTTGGTGCATTTGTTTTTTTAAGAGCATTCCAAACAGCATGAGGAAATTTCATGCCTTCTTATTTTATAAAAACTCAACAGTCCCTATCAAAACCCACCAAAATATGTATAAGCATTTGCAGAATCTTTGCTGATATATGTCTTTTCTATTAAAATCCAGCTATGTAAGATAGTTGTTACATTCCCATCACCACCAAATCCCTCAATAAATAACTTTCTATTAGTAATTAAGTCTGATTATACTACTTTTTACAACTGGAAGTGGTAAGTGTGTATGTGAAACAGAGAAATGAATTCACATACCGTAAACCACTGCAAAAGGACAGTGCGGAAGAGCCCATGACACATAAGATCTGGTAATAAATATCTGAGTTAATTATATATGAATCAGGATAATCCTCCATTGAATCAGGATAATCCTCCATTTTCCTTTGGTTTTAAGCCCCCCCATGTCAAAGTTTTCTGCAGATCTTCTAGGAACTAGCGCAGTCCTCAGTTCAATCCATCAGAAAACAGGAGAAATTCCTAATCCGTACGTGCCTGATGGAACCGGCTGATATAGCTGGAATACCTCTAACTAGGATTTCTGGAGTGGCAGGGTTTGGTTGTCCTCTTCCACCTCCCCCCTCAGCTCACACTTATCTAAATATGACAGATAATCTACAGGCAGTGCTTTTCCAGGCCTTGCCAGACTCCACTGGAAGGCACACGATTAAATTTAAGGAGACAATGACCACGTTCCACAAAATATTTTTATTGATCTTGAAAGAAAGAAAGCACAGTAAATTCCATCAGATGTCATTAAAAGGTGTGCATTACATGCTTTCAGACATACACAAAACAAGAGGAACAGCTTACCTGATTCTTTTCACCCGCTTTTAAAACACAACACAATTTAGCACAGCTGATATAAAGGCTGCCACAGGATTTTCCAACAAGTGTTAATTGATGGCAGAACTTTTAGAGAATCTTCCAGTGGAACTATTCCATCTCATGGCCTGCCTGCCCCTTGGAACCTTGTTTCTGCTAACCTTTAATCTGCTTGGCCTATAACCATTTATGTCAATTTGAAAACCTGCCTTGCAGAATTTGCCTCCATGAACACCTGCAGAAGAGACCTGAACTTGTTCTGAGCAACTCCTTCCAGTTTTGAAATACTTTTGCACTTGAAACTCAGCAAAACCAGTCTGACATTTAAAAAGCTCTTACTAATAGTAAAGTTTGGCTGCATTTGCCAAAGTTCAATCCAAGGAAGAATTTCATTTGAAATTAAACCCATAATGGAGAAGTAAAAGAAGTGTAGGACAGAAAGCTGGCATTTCCACAGGAATACAAGAGGCAACAATAAGGTAAACTGAGTTATTTATCAGACCAGCAGACATTTACATCAGACTCAATGGCCAATCGCATCCTTGTGCTACTGCCCAAAAAGGATGGTATTTCTTTACTTCTGCCTGGAAAAGTCATGTGTTAAGATTCTTTGCCTACATCCCTGTGCCAAGATGTTCTGTATTTGGTGTTTTCACATCTTGACTATTAAATGAGATTAGGTTTTTACCTAGCTTTCAAAAATTTGCTAAATTACAGACTATGAAGTGCTGAGATTCAACAATTCTAGTTATATGGTAATTCAGACAGCAATAATCCTGCCTTTTCAGCTATTGCCTAAAAACAATCACCTAGTCTGTGCACTGCTCAAGGACAGATAAAAGAGATTTGAAGTGTATGAGAAAAATCTTGTCTGGGGACACAGAGCAAGTGCCCTTGGCCATCTCATGGAGGAAGGGACAGCACTCAACTCATCATGTTCCATTTGTTGAAAACCTGTCCCAGCCACTGTTCCTCCTGCATGGAAGCTCTGAGAATGCTTTATTGAGTTTTGTGCTACACTTGTATCTGAGAGGCAGAGCTCAGTCAGCCTCCCAGGCAGGTGAGCTCCCTTTGCTGGTTGTTCCATACCTACCTTGCCATGGCCATGACAACGGAGTTCTGCCTTCACTGCAGCCTGCAGCTCTTCAGCTTCTCAACCTGGTATTTGCTATAAAACCTACATCCTTCTTTGGAAACTAAGCATATGCATCTCCTTATCCTCAGATGAGGATGCCTCCAGATTTTGTAGAAGGGTGTTTCACAGTTGAATTCATTCTCAGTTCTTCTGGCACTATATTCAACATGGGGCAAACTCACCAAACACTACTGCAGGTAATTTTGTCTAAAGATAGAAGATTCTAACCCTAAGGAATGGGTCCCTTCCTCCCCAAAGGACTGATTTTCTGCAGTCAGTGATTTGACCAGAGTTTGATTCAAGTGGAGTAGAACATTTCAAACACCTCGAGCCCCACACTGCACTGTATAGATTAATTCAGCATGGGCAGTGACAATGCAGTGGAAGCACCAGAAACGTTATTTTTGTCTTCACTCCAACTTCTTGACTCCTGAGTGGGATAAGTTTCCTGCTTGAATTAAGTGATGGTGAATGGCTTGTAAGGGTCTAGAGTCTGTGAATTTAGGAGTTGCTGATAATAGGGTGGGAGGTTTTTGTGGTTTTGTTTGACATGTTTTAATATAGTGACTGTTCCACATCCTTGATTTTGCATGTAAACTCATTCTCCTAAGACATATGAGCATCTTGTTGGAAAGACTAAAGTTTGGACAATTTTACCTTAGCAGAGTTCAATTTCCAGTTTTTCCCTAATTAAGTGCTTTAAAATTGGTTTTATATAAAAAAATTAGCTAATGATTACATTAAATATTCAACAATTTGTCTCAGATTGCTTTTTGTCTTGTGATTTTTCCTAGCATTGAACCTCCCCTGTTTTGTGCTTACCTGGTCCCTCAAAGGGCAAGAGTTTGGAAGGAATTGGGTCCTTAGAACTCAGGGGGATCAGGTAGAGATCCTTGACATGTCTGTTGTTATTAGCTACAACACCAAAACGACCACGACTGCTAAAATAGGAGTAGAGAGAGATATAGGCAACTTCCTCTTCTTCTGTTGCAGGATGGAAACGAATCAAACACAACTCCTGGAATACAAAAGCAAAGTGGAAAAATTCAACTGCAACATACCAGCAAATGAAATGGTAAAGGGCAAATTCCAGAGGTAAAAATAAACTGCACATTTATCACTCTACCTATGCCTTCAGAGCAACACTCTAGATTTAAGAGACTACTGCTGTTCAATTTGCAACATTAAAATAGAATTAGGTTTGTCATTTTCAGAAACACAAATTGCTTGTGTCTCTTACATCAAACTGAACAGCTTGAGGCTCCAATGAAAAAGAAATGGAAAATCTTTAGTTTCATGTTTTTCGCTATAATATCTATCATTTTTTCACCTCTGAAGTGGTTTTAATAATTTTATATTTAATACACTAAATGATAAGTTCCTTTTCTTTAAAATTTGAGTTTCGATCTTCAATATCTCAGTTAGTAAACAGTATGAAGATTTAACTTCTGTGCAGGAAAGAGAGATCAAGATTTACAGTTCAATAAACACATTACTAAAATAAATCTAAAATTTCAAAGAACTGATTTAGGTAGTTTTCTATGTGTGATCTATGTCAGCATTTGCTGTTTACTACTCTATATTATAAAAAGTTGTCATTTTACATTGCTGTCTATTTCTCCTGGGTTTTGCAAAGGATTTTAAGTGAATACCTTAGAAAGCGAAGATTTGAGTTTGCCAACATAATCCCAGACTGTCTTCGGTGAGATCCTCCCACCAATGTGAATTGTGTCAGGTAAATCCTAAACAAGAAGTATTACATGGTAGTGTGAGAAAAACCAAAACCAAAAACCAAAACAGGCAGTGCAGGCTGCCCCATCCCCATAGCCCAGAGGATAGCTAATTTTTAATAGACTTTTCTATATATGTTTTTAAATTATTATTCCTAAATTATTCCTAAATTTGGAGGTGTTTAATTATGGCATGTGACCCAAAGGTCAACAGATGGAATAGATACACACCCCAAACACGGAGAACAGCAGCAACACATCAAATAGTTCTGTATGCCCATTACTGGCATTTCTAGGGAAAATATAATATACATATATATTGGCTTTTATAGGAAAGCTGCTATCTGAAATACAGCTTTTCTCCACATTTGTAGTGACCCAAGTCACTTGAATTGTGATGAATTTCCTGTCACAAGGACAGTGAAACTCATTTCAGCAAAAGCAATACTCAAAAGAACAAGCAACCCTACTAAGCCCTAAACCATACACTTGTATTTGAAAATTCCTAAGTCACCTAAAATGCTCTTGAGAGAAAAAAAGAGAAAGAAAACCCTTTCTACTGTCTCATTATTCAAATGAACACCCTTCTCAGAACAGTATCATCCAACTGGTTTTACTTGAAAATTAGTAACAAGGATGATACTTCTCATAAACAGCTGAACAATTTTTTCTAGCAGAACACATCAGCGACCCATCTTGCTTGACAACAGAACAAGGCACTTAAAACTCTGGCTGCTAAACAAGGAAGGGGATGTAAAGCCGTTATTCCATATTAGATCCTAACATAGGTAGAAACACATTGAAAGACATTAGAATTTTTCACAGATTTGTGAGTAATATTTAAAAGGCTGAGGTTTTTTTCTGGAGCTACTTTTCCTATTATTACAAAGATGTCATTTACCACTGCTACAGTTCTAATATAACTCTACAAACACACAGTGACCTCAGCAGGTCCCTTCTAGCACCAGGAACTGCAGCACAGACCCATTCCAAACACACACACACCTCACTAAGGTAATCAAAGCACCCGGAGACTGGATATGCTTTAGTGACAAATTTGGCCACACTTTGCATGTTAATAAATCCTTTCCAAATGGTGTTGAGACGAGAGAGAAAGAGGGAAGTGTCGCTGTCCTGAGGCGAGCGAGGCTCTGAAGCACTGCAAAACAAATCCAAACAGAAAAGTTACAGAATGCCAAGGAGGATGGGCCCTTTATTTTAAATCTTCTTCCCTCCTCCTATTGATCCGATATTTTCTTTTGAATAAGTAACAAAATTTTTACTAGATGCTTTCTTAATGTTTTCCATTAACTTCGTATTAGTTAAAAAAGCAACAAGTAACAAAAAATAAAGTTGCAGCTGCAGGCAGGCAAAGAGATGCCAAAAGGTATGACTTTTATAAAACCAATTATAGACTTCTCACTAATTAAGTAAACCATATCCTTCTGAAAGAGATTCAGAAGTAAAAGAATTTGCTATGAATAAAACTGTTTTAACTGCAATTGCAAAAGGATATACTCAGCAATATTTATGTTTACTATTGTGTATACTCAGACTGTAAAAGAAATCTACTTGCTTTTAAGCTGACCAATTGGTTAATTTTAATTCATATTTAGATGTGACAGTATTTTAATATAGGAGGAAAATCTGGAAACGCCTCTAAGCAATCTCTCCCATGTACTGTCCCATGTACTGTCTTTCTAGATATTATATGTATATTCAGACTTCTAAGTCTGCATGACACTTCAAGTTTTATTCCTCTGCTGGAACACTGTAGAATCTTTGTTGTCAACACAAAACTTTACCAAGCTAGAGAAAGCAAATGAGGAGAGATGACATTTTAAAAATGGGACTCGGGCTGCCTCAACTTTGAACCTCAATAAGCCTTTTGGTTGAGGGACATGGAACAGGATCTGGGACACAGGAACCTGCAGAGAGCCACAGGAGGGATGTGGCAGCTGCTGAGGATACGCACTTGGTGTTGGGTGACTGATGAACCGCCAGGTATCTGGGATCTGGTGAGGAAGAGGGCTTGGTTAATATTGATTTGGGGACAGTCATAGCTGGTTTGGAAGCTTCTTGTTTGGTTTCCACCGTGGAGACTTTGTCAGCTACAGGCACAGGACGCAGGGCCGGTGTCACGGTGCCAGAGGTGGTGCTCATGGCTGTCCTGGGGTCTCTGCCAGAAACAGTTACAGTTGTGACAACAGGGCCAGCGCAGGAGGCAGGGAGAGCAGAGACCTCTTCAGGTACAGCAGGGTCTGTGCTATTCTGGTTCTGGCTTGTAGGAATATAGGTTCTTTCTGTGGTTGGCTGGGAAACTGTTTCTGCTTCTGGTTCAACATCAATTTCCATTGCATCATCAGCGATGGGCTCTTTGTCAGGCTCTGCTTCTGGGGCTGCTGCAGGACTTTCAAACTTGGCCTGCACTTCTGGCTTTGATTTTGACTCAACCTTTTTAGCAGGAGGCCCTGACTTCACCTTCTTAGCTGGTATCTCATCTTCTGAAGCTGAAATCTGACCTATAGATTTATATCAAACGTTTTTGATTAGTATTTAACAGTAGTTTGGAGAAACTATTTCAAAAAACCAAATAAACAAACAACACTCTTAAGTAACAGTTCTTTTACTTTGCCCAAGGTCAGCATTGTCAATAAATACCTGTACAGATTTTACAGTTCAGGTCAAAAAGATGGGCTCGATGCTGACTTGTTGTATCCTTCAACATGCTGCTAAAAACATCTAGAGAAGGAGCACTGTTCAAATTGGGTGCAGCTCGGGTTGACTCCTGCTGTTCCTAAAAGTGAATAAACACACAAAAAAATAGAGTTGATCATTAAATTCCACAATAAAAAAATACTTTGAAAACTGTGAAGTCAGTTCTTTAAAGGAATACATAAAAGTCCTTGCTTAAAGAATATCATGTCAGGTGGATTTATCACATGGTATACGTCCTCATTTCAAGCCACAGTGCTTTTAAGTAGAGCTCATGTTCAGAAAGAAAAGATTTTTCTGTAAATTGACATCAAGGGCTGAAAAATATACAGCATTCTTGAAGTGCCTGCAAAATACGCCTATCACTGGCTGTAGCAGTCCTGCACACTTGAGGAATGCTCACAGCACACCCAGTGGGTAATGACATCCACACAGTTCATTCTGCACTTCTGATGACAAATGTGAAGCCCTAACTGCCATTTCTCCCCCTCCTCATCCTCCTGCTGAAGGAACAGCCCCAGTACCCCCAGTACTCACATCTGAGTCAGACACTGGTGGAGAATCCTCCATATTGACAGCAGGCACGTGTTCCCTTTTCACAGCTGTTTTCTTGATCTCGTGAGATTTGCTTCTTGATTCCACCTGAAAGAAATAAAGTGTTGGTAAAAGCTCCATATATTTATTTTACTCTGTACTTTGCTATTATTTGGTATGTGGTAGGGAAAAAGCATATTGAAACTGAGTTTTATCAGTATTTCATTATGAAGAAAATGGTGTATTAACATATAATGAGTGGTAAAGGTTGGCAAACTTGCCCTTAATTTGTACTTTAAGGACACAGAGAAAAATTATGTTACTTACTGCCTTAGCTGGTTTCTCTTTCCACACAGACAGTTCTTTAGATAAAAGTTCTTCTGGCTTCATTCTCACCAGTTTTGACAGGGAGATTTCCTCACGAAGGACACGATGGAAAAGTCCCTGAAAACAGAAGAGACTTTTGCCATGCTGAACCTGATCAGGTAACTGAAAATATTAACAGTGCTGGGCAGGCAAAACCTGCTCCAGTTTCTTAATTCTCCATTAAAAATATCACCTACTTATAAGCAAACTTGGAAAGGTGCAGCAACCAGAAATCAGGGATGAAATAACCCCCAAATATAAATATATCACACCAAATGCTCAAAATACCAGTCACCAATTAAAGTAGGCTTTGAACTCTTACTTAGATAAAAATATTGTTAAAAACGCTTGAATAACTTTATATCATTTTATCATTTAATTAGTAAGTCTCGATTTTGAAACTCCTAATGTTGAGGGTAGAGTCTGACACACCATTCACCCCAAAAGCACATTGCTATACAAGTTTACTGTTTAAAAAAAATCCAAACCTGGTTTTTGGGGTCCTTGAGATTGAACATGATGCTACGATATTTGCTCTTGTATCTGTTGTCTGTCACTTGGAACAAGTTAAACATCTCCTTCTCAATGTTGAGTGCCACTTTCCCCACTTCACTCTCTGTCATGACCAGGTCATCGCTGTCATTGACTCTGTTGCAAACAAGAACAGGAATGTGTGGTTAGGTCAGGGGAGAATGGTCACAAAAGATAAATTTTTCAGAGCTGACATTGGCTTCTCCTCACCCAGGAAGGGCTCAAGACTCCCTTAAATGAAACCTCAAAGCCAAAGTCTATCTCAGGACCTGGAACTCTGGTAAACTTTAATTACTGCCCACAGGTGGCCATGGATGACACAGCTTGGGAGACCAAGTCAGCCTTTACTCCTGCTCGTGGCACTGCCACCAGGAGCTTCTCTGCCAGGAGTGACACAGGGAGCCCACGTGCTCGAGTTTCAGTCTTTGTTTCCCCACTGTGACCAGGATTTCCTTCTCAGAGACAATACCAGAGGGCAGTGCTCTATGGCAAGTCTTTATGGTTGGCATTACCTTTAATAATTATTGTGGGAAAATCTGCATTTTTTGTGTGGTTTTTTTTTTCATGTCCTAAGTGACAGATGATAGATTTAACAAGAATTTCTTGATGTTCATGTTGGGGCAGCAGGGAATCTGTCCTTCGGTGAGCTTTAACCTTTTACTATGGCATTTCCTGTATTATGTTCCCTAAAACTCTACATCTCCAACACTGCCATCTCTAGACTTTAAAACTCAGAGCACCTCCATTATAAAAGCTTCTATGCTGTGATTTAATCTTTCAGCTGTAATTGTCTCAAAATAAATGGAATAAAGAGGTTTCTTTCTATAAAGATGCACATTTGTTTTCTATCAGGATTTTTTATTTCAAATATAAACCTGAGATGCTGATTGCAATTGCAGTAATTTGTTGCATGAATTCAACCCCTCAAAATTCCTCATCAAGACAAACTAGACTCTGCATGCTACTTCTAGATGTAGCTTCCTGTAAAAAGTGTTTTGAATTCCCACCTCTTCCATAAAATTTCTTTCAGGGATCGTCGAATATTCTGTCGAATCTGCGAGTTGGGCTGTGACTGGGCAGGACTGGCTGAGGCTTTTGCCTGACTATTTCCAGCTGCAGCTGACGTGGAAGACAGTGAAGGCTTTTTGAGCCCTCCACTCAAACTGGAAGACGGAGGTGCTTTCTTGGCCACTGATGAGCCATGAGAGAGAGATGGCTGTTTGGAAGGAACACTGCCTGATGAGGGCCAAGGCTTCTTGGGAATGACACCTTTGAAACTTCCAGCAGGTTTCAGAGGTGGTTTAGTTAGGGCTGTGTTGGAGTAGGATGGGGACTTCTTTGCAGGCAGATTTTTGGTGAGAGAAGGGGACTGTTTCTCTGTGACAGATACCACAGCCTTCTTCGGTGCTGATGTGGACTCTGCTCGATCTTCGTTCCTTTTTTCTTCCCTTTGAGCTGTTAAAACAAAGAGGAAAATACAACATTAAAGGCTTAACATTGTAACTTCATATTCATGAAGACTGAATACCAATCTATAAAGAAAAGTTTGTGAAATTTTATCTCCAGTGAATAACTGCCAGGCAAGGAGTTTAAGCTATTCTCACTTGCCTTTTAAAAAGTGATTTTTAAAATCATGTTGTGGTTGACTTGTTTGTTTGTTGAAAATTTTGCGTATAAGAAAAATGGGGGGGGGAGAGAAAAAGGCACCACCTTCAAAGATTCCCGAGTGGGATTTCATGGTTAAGCTTCAAAATCAACCCAAATTCTTACACATATTAAAAAAATGGTGCAATACAATCCACACCCTACATTTAAACAGGCACCACCTTCAAAGATTCCTGAGTGGGATTTAATGGTTAAGCTTCAAAATCAACCCAAATTCTTACACATATTAAAAAAATGGTGCAATACAATCCACATCCTACATTTAAACAGAAAAAGTCTGATAGCATTTTACAGAACCAGTTAATTACAGTGGTCGACCTGATGACACTCCATGAATTTGAAATTGTACTAATATTACCCTAAGCTGAGTATTACTGAAGTTTAATAGACCTATTCAGTTCCTAAAGTCTAGATTTAAATAACACTGCTGCTCAACCTGTAGCCATGTAATTCTCACCATTCTCAAACAATTCCATTCATAGTATTCAGTTTTCCATTTAAAATTCTAATCTTACAATAATTGACACACATCATACACAAGAAAATGTACAAGGTCTAAGTAAAAGCTCCAGTTTTCACACCTGTAGAAGATATACTTGCACTGGATTTTAAAAACAAGTATGTTTTTAAATTGCATTTAATCTGTACCACCTTCTGGCACTGACAGGAACAAATCAACACAGCAAAAAAAACCAAACCTCAACCACACACATCCCCCCCAACAGAACATAATTTACTTCAAAGTTACAGTGGGCAACACCAGCAGAGGGATCCTGAGACCTCAAACAAGGATGGGTTCTGAGGGAAACTACCAAAAAACAACTCCTAAAATGGTTATTTCAAACCTTGTTGAAGGATTGTAGATGTATTAGCCCACATGCCTTAGGTGCAATGTACAGGACACTTCCAGGGCAATATCCAGGAGTTCCAGTAGCTCTACCAAGGACCAACCGGTCCCTCTTCACCTTCCAGGTCTGCCCTGATGAGAGCAGAAATCACTGACAAAGGTTTAAACCATCCCGAGATGGACTTGACTGGGACCAAGCCCTCCTGGGGTGGCCTGGTTCAAAACACCCCAAACACCAGCATGAATTCCCAATGTAATCATCCCACAAATTGTGGAAGGTTTGAAATCCTTAAGGGACAAATGATACTTCCCTATTTCATGAAGAAATGACCTTGCAGGTTTCTGCATGCCTGGTGGAGATCAGCACTTCCCTGGAAGCAGCAGGCACTTCCAGCAATGCCCCTCTTCACCCCCTCCCTGTAACCGGCCCTCGGTGCTGGCAGCTTCCACTGCCACTGCTTGGAAATGAGCCAAGAAACACCACAGGAACTGATCTTTGGAAAGGTGAAGTGCAAGGGTGCTCAATTTCTGCTGGAACACAAGACACCAGAAGATCGAGAGACACAGACTGTATCTCTGTCCCCAGTTCTCTCTCTAGATGTATTTTACAACCGAGGATTTTTTCTGAGCCAGATTCAACTACTTGAAGTGTAAAACAAAACCCACTGTCAACGCTCATTAATTCATTTCATAGGCTGTGATGATTTTGCTATAAATAAAATGCAATTCTTACCCTCACACTACTCTGAGTTTTCCCTAGACTGGCCTTGACTCCTGCCTGACTGAGCGAGGGACTCGTCCTGTGTGACCCACAGTGTCCCTTGCCTGTCTCCCTAACAATACTCCAGTCGTCAAGGTCTCTGGCAATTCCAGGAGGGAGGAATGGGATCAGGAACTATTGCTGATGTGGTTGGTTTGGTCAAGCAGGGTGCCCAGAACCCAAGAGCTGACCAGCCAACCTATTCTGAGGTCAGTCTTCAACAGCCCCTCCTGACAGGTATGGGAACTTGGTAGGTGAATGTTTGGAAGCACTAACAGCAATATGTACTCTTTTCTGAGAGCAGGATGCCAACACATATGGAGTTTTACTTCTGAACAGAAGCCAGAGCTACTCAGCAAATGGATAAGACAGATCATGGAGCAGGCACTCCCTCAGCCCATGATTTCCAAGTGCTTGGCTGTGCAGTCTGTGGGCAGCATTAGGAGAAGACACAGCCAATACTACTGCACACATTGGCCACTGTGTTCTCTACCATGGTGGGTTTGGTCCCTTTCATCAGTAGCTCCAGTGGACCTATAATAAATGCCATAAGCCGAATTTAAAATAAAAGGATGAGACAAGCACTGAACATCAGTCTGTCCCACTCAAGAGATTAACATGGAGTTTCACCAATGGCAGTTTACAATAAGGCATTTGGTGGTTCTTCTATTCAGCACTTTTAACACCCAGGTGGAACCTCCCTGGATTGATGTTAGAAACACAATTTAAAACAACAGTAATTCCTAATTGCCCCATTTTGCCCCGTGGGACACTTCTTAGGACAGGAACAGGATCCTTACTGACTGCAGAGAGGCGTGGGCTAAAGAGACCAAGGTGCAGCTGCAACTAAAGAGCCAATGCATTCCCAGGGTAAAACCCAACAAACCCTCTGCCAGAAAACATTCATTCCTCCCAGGCTTAACAAACAGCATTACTTGGTGTGCTCACTGCAGACAGAACTAGAATCTCCCACCAGGTGTTGACAGACACAGAAACCCCTCCCCTGAGGAAATTCCCCAGTTACACTTGACATTACAACACAGAGCCATGGACGAGGCTTCTGCATACACAGCAGGACAGAGCTGCCACAGCATCTGCTGGGACAGACGAGCCCGATGATTTCAGGCACTTGTGAACCTCTCAACACTGAGCCTCAGCACGGCCAGGCCATTGTGGAGGTCCAATTTATGCAGGATTTCCAGAGTGCAGGGCTGTTAACTTTGCATGAAGGGGTTGCAGGCTGTACTTGTATCCCAGTCCCTTACCAACACCCGGAGGTTGGGTTTTAAACCACCAGCATATACATTATCCAAAGCAAACTGCTTCTTCTCTAATCTTCAAAGAATATTTCTGTATAGCACTTAGGTCTATTGTGGTTCGTTCTCCTTTCCCTCTCCAAGCAGTCCTTCTTTGGAGTAATAGCTTTTGAAAGCCACTTCAAAAACTAATCCCAATTTCTATATAAATTGTCTCATTTGTGATAAGCTGTTTTGCTGAAATTATTCTACTTTTTTTTTTTTTTAAATACCAGAATAAATGTGCTATCCCTTTTCTCTGTATAGTTTTAAAATTATCCAAATCACAGCTCTTCAAAAGAACTTTAACTTCTGTCTCTAGTTGATGTTAAAACTTAAATGCTGAGGAGATAAACCAGAGGCTGTTATACCTGAAGAGCCCATTTCACAATGACTCCAAGTAAAGCCTTTTTTTATCATTTTTTAAATTGAAAAAAAAAGCATCACAGGTCCTCTTACAGGACACTGAAACACTTCTGTAGAACATTCTGTACAATACATCTTGCAGCCATGTACAGTACTGCAATTTTCTCTACAGCATAAAGATTTTGGCATAAGGCTCTTCATACACCAGCAGTACTATTTCTGGTGCCTAATATCATCTTATTGTTTCCCCCATATTTCCTTCCGTCTACAATTATCTACTTTCTTTCCCCAGGATGCAATTCCTTCAGGCAGTGAGAGGAGCTGATGGCTGTGTCATGTCCAGCTTGCACAGGACTTTCTGCAGTGGGTGCAGGCCCACGGGAGCAGGACGGCAGGAACGCGGCACTTGAGGGGAGACGCTGCCCAGCACAGAGGCAGCAGGAGCCTGCCTGGGTTTTACTGCTCCATTTCAGACTTCTCTCTCACTACAATACAGATTTTTAGAAAAAAACAAAATGCCCTAACTTTCGGTCTTATGCACACCCTATGAACTTCTGTGGCACCAACAGTAAGACAGCTGGTAATGAACATTTTTCTTTAACAATAAATCTGTAATATTCCACAAAATTAATAATGGAAGTCAAGCAGGAAACAGACACTTGTGATCCACCTGTTCGAAACTGGATTACTTCTACTACTCTTTAAAGCAGATTTTTATGCTTTTAGAGGGTAGAAAATCCAGTGCCACAGCACTGTAATTGTGATAAACCCATTAATACCTCTTAGAAAGTATTTCCCAGCCAGTGTAGACTGGGCAAAGCTGAGCAATTCCATACTGCAACGAGAACAGATCTCCAGAAGACCAGCACTGGCCCTTACACCAGCTGACAGAAACACTGGTGTGCACAGCCAGTCACCTATGCAGGACCTGCCCTGTCAGTATTTTGGGTGTCACACAAGACTCGGGCAGTGGCCTCGGCCCCCAAGTCCCTCTCGGTCCCGCGGCTCCTCGGGCTCAGCCGCAGGTGGCTGCGGTGGCCGTCCCTGCGCCGTCGTCCCAGCGCGCTGCAGCTTCTCCGCTCCGAGCGGGGCAAGGCGAGGGCAGCCTGCTCCGGCACACAGGGCAGTGCAGGCTGCTGCCCTACGAGGGAAACACCTCACCCCTCTTTGCCAGCAGCTGAGAACAACTTCATTTCCCCTCTGGAAAACTGCTGAAGGGAAGGACAGGCGGATCTCCCAACCTCAGAACTGGCGCGGTTCAGCAGTTTCCTACAGCCACGCAGCCCATGTCCAAGAGGAGTTGTCTGACACAGCTGTGCCACGACCCCTCCTGTGTGGTTTGTGACAGAAATAACCTGAACAGCACAGAATTTAACCAAGCCCCCCACCCCAATGCAGTGACCACTACCCAACTCTAATCCGAGTTCTTCCGAAGTGAAACCTTTTGGAAATGAAAAGCTGAGTAAAAGACACGGGTGAGCAGGTGCTTTAGCTGTCAGTCCTAAAGCACTCCACAACGGGAAGCTACTTACCAGTTCCGAGCCAGCTGTGCCCAGGGCCGTGCTGGGGCCGCCTGACATCTGTGCCTCGGGCACTGCTCAGCGCCGCTGGGTGCCCGAAGCCCCCTCTGGTGGCACCGAGCACCGGTGCCCACGGCTGTGCACGTGGAGCTCTGGGACTGCTGCAGCTCCGAGCCTGCTCGACTGCTCTCTCCCGACACCTGCCTCTGCAGGGCTTCTTGCCACTTCCCTCACAGATAACCCGGTGCTAGCTCTAATTTAGACATGTTAAGCTTCTCTTAAATTACTTTCAGTGTTTTCACTGTTACCTGCCCCATCTCCTTCCACTTTAAAGACCAAATCAGACTTTATTAACACTAGTGTCTGGCATGTGCTGCCTGCCCCACTGCTGCTCTTTGGAAGTCTCCATCAGTTCTGATCTGCACTGCAGTTAAGCTGCCTGTGTGCCAAGCCTCTAATTCAGGACTCAGAGATAAGGGTCTGCGTTTTCTGTGGTGATTTGTGTTCAAAGCCAACCTGTAGCTCTGTGCTGATGCACATCTGTAGCTTTGACACACAAACTTTATTTTAATCCACATGATACTGCAGTGATCTATCTGATCTACATTAGACAACTGCATCTTTACTCCTACCCTCTCCTGAAGGAGAGAGGCACCATCTGAGGCAAAAAAAAAAAAAACAAACCCAGCTTCTTATTTTCCAGACTGTTCATGGATTGGCATCATCACTCCTTGCAGGGACAGGCCATCTTCAGGTTCCAAGTTCAGCACAGATCAGACACAGTGAATCAGCAGTGAACTTGACTCACAGTGCAAGTGGATCACCTCAAAAAAAATCCCTTTTATTTGGGGACTAGCAAAGAACTTTTTCACTGGCTAGGCAGTCAAGTGAGCAAGTTCGAAGAACTGAGTAAAATTAGTAAAAGAAAGCAAAACAGCAAGAGGGTGGTGAGTGTTTTTAATCAAACTTTCATCACTTTCAGTGTTGATGAGATAAACCACCCTCACACACAGTGTGGCTCTGTGCTGTAGCAGGTTGCTGCCCCCAACCCTTCCCCTGAGCACTCACACTGAGTCCAAGCACCCCTGGTGGCAGGAGTGCTGGCCTGCTGTCCCGGAGTGCCTCGGGCATGCTGGGTGTTTGAGGCACACGCCAGGAACAGGGACAAACCTTCCTAACTCAAGAGATGGCAAAAATCTTCACGTGGCTGCCAGCCACAGGGCAGGTGTGACATACCTTGCAGAGCAGAGAAGGGGAGCTCCAGCAGTTCACAGGCAGATGAAAATGGCTCCCCAAGGATCCCACTGCTTCTTTTAACTGGCTTCAGCACCACTATGGTCTGGCCCCATCCACAGGCAGGGCTCAGGTCTTGGGCAAGCCCCAGGCCAGCACAGCCCCCGCCAGTCTCAAGACAGGAGCTCAGCACTGGAGCTGCCAGGTTATGCTCCAGTACAACCCTTCCAAAACCAGGTCTCCAAGGGGAATTTCTCAGAAGTTCTGGCAGATTCATCTTGAGTATGCTGATCATTCCGGTCTGTGAGCAGCCTTTCTGAAAACTACTCTAGTTGTTTAGGCCAGACCTACACCCACAGCAGCCATGTGTCTCAGCAAGTGGTCAGTAGCAAAATCAGCAAATCTTTTCATTTCCCTGGTACTACTCAATACTTACTGCCTCTCAGGATGGGCCTACATTGCAGAATATAGCATTAAGCAAGACACCTTGGTTTTCTGGGTGTCAATTCAGATGCCAGTTGCACTTCAGTTATTACAGTGTGGAAGCTGGCACGGCCATGTTTTTTTCTGTGGGGCAGCACTCACACCCAGAGGAATCCAGTTTACCTACAACCAGTCCTTGCAGACATACCTATGGCTTAAAAAGCAAAGTTTAAGTAAACTGTATCTTAAGTTAGGCTAAACCAATAGCAGTATATCCACATTCACACCATTCAGTATCACAACTTCAGCTGGTATGACCTTGCCTGAAAAGCAGCATTACATTGACACCAGCCTGTGGGTAGACAAGACCTTATCTTTTACTCTTCATATCAGTACTTACAGCTCCCTACATCACTATTACTTCCTGAGCCATAAATCTTGTCTTTAGTGCACTCTGTAGAGTGGTTTGTTTTCTTTCTTTCCTGTCTTCATGCTGTTATTACATAAAGAAAAAAAAAAATCCAGACACAAGGAAATGCACACATAAATTATGCATGCTATGATCCTGCCATTTTTGAGACACACAGCACTTTCTGCTGGTGGGGCATCCCACTATTCCCATGTTCCATCCCCAACGTCTCCTTATTTTGTTAGAGGTGTACAGGAACAAACAGCCCAAGACCTTTAACTACAGAAGCACATCCATTCCCTCTGTGAATTGTTCTTGAGTGTGGTAAAGTTCAGCTGTAGAAGAGATGAAAAAAACTGAAAAGCAATAACAAAAGGAGATTTGTATCACCAGAGCCAGGGCTCCCACTTCCAGGAGGTGGCAGCGTTGTCTCTTCATAATTCCCTGCTGGGAAGCAGGAGCAGGACCACAAACATTGACGTTTTCTCCGAAGGAAACATTCCCCCTTCCAAACCCCACTCATTCAAGAACTCGAGTGAAATACCGGTATCAAATAAGGTATCAACATAATTTGCTATAAATTCACACTCTGTCTGCAGTTAATGTACACACAAGTTTAGTGAGTTGATGTGACAAGTGTTTTTTACTCAAGTTACCCCACAAAAGAATCATTAAATGCTTCCTTTCGAGCTTTTATCTAATAAACTCTTGTCACTCTCTTGTATGCTTAGTTGCTCTTCTCAGTAAAAGCAGACAAGATATTTAAGCTGTTTTAACACCTGAATTGAGTAAATTATCACTTTGTGTATTTAAGTCTAATAAATCAGGTGAACTTCAAGCTTTCAAGCACGAATGAATGCTTAGCATACTTAGGATTGGGTAGTTTAAAAACTGGGATACTGCAAATGTTTACTCTCTATCCTTCATTTGGAGGTCATTTTCTGTTTTAAAACTGCATTTGCTGCTGACTTCTGCTTGACAATTAATAGCAAAAATACAGAAGAAAAGTCTCTTACAGGTGTTGCTGTTATAACATGGATCTCCAAGCAATGTTCATAATCTCAATCACATACTTGCATGAATTTAGAAGCCAGGATGACTTCTGAAATACAATATAAATGCTGAGCACTGCATATTAAATTAATACCAATTTTCCTAACAAAAGTAAAAGCAACTCTTCTGAAAGGGAATGTGACTCAGACCTAATTTTCTTTTATATGTGTACTTCAAATGCTGTCTGAAACTTTGGAAGTACTTGTACTTAACATTCATTTATCAAATCAAGGTATTTCCCACTCTAGTTTTTAAATGAATCAAAAGGATTATTTTCACTGGGCACAGAAAGGTGGAACACTGTCATTTTTCAGGTACTAGATTCTGGTGTACAAAATCACTTCCAAGGACAGCCCTAACTCATATCCCCAAAAGACACAGGAAAATTAGGAAGTGAAGAAACAAAAACTAATGGGGTAACAGAAGGATAAAAACATCACTGTTCTGTGTAACTGCACCAAATATCTCCTTTTTTAACAAATGCAGAACAGGTTAGGAGAAGGGCCCTGATGGTAGGCTTAGATTCAAATCCATTATATGCTCCTACCACCCAGCACATCTTTAAGATTACTTGATTTTCTTGTCGCTACTTAACAATTATCTCATGTAGTAAAACCTTCTAACTCACAAGTACCAAGTAAATATGTAAAATAAATCTATTTTCTTCTGTTTGAAATGATAAACTGTCTGATGTAAAGAGTATTAGAGAGTGATTTTGTTCAGCAGGTTAAGTTTCCTTAATTCCTAAAAGGCCTCCTGGGCTGAAGCAGGAAACAAGGATTTGGTGAACTTGGCTGGAAGCTCTGGAAGAACACGGGCAGCATTCTGAAATACTGCATTTGGAAGTCCTTTGCCTCTTCTGGACTACAAGTCCTTCATAATCCATGTTCAGAAATGCAGTTTTATAAACTGGGAGTTGCCTGGTTTTAATATTTGCATCTAAACCAGGTTATGTCTGGTCCAATAAACATGTTTTCCTTGACAGACTAGCTCACACTTCAGAGAGTTCTCACTCTTAGATATCTGAAGTAAAGTGAGATGACTCTCATCAATTTCCCTAAGGCTGTAAATTTTAGGTTTTAAACAGCATATAAAAATTTCTTAAAGAAATAAAATCTGGTAGAGTATTTTTGCAGGTGACGCATTGGCAGCTTCTCAGGAAGATTACAGCTCAGACCTATCCATTGAAAAGCAGGACACATTTTTTCACAAATACACAAACAATTTATCTAGGCATTTACAAATGAATGGCAGAGTTCCCACATATCAGTGCAACTTACCTTAAAAAAACCACCTGAAGTTCTTCCTTGCATTTGATATGAGAGTTCTTCACCACACAAACTACGCTGTTCCCTATTTGCTGCTAAAGTCTGATATTTACAGTCTTTTGGAATTAATTTCACTATTTAGCTGCAGGAAGCCAGTTTTCTACTGGAAGTGGTTCCATCTGTAAAACCTACAGTGTGGTAAATCTTAAGAGCAAACTCCCTTAAAAAAATCCTCAAACTTCCTGCATTTCTGTCTCCTAGGAAAAAACTAATCCTACAGGAATAAGGACATTTAACGTGAAATGGTTCTATGGGCACCTGTAACTGTCACAGTCAGAAAAATCTGATGTAAAATAGTTTTATGTCTCTCCACTAATTTTAGTTATCTTTAAAACACTACTGTTTCTGACAGAAAAGCTAAAATTTCTTTAAAAGAATCTTAATGGAAGTTAATTAAAATATACACCTTATGGGAGTTTACTATACAAAAGGTAAAGGGAATATGCAGCAAACACAGAAAAATTACAACCATTTAACTTGATGTGGGCAAAGACCATTAAAATATACCTGGTATGTGCTATGTTCATCAACAGCAATTTAGGGTAGCTGGTGTTCCCTCACTATTTAAAGAATTCTAACTAGAAAATTTCATCTTAAATATTATTTATAAAGTTATCAGTTACTTTACATGTAAGTGTTCAATGATTAGGTTTCCTTATCAAAATTAAATGTAAATTGGCTGAAGTGTGGTTACAAAAGCTGTGAGAACTCAATTTCTGAATTCATTACTCCTCAAAGGAGCAAACACGAGGTCATGTGGTTTGTAACTGAAACATCAGATTTCATCAAGTTCCATAACTGCATTATAGAACTTCTTAGATGGAGTCAACCAAAAATGTCATAAGCAGAAAGACTTGTTCAGGCTTCAAAGCAGTATTTACTTACCTTTACGTGAGTTACAAGGATGCTACTCAAAACCTGCAAAAATAGGCAAGGCAGCATCTTTGCCCAACATCCAGTCGAAATGTGCTCTTGTGTGTGTGGATAATGTGCGGAATATGAACGGAGAAAAGGAAAAACAAGAAAATAAAGGTAACAGAGTTCTGCCTCCCTCCCTCCTTCCCCCATAAAAATAAAGGATGGTCCTTAAGTTACTTCATGTAAGGAAGAAAAACAGCAGGAATATACTTGACATATAAAAGCCGTTTGCAGAGGTGTCAAGTATCATTGGATACCACGTTGAAGATTTCACTCTCGGCACCAGGCACTGAAAATGCAAGACCTGAGAGACAGGTGCCAAATCTGAATTACAAAAATACAGTTGAAATTAGTACAGGCAATTGCTGATTCACAGTGCACACTGCACAACCTTTTTGTAAAACCTAACACAAATGTATCAATACTTACCTTCTAGATTAGAAACAGACACTGTCTTTATGGGAAAGATTTCAAGCTTAACCATGTAGTTTTCATCCAGAAATCAGCTAGGTAGATCAATAGGCTCTTAATCATACAACTGTCATATGATACAAATGAAACTCCTAAAAGTGTCTCTCATTTGTGTGTATCTGTGTGTGAATCTTTGAAGGTGGAGAAAAGTAGCTTGGTGCCATAGTAAGAAAAAACCCCTGAATCCTAAATCCCCTAGTTTTGCAGAGCCAAGAATGGATGGGTATTCAAAGAAAATATGATTACTCAGGAATATCCCTAAGCCATACATACATTTGAACAACAGTGCAGGTGAAATGGCAGCAGTCCTTTCAGGCTTTACAGCATTGTAATTATGATCGCTGGCCCAGGACGGCGTGACGGGTTCTGCCGCTGGCTCTCGAGCAGGGGCTGGGGTGTTTGCCTCAGGCTTGGCCGTGCTCACTACAGTCTTCTTCACATTCACCTCTCTTTTCTCAGGGAACTGTCTCTTTTGGTTTGAAACTGGTTTGATGCTCACCTGGATAATTACAAGTAGCTTGATTACTAACAATTGCCTAATATATTGCATTTTACAAGCAAGCAGAGAGTTACACACAGCTACGCCAGTTTCATTTATAGTAAACTCCTTACTTTTATAGGGCATCATTTGAAATTATTTAATTACTCCAAAACCCAATAATTTGAAGTTTAGTTTAAGAAGGCAAAAATAATTTGACCCAAAGTAAAATTAGAAAGATGTAATTACTTAAAATAGTACTTTATTAAAGCCATCGCCATCTAGATGACCCTTGCAAGGAACTATCTCTATCTAGAGGCAATCATTAAAATTTTTTAAAAACTACAAGTTAACATTTTATTGTCCTTGCCACAGAAAAAGGCAAGAGAATAACAACAAAAAAAAGTAACAGAAAGCTCCTCTTCCATGCAGGACTTGGCAATTTTATTTGAGTCAAAAAAGAGAGCACAGAAATAACACAGTGTTCCAGGGCAACTGCTCTGGATCATGAACACAAGCCTACCTGCTGCGGAGGTTTCGGTACGCCAGGCTTTTCAGATTTTGGTTTGATCTTCTCCTTAGGCTTTGGTTTAGCATCTTTGCCAGAACTCAAGATCTTCATGGTGGCTGCAGCGTGTTTGAGGATGCAGTCATTGCTGCAGTACACGGAGTCGGGCTGGGCCACGTTGAAACAGCCGGGGCCGATGCACTTGGAAGCACCAGGAGCTTCAATCACCTTCAGATATGGAGAGAAATGGAGTGAGGTCAGACTGCACAGAGCAAACAGCAAGAACAGCCTCTGTGACATGGAGAAATGCACAGCTCATGTGCATGGAGACTGCAGCTCTGACCTGCACAACTGAGAACAGTCGGTCTGCTGGCCCTGAGATAAAGAAGGCTGGTTTCCTAAATTTTCCAAGTACACAACTGCTCTTTACTGATCCTCTGCACCATGTGAGAAATGTCTTTAACACACACTGGGTTCTCAACAGCAAGGTCTCTAAACCATCCCCATCAGCTGCTGTCCTCAGCCAGGTACAGGTGTAAGAGGAAGCACTCAGATATTCAGATGTACAGATTATTCTTGCCCTAGAGGTTTTACCTGTTTTAATTTTAGAAGTCTCCAACTTACATAAAAAAAACATTCTTACACACAATTTTCACATACCCTCCTACTCCTTATACATTTATAGGTTTCCCTCTGCAATCTGAATTTTCCTCTAATTAAAAATCACTCTCCATTTATATCAAGGTGTTACAGATGAAGCACTTCCTCTTCCAATGTTATGATTCAGAAAATAGCAAACTCCTTGAAAACAGAGTGCGTGAAGTTGAAGTCTAGAAATACTTGAAAGCTCTTTAGGCCCCAAGGTATCACCTCTGGGTATTATGCTTTTAGTCTTTCTTCTAAATTACTCCTAAATATAATATAAGACACTCACAATGACTGTAGTTCTAAACAACCTCTTGCCATTTGTAATTACCAAAGCTAAGGTTTTTCAGGAATATTTCCAGTTAAATAAATGTTACTTGCATAGTGCGACTGACTTCTCTGCAATCAAAAGTCAGTACACAGCTTTATCTGCAGCAGCCTGATAAAACCTGGATTTGGGAATTTTTCCATCATGTACACACTTATCTGAGAAGTAAATATAAAGAGCAGTTGGTGATATTCAGTAGCAAAGCCAACACCAACAGCACTGGACTCTCAAAAAACTTTCTGGGCACAAAGAAGTACAAATGTATTTGAAAATACTTTTGAGAATACTGTTTTCCACAGATTTATCTTAAAATAGTAAATATATATTCAGTTCAAACTGTTCTAACTATACTTTAATCTCACAGTGTTCCATGGACAGCTGCAATGTAAAGGGAAAAGTCCAAGACACTGGCACTACTGCAGTACCTTAGGCAGAATCAAGTCACTGTAGCACTTTTTTTTTTTAATTCATGTCCACTAAGCTGAAGAAGCTTCTATGCCTTTTCAACTGGGCATGGAACTTCATATTACCAAACTTAAACTTCTTTCAGATTTTGCAACAGTTCAAAATACATATTTTTAGATTTAAAAAGGCACTATAAAGAATTCTTTAGTTGCTGATAACCTTAAGCAGCATCAGGACAAAAATCAGAATTTCAAAGGCATAACTGAAATTATGGCTGGAATTAACTCCAACAGAGACTTGTCAGTGTTAAATAGAAGTTTCACTGCCATTGAAAATGTCCAAAATGTTTGTGATTATTTCAAAGACAGTATAAAACAGCCCAGAATGACAATATTTTTATTAAAAGAATACCTCATTGTTTGACTTCAAAAACATTATTTAGAAAGGGCAGAATAGCACAAACTATTTCCTACACCTATATAAAACTTTGAAATCCCTTACTTGAAATTAAGTTTTAATTCATCTACTAATTAACTTCTGCTTACCAGCAGGGTTCAGTGGGCTGTTCAGCTTATGTGTAGCTTTACAATCAAGTCAGATTTATAGCCATACAAGTCATTGTCTCCATGTACTCAGTAAAACATGAAAAATAAGAAACAATTAAAATACTTACAGGTTGAAATATCTTGAGTTTTTTCTTTCCACTTGGATTTGCAGCTTTTTCAATCCTACCCTTGATTCCTTGGTCCTCAACTGATTTTTGTTCAATTGTTCCTATGCTTGTGAATTCTGTGCCATCCGCATTTCCATGCTCCACTTTAGCTTCCTGCTGGTCTAGTTCTGAAACAGGCTCATCCTGTCCCTGGAGAATGGTGCAGTTTGGACAGATATAGTCCTCACCATTCCTCTCCAACAATCGCCCTCGAGCCTCAGAAATACCCACGCAGTCACCATGAAACCATTCCTCACATCTATCACAACAAATCATAAACCTGAAAAAAAAAACCCACCAAGAGTAAACCACTGTGAAATAAAAACACATGTAATCTTCAATTAATATTTCAAGCAACACAACTTTGGGACCCAAATAAAGCACTAGGGCACAGTTCTGCCTCACTTGTTATTTCTGTATTTGTTTATCCTCTTTTAAGTATTTGTTATAAACTCCCTGCCAAAATTCAACAAACCCAGAAGCTCATTCAAAAAGTAAGCACTTGCAACTGGCTTAATTTTTCATCACAAAAATTTCAAGTCTTTACACAGTGTGTGCAGCTGAGCCCTCTGCCTACCTGTTGTTATGAGGCTGACGACAAATACAGTACAGGGCATTTGGGTCGTAGATCTCAGACTCGGGTTTGCTTTTGGGCTGTTCTTCAGGTTCCTCATCTGAGGCCCCCTTTGCAGGCTTTTCCTCCTTCTGAGCTTCAAGATCTTCAGTGTCCTCCTCAGACACAACCACCTGACTCGCAATCTCAGTGCTGTCTGCAGTCTCAGGCTCCTCTTTGACAGGCAGCTCAGACTCATCCTGTTTTTCAGGTGTGACATCGCCTGTTTTGGCAGGATCTTGTCCAGAATTCCTTTTCCTCAGGTGGTTCCGCACATCCTTCAACACCAGCTGAGGAGATTTCCGCTCAACACGTTTCTTTCTTAGCCGATTCTGCAGTTCCTTTAGTGTTAACCCATCGCTGTCACTATCAGAAGAAGCATCTTCCTCCTCCTCCTCCTCCTCCTCTTCTTCTTCCTCCTCTTTTGTGGGTCTGCTTTTAGGGCTTTTCTGCTCCTTACAACTCCTGGTGCAAATCCTGCGAGTCACAGGTTTTGTGTCTGGAGCGCTCTCCACGCTGTCTTCTGAAGCAGTTTCAGCATCCGTGGCAGGCCCAGAGGCCGCCTCACTGGAGTCCTCCAGGGTGGTGGGAACGCTCCTCCTGCCCCTGCGCCTCACCGTGGTCAGGAACTCCTCCACCCTCTCCGTGCGTTTGGGCTGCCGGCCACTCCTCCTGAGGTTTATGCCCTGCTGCTGCTGAGGCTGCTGCTCACCAGAGTCCACATCAACATCCCCTGCACCCTCTCTCTTGGCAATCGTGGTCCTCCGAAACCCCCAGGTTTTCCTGAACTCTTTACTTGTTGGCTTGACAGACTTTTGTTCCTCCTCATTGCTTTGCTCACCTTTATCATCCAACACTGATGCTAAAAACAAGGGAAGAGCTATTAACAAGTGGTGGTGATGAATGATGTGCGTTCCTAAAACCTTTTTTCAACATGTTACTTTCTTTCTGACATCTATGTATCTCTGCTTCACATGATGAACCTTAAAACAGATAAAATATTTTCTTGTGAATGTAATACAAGAGCAGTAGCAATTAAATACATCACTGATCACTGTGACAACACAATCCAGCTGCTCCTGTTGCCAACTCTTGAGTTATTTAAAATTTACACACATCTAATACACATACATACATGAAGGACAAATAAGCACTTTTTCAATTGCAAAGGAAGAACTCTTACCAGGAGAACTGTTTTCCATGTTGTCAGTATTAGGTTCAGACTCTAATGGTGCTGTGTTTCCAGCTTGTTCCATAGTAAAGACAACACTGTCCCCACTCTGAAATGCTGAGGAAAAACAAAATGTCCAAAACTCTCATTCAAAAATATTCATAGCCCAAGTAATTAGTAAATACTCTGATCTCAGTATAAATTGTAGCAAGCACTTCTATTTCAAGCCACAAATGTTCCTTCAAAGTGGGTTTGGATACTGTACTGACATATTTTATTGAGCAGCCTTACGATTTCTGATATTTTCTGGTATTTCTCAAAAAAAATGAACCAAACAACAAACTGCTTCATGGTATGAACCTACTCCCTGGGGTTTGTCTGGAGAAAAACTCTACAGCAGTTCCACTCACTTCTGTGTGGAATGACATGTAAAAAAGGCTGGTCCTTGACATTATTTACAAAAATGTTTTCAGCCTATGTGATCTACCGGAACAACCCAAAAAAACCCTGATTCAGCCAAGAACCTCCAACTGCCACAGACTCAGCCACAAAAAAAACATCTATGCTGACAACCAGATCTGTCTTCTCAAAAGTCTTCCCCAGCTTACTAGAAGACTCTGTTACTTGATAAGGCAGAAGGAAATGACAGAAATAAATGCAGGATTTGTATTTTGATAAATATGGCAATAACCTGGTTTGAACAAGGATTATGTTAATATATCTCCAATGAGCTGCATGCCCTGGAACTGCTCCTAAGGGCAGAGGCACTGCAGTGACACTGCTCCCAGGGAACTGGAACGTGCAGTAGTAACTGCACCTCAAAAAACAGGCAAAACAGAAAATTATTTGAAAACAAAGAACACATCCCAAGTCTCCCCAAGGATGTTTCTGAATATGTATCCCTGGCTGAGGAATTGCCAAGGTAAGCCAAAAGGGAACATGAGCAGAATTCCTAAGTAACAGCACTGAAGAATCAGATGTTTTTAACAGCTACAAGTTTTCAAAGGCATCTTCAGCAAGCTTTTCCCAGTTTTCCAGTGTTCCCGGGGAATAAATGCCTCCTTATTTCATGTACTGCATCACTCCCATTACTGTTCTGTCTTAACACAATCCCTCCTCTGCAAATCTTCTGCTTTCAGTGTTACATTTAACACTGCTGGAACAGAAATGCTAAGGGGCAATGCTATGGAAACACAAAAATCTACGCAGATATGTTGAAAAAATTAACACTTCAGTTATAACTGTGAATACTATAAATGTCACTGGAAAAGAAGCAGACGTCAGAACATTAAATAGTAACTGATTACTTTTAGCATTACAGACAGAATAAAAAGTGAAATTTAAGCTGCAGTACACAGGTTAAGAGCTCTGTCTCAATCCAATCTGAAATTTATTTAAGTTTGCACATTTAAAAATACTAATGATAATTTTTTAACTCTTTTTTTAAATAGCACTAAAATTATACCTGTATGAAAAATGTCACAATATAATTACGGGAATAAGTCAAAACAGTTAAAAGTTTCATCTTTGTTTACTCTGGAACATGAAGAAGTAGACCTTTACAAGCAAAGGTTACTCAGTTTCTGAGATACAAACTTCAGCTAAAACGTTAATAACTAAGAAGGTTCTCCAATGTCCTCTGTACCTGACACAGCATCAGAGGCTCAAATGGTTTCTGTCTGAAGAGCTGAGCCAGAGGAGGGCAGCACAGGATCAGAGTCATTCAGCATCCTCCAGCCAGCACATGCTGAATTTCCTGACTCACAAGTGCCACACTGAATCTCTGAGTTGTCAGCAGGTCCAAATGGCTATCAATCCTCTTTTTCCTGCTGGCTCCTGAAAAAAAAGAAAGGGACAAAATAAAGCACACATATATTTATTAACTTACCTTACTGTTTAACTAAGTTTGGAATTGTTTTGCTTCATTACATTATAAAGCAAATTCCATTAGTTATGCACTTTCAGAAAAATCCTGGAACTGGAGAGAAAGTCAAAATTAAGCAATACCAACTCCCCAGTTACCAACAGCCAAGACCTTTGAAAGAAATACAAAAGATGGCTGCACTCTCATTAATTCATTTAGATTCAATTAAGATTTCCAGAACAGCAACAAAACTGTAATGAAGAATTTAGTCCATGTGCAGCATTTAAAAGCATTCTGAGAGTAGAATTTACTAAGTGCAGACTGTCAATGACAACACAGAAACACTTTAACTCCATTAGCATGGCCCAGCTTACAACAGGGTAGATTTACTGATTTATACAAAATGTCAGTCCAGGAGACACTGCAGCTCTGAGCACCTGAATTTGATCATCTGTAGGCAATACCTGTGCTAACCCAAAGTCGCCTGCCAGACTAAAGAACACTGGGAAAGAATTTGGGAGGTAAGGGAGTGCCAGCTGGACAGGGCAAACTGGACTATGACAAATTAGTGAAGGCAGAAGAACAAAACTGAACACGACCCTGTGTGTCAGCATCCTGCAACTAAAGATGCAGTGGAACTGCCACAGCAGGTGTAGGATGCAACAATGATAATTTTCTGAAAGGAATAAAAGTTTGCTGTTAATACTTCATACAAGTTTTAAAATAGGTTAGATAATCCCTCACAGACACACCAATACATAGTCTAAATTTGATTTTTAAACAGTATCTTTTTTCTTTTTTTTTTTACACATCTCTGAAGTCCCAACTCCTATAGCATCTGTACTCTTCAAAAACCACTTTTTACTCCCAAAGCAATCACCATCTCCAGGTGTTCTCCAATGTCACTGTCCTGAAAAATAAGGAATGGGGAAAAGACAAAACCCTCTCCAAATGCAATTTTCATCAGTGGATCACTTAATTTCATGAACTATAAATCCAATGATTTGCATGACTATGGCAGAGCAGAAGCAGTAAAAACAATACTAATTATAATAAATGGAGTGTAGAGCTAGACTCACATCAGTATTTTTTCTTCCCCCTGTGCCTTTTCTGTAGGGTGTTATGTACATTTGCCTCAGCCAACCACTACCACTCCAACAGGAGGAAAAATTAAAGTAAGAGAACACACTATTTATGAAGACCCTGGTCTGTACCTCATGGCACTGAATACCTGCTCTAACAGGTATTTTGCTCCACTGTCTGAATCAGGAATGACATCCTGGGACCCTGGTTGCTGAGTTTAAAGTGCTCCTTCCACGGTGCAGTTCTGTAAAAACCTTTTAATCTCCCTGTTCAGAATCTCCAACTGATCACACATCATGCAAATTTTAAGTAATATGCCTAAAGGGAGAGGAAAGTCAGCTCATCACTTCTTGTTTAACTCTATTAAACTATGAAACAACCAAAGCCTTTAGCACACACAAAAAGTACCTCCTGTGTGGGTCTTGACTCTGCAGAAGGAACTGTCTGCAGGGCTGTGCTCACCTGGGCATCCAGAGCCCTGTGTGCCACCTGCCCTTCAAATTCTGTTTGGGTCACCAAGCATCAGCACAACGTTCCAAACCAAGACCCAGCATCAGCTCTTAGGAGACACAGCTGGCTGAACACAAAGTGCATTTTCCAGTCACTGCCCGCCCAGGGGCTCAGCTGCACAGGGCAGCACAGGCTGCAGCTCTGACTGCACAGAGAACAACATTAACACCTGTAGTACCTGAAAACAAATATTCTATGCCACAGCCATTCTCCTTTTTGCTCTAATAGATATTTGTTATTTTATTACCTATATTATCTCCATTACCTACAAGAAAAAGGTTACAAAACTTCAATTTTAAAATAATTCTAAATTTGAGAGATATAAATATACAGTGCACTTAAAACACTAAAGATACAGCCCCATATGTTTGCTGTAAATTGCCTGGTTGTTTGTTATTATTATTTAGTATCTCCACTTTTTCCTTTCCTGTGTGGTTCAAAATATTTTTTATGAAAAACAGACGAAGTTTCAAACTTACTTGACATGAACCTGCTCTTGCAGAATTGCATCTTAACAGAGGCTAAATTAATTTCCTAAAAAAAGCTGAAAAATCAAGTCTTATCAAAACACAAAAGGATGACGCCTTAACTCACAATTATACTTTGCACTTCTAAGCAAATGTTCTACCAACTGCCTGCAAAAATATTTACTACAACATATGGCAACTTTGGAATTTTCAAATACCTCTTTCTCTTCCAGATTCAGTGGGACTTTTTATTCATTTTGTTCTATTTGTTCTCAAGTTCAGTGTTCAACTGCAGCTGAGATACTGACAGAAATGTCAACAGAAGCAGCAAACTGGCAGTCTTGTTTTAAACGAGCTGAACATCCATGACAACTTTACTTATTTCTCCTAACACAATATATTAATCACAGTTCTGAAACTGGAAGCTCCAGCTGGAAATTGAAAATTATTGTATTTCCCCTAGTAGACAATTCCCATCAGTATTATCCTGTCTTTCTATCTATGTTGGGTAACTATATCTAATATTCTGCAGAGTATTAGTAAGGATGTTTTGTTCCTCTGAAAAAACTGAGGCAAGAATCTCTATAAATGATGGGATAAAAAGGCAAACTAGCATTAACAGACATATATTCAAAAGGCCAGGTTCCTGCTGAGGTTTACGGCTTCTGTGAGAAGCAGTCTCCAGTGTCTAAGGTTTTTAAGGGAAAATGTCTAAGGTTTTTAGAACTATAAATGAATTTAGAAATATAAATCAGGAGTTGCAGTAGCAGGAGCATTCCAGTGAAACAGAATAGTCACTTAGCTGGAAGTGGAGCATGAAGCTGATGCACAGTATCTCAAGAAAAAGGTCCAATCAAAGAAACATTTATTTAGTTTTTTCCTCTCTCATTAGTTTTCAGGTAAAATGTTTCCATTTTTCCAAAACAAGGCACAATCCCGAAATCACAGGGCTGCCACCCTGCAAGAGCAGAGAGCCCAGCACTCATATTCAGCAGCAATGTGGATTCTCCAACTACTGCAAACCCTTGCGGTTTTCAATTAACAGACTGAAGACATTCCACAGCAGACTCGGCAGCCAATTTAATCAGAGACAGAAAAGAGAGTCCCAAGTTTTAAATCCTGCTACTGCAACACCTCACAACACACATTAAAAATCTTGTCTCCAATCCACCTTCACTAATCAAACAAAAACCCCACTGCTAATCTCCCTTTCTCATTCAAATAAAACCTCACCGGAAGCAGACTCTTATCTGCTGCCTTCAATTGTGAGCAGCACTCAGGAATCACAGGTGAAAAAGGAGAGATTATCTCTGCCAGTAACACCGAGCTGAGATATTCATGGCAGGATGGGCTGTGAAGACACCTGGATCTGCTGTTGCTGACTTCATTAAACCCTTTTTAGGATGCCCAACATAACATCTTTATCTGAGGTGACAGAGCAAAGTTTTTCAAGAACACCGACATTTGCCCACCTTTTTGTGTCTGAATTTCTACATAAAGGACGATTCAATAAATCATGACAAATATTCATTCAGATCGGGATTTCCACTTTTATTTTATTCTCATTTCCCTGAAGAGGAAATAAAAGATCAGTGGGTCCTCTGACTGCATCAAGGTTTTGTCTTTACTAGAAAGAACTGTTTTAACTGCATCAAGAATTCACTGCTTCAGGTAACTGGGAAGACTTCACTCTACAAAATGATCTTGCAAGGTAGCCTAGTAATAAAATCTTTCACATGAACTAAACCCATTCTAAAAAAAGTAACTTCATTTCTTGTTTATCTGAGGACTTCTGAACAAAAAAAGTCTGTCAGTATTCAGGATAAATTCCCAAGATGTAGCATAATGGGGATTTTATTCAGTGTTTGATGAATATGTATGGAAGACCGGTGATCTTTATTCCCTCATTCTCACATCTAGATAGCAAAATATGCTGTATTTTATTCCCTGATCTTGGATGTCAGCACTCTTCAACACTCAGCCAACCTGCTGCAATCTGCACCAAAGCTGGTTCCTCTTAGGGACTGTACCAGCCCCTCGAACTTTAGTCCAAATGATTAATGCCTAATACCTCTTCATTCTCATCTGCTACTGCATTGAGAACTCTACAGGAATGTCTGTGATTCTGGAAGATCACACCCGTTCTCATCCCTACAAAAACACTCATGGAAGGAAGATTCACCCCTATTTAAGACTTGTGATAGACAACATTTACATCTTTTAGAGTTTTAAGGTCTTTAAACTGGAACTCCAGTTACTGTTTTAGATACATTACAGAAACGCAATGGCCACGCCCCAAGGATGGAAATCTCAGCATAAGGTTCTGAACATGAGGGCTGATGAGGAGAGACTCTGCATGTGCAAAGAAATTCAAAGCATGGTTTTATACCAGCTAGGTTTTCAAAGCAGGTATCATTCATCAGTGACCGATTTCATGTCCATGTCCCAATACAATTCCAGTCTGTCAAAGCATATAAGATACTAGCCTCACTTAGAACAACTTGGACCTGGTTTTAGATATATTTTTCTATGGGTTTCTTCAGAATTAGCTTAATATGCAAAGTACTTGGCTGAAGCAATGATATCCCAGTCAGGTTTCTTAAATAGCAAAGAAACTGCAGAATGTTACAAACAGGGCAGAAAACATCCTTTACAGAATTATTTAACAGTAATTTCAGTCCAAAATTACACTATCTTCTCATTTCATTCCCTGTAAAAAAGTTACTGGGCTTGGCCTCCTTCAAGTGTTAAAAATTCCTAATCAGCAAATACAATCACATGAGGAAAAACAAAATAGTCTCAGAACTCACACAATGATTTAATCTCTAATGCAAATAAATGCTGGCATGGCTTAGTTGATGCACTCCTACTCAGAAGACTGATCCCATTGAAAATTATTCTGCATCCATTTTTGGCAAAAATGATAGTTGAGAAACCTGCACTTTCTGCTAAGCAGCAGCAAAATTAATCCCTTGCATCAACAAGCACTACTAAAGTAGCCCTACGGATGCCAGTAGGGCATCACTACTTTGTACAGGAACAGCCAGTTCCAGTGAGACCCGGGACAAAAGTGCAATTCAGTGACCTCCAAGAACAGCAGGAACAGGTTCTGCCCTGGCTCTGGAGATGTTCCCTCCACCTGCTCAACCACGAAAGATGTGAGGACAGATACTCTACCAGCACGGAAAGCAACAGAAAATCAGATTCCACAGCACAGCCAGTCTTATTTTCCTGTAAAACATATCTGTTACTGCTCGCTAATTTAAGTGTCTTATGAAGGGAAGGGAAACTTCTTCCAAATAGTTGTGAAATGGACCTTGTGACAAAGAGAGGCAATGAGAGCTGAAGAATGAGAGGTCACAGTCCTAAAGGTTAAGTCTGGATATTGTGAGACAAGAAAACTGCAGTCCTAATTCCTCCACTGCACTCCAAATAAGTTACTATATCACTGCTGACTGCTATAGCCAAGTTATAGCTCAAGGTCAAAAGTCCAGACATTCCTGGTAAATACAAAACTTTTATGCCTGAAGTTTACCTTTGAAGTATCATGTTTAAAATGAAGTTTTTTAACGTAAAATCAGTGTTTCAGTGCTTACAATTAGACCGAAAAGAATTAAACGAAAGAGAACTAACACTACAAAACCTGTGACACTTATCTCCATGTGCTTTGCTGGCTATCATTAAACACACTAAATTAATTGCAAGATGACAAACAAAGCCACCATCTCCTCTACCCACCCTACTAACAACTTAAAAGTGGCAGTTCATTTCTTCCTATTCTAGAGTCAATGTATTGTTCCCATTTTAAAAAATTTAACAGGCTTTTATATTTGTAAGATGTAGACTGAGCAGTAACACAACCATGCTCCCTCAGGAACAACACAGCCTAATTTAAGAAACCTGGGCTTTTCTTAAACACCTCAGGAAGAAGTAATTTTTCTAGGTCAGTAGGAACAGTTTTTTAAGAAAATTGAAGACAAATTAAGACAAAATATCATCAAGATCTAGTTTTAAGGTAGCTTTTAGTACCAGGACAATTTTTCAGTCTCTGATACACTGAGCACAACAGGGTATTAATTTATCAGGGATGGCACCACAGATCCAGTCCCTTTCCATTAACCTTTCCAAATTAAAATGCCTTTAGTCACACATTATAAACCCTCTCTACTGTGTCTGAAACTACACCACCACTGGGCTTTCCATGGTTACTGTCAGGCTGCTCACTTACCTTACATAAGCCTCACGGAAGGGCCAGTGCCTCACAGGATGGAAACCTGTGCTGGCACAGGACAGCAATCCTGCATGTTTGCAGGGAATGCAGCACCTCCTGGAAGTGAGGAATTCCACGTGTGTGCAGAGCAGCAGATTGTCACATTAGCAGCACACACGGACTGGCCCAGCAGCACTTATAGAGCAGAGACAATGAGCGACTCCACAGCACAACAGAACTGCACCAAGCAAAAACACAGAGCAGCTCCCTGGGTTATGCAAAGCAAAACACACACACACTGGAGTTTATTTCGATGTCTTTCATGTTAAAACCCTCTTACTTCAGACTGCAGCACACAGAACCCGAGCAGTCATGGGAAGAAGGGATGGACTGCTGGGGAGGTCATGCACAGAATGAGAACAGCACCAGGCATTACAGGCATTTTATTCTGAGCAAGTAGCAAAAGAGCTTCTTTGAGCCAGATTGAAGTTCTCACAGTTCAATTCAGTTAAATTGCAATTTCTCATAGAAATCCTCAAGGCACTTTAGCAGCAGGCCCGTCAGATCTCTGGCAAACACGAAGATTTAATTTAATAACAGATTCTATCTGTACTACAGATGTTGCCTGTCACAATTGCACAAGTCAGGAACGTTAAGGGCTCCAAGCCCTCATCAACATAGCCGTGCTGGCACGAGTGCCTCATACTGGTGTAATGAGATCTGCAAAACTGTACTGTTACCTGTCTGTGCTGTTTGCAGGGTGGGGCAGGTGAGCACCACCCTGTGCAGTGGGCTCAGTGCAGCTGCTCTTGTTACCTTCATCTCAAGGGGAAAAAAGACTGGAAGATCAATCAAATTCCTTGGAAGAAGTTACGCTGCCAAAGAGATTCTAAGCCAGGTGTGCAGGCAGGAGAGGCTTTGCCAGCACAGCTCTGTGTCAGCAGCTGGGGACAGAACTGTGACAACAGCACTGACAAACTTCAGTAACCCCTAACACAAGCCACTTACACTGTGCACATCCTCCAAGCTGCAAACCCATAACCGTGTTTGGGAAACAAAACCCATATTGACTGTAGTGCTTTCCCCACTTATGAAAACATTAACCTTAAGAGGGAAGAAAAGTATTACATACACGTCATTTTTATTTTCTAGTCAGAGCTCCTAGGGTAGCCTAGGCAGAAACTGACTTAGTAACAGATTGACATTTGGCATTTCACTACTCCTACAACACCTTCTGAAGCCTTTACTCATATTCTTCTGAGTAAAATAATCCCATACTTGCCCTAACAACGAAAATTTAGCCCCCAAAAAACAGAGAGTTTGGGTCAGGTTTACTTCTGCATTCAGGGTCTGAAAAGCATGAGCAAAAAACAGGTAACAGATTTTGCCCATCAAGGAAAGCTGTGAGCAGAATCAAAGCAGTGTAGAGAGAGCTCTGCTGTTTCCTTTTTCCTTTTTATACAGATTAAGAAACGATAAACACAACTTTAGGTGGTCAAATGATTAGATTAAAAAGCCAAGCACGACCACCTCTTTACAAAAAACCTTCTAGAGGCTCCAGCAAAAGCCAATTTTAGTCAAGTCATGGTTGGAAGTTAGTCAACAGAAGTATCAATTACAAACACTCCCAGGGTATCACTTAATACACAGGATCTTTAGGACTCCTTTTCCATCATCTTGAACAAAAATATTTTGCAGATACATACTATTCATTTGCATAATATTCCCTTTCTGTTACTGAACTTGATCTCTTTAGCAACTGCCCAGGAAACATTACTTTGGGAAGGCAATTCACACCCTCTGGCATTCCTCCACCAGGACATCAGGGAAATGAGCTCTTTATCAGGGCCGTTAAGAACACTCAGCTGTAAATCCAACAGCTAAATCAGAGAATTTTAAAGTTTAACTTTTCACAATCCTACAGTGTGTTTATTTTAAAATTATCTATAATTTCTGACCCTAACAGTACAGCTGTTGAAAAAAAAACAAAATCATGTGGTTATACAATTTTTTTCCCTTATTTTATTTGGAAAAGATGAGCTAAAATATAACCTCTGAAACTAGCTATCATTTTTATTCTTATTTCATCAAAACAGTAAACAGAAATGAACTTGTCCCAAAATTTGGTGAAACACAGTAATTGAAGCACACTGATTACGTTATTAAGGATACAGTAAACACAGTTGAGTTTCCAGTTTTGATTAGAATTTACTGGGAGAACACACATAATGCTCATTTAATATGTGTGTTTGAGCTGCCTAACTGGAAATTTAAGCTTTCTAACCTCAAAGTCTATCAGTGCTCTTTACACCACCATCAATAACACCTGCCAAATATCTGCTTATTTCAGAAGCTGCTTTGGATAAAAACTTCCCAGCAGTGAATCCTTCAAGCATTAATTGAGAAGCTGAGATTGCACACACAAACAGCAACCAGCTCTTGTATAAAATGAGGAAATCTTACTCATATTAACATCTTCTCCTTGTATCTCCTACCAGTGCTCTACTACTTGTGGTACAAGAACACAAGGCAGAAAGCGCACCAGAGAATAAAACTGGTGCAGAGGCACCAGTTCTATCAATTAAAGCCATTTAATGTCACTCTTGCCCAGCCCAGGCCCTTCTTCTACTTCTGTCAGTTACGTTTTATAACTCTCAGCCCAACCCCTTTAATCCTTCCTCTTCCTACTAATACCTCCAGCTTAAAGTTTCAGGCTGCACAGATTTAAAACCCCCACAGTCATTAAGTTACAACTACAAAGACAATTCCTATCTCAAACAAGAAACAAATAATGTGATCAACCGCCAGAAAAATGTTAGTAGTGAAGCTGGATTAAGCAGAACAAACACTGGCTTTTGGAAGTCCACGAGACACTGAAAAAATATTTATTCAATTTTATCAACTAACCTAGATTTGATTCTATTTGCATTGCTTTAGGGAGTTCCAGGGTTTTGGTGTTATTTGCTTTTTAATTCAAAATCCATCTATTAATTATATGAAAACACCCTCTGAAGCACTGTGTGAATAGATATTAGTCTATATTATTATTTTATATATCAACAGTTTCAAAAACTGCAGGTATTTTTGCACTGTACATATATTTGCAGCAGAGCAAAACCTTCGTTTGCATACCAACAGAAAACATCCCTTAAAGAAACAGACAACACAAAAACTTTATAAAAAATTATTTAAATGCTAGTTTTGAAAACACCACTTGTTTGATTTTCTAATCACTGGAGGATGAGGCCAACATGAGTCCTTAGTCTTTCACCCCAGTGCATTAAAACACCTTTACGTGTGACGTGTTTCTGGAACTGTCAAGCAAAAAAAAATTTAAAGCCTAACTGAAGAGCTATTTTGAGCTTACTTCTATATTTATTCCTATAGAAAGTTCTAAATGTCAAGGAATGATAACAAGCAGCTGGCACACATAAAAGTGGAGCACAACCCAGAATATCTACTACAATTAACACAGTACATGGTACATATTATTTTTCATTGACCAGCAATCAAATTGCTTAACAGCTGGCAAATTTGGTTTGTAGAAGCAGGACCAAGACTGTTAAACTAATTCGAATTACTCTTTAAAAAAAATGAGGAAAATACACAAAAAAGGAAACAGTGGAAAAAGTTATCATAAACAAGGCAAAATAGAGTTTAGTAACACATGGTAGAGAATTTAGTTAAACACGACGGTGATTACTAAGTATGCAAAAGAGCTATTTCTGAAAAAAATCTGAACTCTATCATCCAAGGAAAAACCAATCAACCAAAGCCCCCAGAGAATTTAGGAATGCTACATATATTCTTTCCTGAGTTAAATAAACGGAATCATCTTTTTCTTTTTCCGTGAAATTCCTGGAAGAAAAACCCATGGAAGCCCATGCAAGAAAAGGAGCATGTTACACTGTTTCAAATTAGTGGAAATAAAAACTGCGGGGCGAGCATAATACACATTCATTTTATAACACACTGAGAGATTGTAACATTCTTTCAGGTTAAAAACGACAATTCACGATAGTAAGATTTTCATAACCAGAACTAAAAGATAAGCTGTTATTTGGAGGTATAAACTATTTAACTGTATGAAACAAAATTACAAATAATGTTTTTTGCAAGCCAAACAAACGGCTCCAAATCATCACCACCTACAAGAGACAGCATTTAAGTACATTAGTACCATTTAAGTACATCAGTGCTAGGGAATTGGCAAGGAATTTATTAAATATTTAAAACAGGCCAACAATTCCTACTGTCTAAATAGTCGGGTTTTTCTCCCTACAAAATAATCAGCAGAACATAATAAAGTTCAGCTCCTGGTGTTTAACTCACCAATAAGGAGATCCCCTTCTTTGCCCAGAGAAAACCCCTCTCCAAGGCAGGGAAGTTCCATTTCCCCCCGCCGAAGCCCCAGAACGATTTCGGTTGGGTTCGGTTGCGTTTCTGGGTGCCCAAGGACGCTCCCCCGCCCCAGCCACCCCGGCGCGGGCCCGGGGCCGGGGGGTGCAGTCGGTGGTGCCGTCACGAAGCAGCTCCCGGCGTCAGCTTGGCCATGACGGCGACGGGCTCCGAGCACGCCCGGCCTCTCCTCGCCTCTCCTTCCCCCCAAGATGGAGGAGCCGCCTTCAGCCCGCTCCGCCCGGGGAGCGGCCGTTCCGCTCCGGCCCCACTGCGGCATGAGCCAAAGGCTTCTTGCGGGGCCCGGCACGGAACCGCCGCCGCCTTCTCCGGACCGGGCCAGACCGTGCCGTGCCCGCGCCCCGCTGCC
>VXBR01007035.1:890829-911849 GCA_013400215.1 Cisticola juncidis | reverse complement strand
CATGGCCGCGGGGGGCGGCGGCAGGAATGTGCCCCCGGGCAGCGGCCCCCGCGACGGCATGAGGCGGGATGGCGGCGCCGAGCCCTACTGGTCCAGGTAAGGCTGGACCCGCTCCCGGGAAAGCCGCTCCGCTGATTTGCGGCGCTCTCCGGGCGCTCCCCGCATCCCCCCGGCCGGTGCCCGGCCCCGGCAACCCGGGCATCCTCTGTCCCCGCTGCCCCCGCAGCTCCTGGGAAAGATGCGGCTCCGGGATGGAGGGGGTCGGGCGGCCCGCACCACGCCCGGAGAGGCGATTGCGGGGTGCTTGGTGCTCCCCGTCCGGCCGGGACCCTCCTGTCCCCATCCCCGTCCCTGTCCCCGTCCATGTCCCCGTCCCTGTCCCCGTCGCTGCCCTGCGGGAGGGACAAGGTCCCACCGCCCCGGGCGGCTCCCGCTGTCTCACTCCTCTGGACTCCAGCAGAGACGGTAGAAGGAAGGGGGAAGATAGGGAATTACTGTGAAAAATAGAGAGGAAAAAAACAACTCTTGAGCTTATTTCTGGCCTATGATCAGTGAATTAAACACAAAACCACTGTGAGGTTCTTATCGAAGTGTTCCAGTGGGGATGTTTGTACTGGCGATAGTCATTCATTAAGATAAAGTCTGGAATGGGAGCTAGGCAGCAGCCAGACAGCATGAACTGCCCTTGATATAAAGTCACTAAAATACTCAAAGTACAGTTAAACTCCCAGTGACCACTTTTAACAGCAGGGGCCCAGGCAAAAGCAGGGGGATCCAGTGTTGGGACACCTGGCCCGGCGCTGCTCATCTCTGCCACCCTGGGAAAGTCATTCAGCACCAAGAGCTCAGGATCAGCCCCTTCTCCCATCTCATGTAGGGGGAGATGATTCCAAAGTACCAGTGGGGCAGCTGGAATTCGTGGTCAGAGGCTTTTCCGAACTGAGAGCCCCTGTGCTTTAGAAATTTGGCTCGGTTTCAGATGCCTGATGTTTGGCCAGCCCTGGGCTCCCCTCTTCGCCTTGGGGTCACACTGGGGTGAGACCTGGCAGAGCAGCGGGACAGCCACAGGACAGGGACACCCGTGCCCATGCACAGCGACACGGGGCCAAGGGGAGGGATGGCCCCTTCCAGCGGCAGAGAAGCCGGTGTTCCTCACCCATGGCATTCTGCAGTGGCTGCAGGCTGATACCGGCTTTTCCTGCACTCAGAGATTGGGAAGTCTCATCAAATCCATGCTCATCTTAAGAGTAATGGAGTGGATCTTAAAGGAGATCTTTGGCACAGAGGCTCTTAACATTTGAAGATTCTTTCTCCATAAAGCACTTCAGAAAATTCTTCTCTGTCTCCCCCTTGCTAACTTTTCCCTAAGTCTTTGTGAAGTGGGAGTGGTGGGACCCCACACCAGATTTTCATGAGCCAAAACTTTAGTTTATAGGTTTCTTTTCTAGGAAAAAAAAAAAAAGAAAAAAAAATTAGACCAGAGCAAGTCCTCCTGTTTCTCAAATCTCTTCGAAAAATGCAAAACACAGATAACACTTTCCAAAACAAAAGGGATGAAGAAGCCTGTTGATCAGACAGACATTTTAAGTGATTCTGACCATACTAAGTGCTGCTAATAATTGAGAGAATCCTGTTAATGGGAAGGAGCAGCAGGATAACCCTAAGGCAGGTCAGATCATTATCTCTATTGCTGTAGTTCACAGAAGCTGAGATCATGTCCCATTGTTTAGTGTAGACACACACGTGGTCACAGCCCTTCTCTGGCGAGGTTTTATGGAGGTTTTATGGCCTAAAGTAAACTGGGCAGGTGGTGGATGAGTAAAGGGGAGCAGGAAAGGGGAATGAGCCACCAGACCAGGTGGCTGCTTTGGAGCAGATTTGTCAAATTGTATAAGGTACCTCATTGGGAAGTGAATTTGGTGGACAATTTGTGAACAGTATATGCAAGTAAATAACTTTAATCGTTTCCAAGCAGTGAGTTATTGCCATGGAGGCAAGGTGTTATCAAGTGGGGGAAGTGACATGGGTTCTCCTTTCATGCTCCAACAAAAGACATGCCAGGCAGCCTTCCAAGATCTGTCAGTGCAAGGAGAGATAAACTGTTATCTCGGCAGGTTTATTTCTCCGTCTTTGTTCATGCTACTTCTTCTTTTGTCCTCCCTTTTTTCATCTGGCTTTTCCTTACTTTTCCACTCTTCCTGCGTTGTGTTTTCTCCTGCCTGCCTTCCCCAAACTTTTCTGCAGGTTTCCAGTGGCTCTATTATCACACATCTCTTCCAAGAACAGCACTTGGGGATTACTTTTTGGGGCTTGAGAAAGCCCTGGTGCTTATGGAGTACATCTGGGCAGTTAGAGAGCTTTTCTTAATGTTGATCCTAACATGCCAAAGCAGGACCACTGGGGCAGTGGATGTGTTTAAGCAGGTCTGGTTTAACTGAGGAAGACCAAACAGCAAAAAGAGAAATCATTTGCTGAAGGCTGCACACAAAGCAGACCCAGCAGTGGACGTAGGGCTCACATTTTGGATGGTGCCTCCAGGAGAGAAATCCAGCATGAAAAATCAACTGTGTCCTGGGAAGCAAATGACTCCTGAAGCCACTCTGCATCTCCCAGCCTCTGGCTACACCTGAAGACAAGGGGCGATTATAGCAGTTTCTTTAGGCTGCAGAGATAAAAGGAGTCCTACCCCGGCCACGGGCTGGCCTCCAGTCACCTGATCTTTGCCCAGAGACAACAGCCACTTGTTTTTTCTGAGTTCTGTGCCCTCATCTTTTGTCAACATGATGTCCCAGCTTTAGTTGGTTGGGGTATTTTTGGTGGTTGAGATTTTTGTTTTACAAGTTCCTCACCCTGCATTTGTGAGCCTTGCTGAGAACTTTTTTCACATTGAAAACGCAAGCAGTGCACACATTCCATTCCTGGCTGATCCGTGTATGCCCTCAGATCAGTGTGCAAAGCATGCCTCTGCTTTATTATTATGTTTTCTCACCACCTCCACCTGGACTCAACAACTACTTCCAGCTCATATGAGCTGCTGAAATCTAATTTCATCTTTGCTTTTGCCGAAAGCAAGAAGCGAAGAGAGGGAATAAACCCAGAGCTTGTTTGCTGAACACCACTTTGTTGCCATCTGCAGCTCTGTGGAGGGAGCTTGAGCACAGGAAGCCAGCAGCTTTCCTGGGAAAAGAAACCCTGTGTCCTCTGTGCTGCTCTTTTTGGCTGCTAGCTGGATGGGGAAAAAAAATCCAACAAGTCTCCTCTAAACCCCAATGCTAGTTTTGACAGTGACAAATCATTAGCTTGGAGCTGGGCTACAGCATGACAAAATCTCCTCGAGGAGCGGGGGGAGATTATTCCAAGCCTCTCTCTTGACAAGCATGTTAGATTATGAAGGAGAAATTGTTGAGAAAAACGAAGAGTGAGAAGTGAAAGGACTGTCAAACAGGGTTAAAAATAACAGCCTGGGTATTATCACCTGGCACAGGAGTGTCTGCACGGCCGCTGTGTTGGTGCCACGTCAGTCAGTCCTGCTTGTGGAGGTTACTGTAAATTAAAGCCATAGGCAGGTAAGCTGGAAAAGAGTGTTTGTGAAGGGAGATGACCCCGTGGGCCTGGGAATGGGTGATGAGGAGGGAGGTGTTGACACACCGTGGTTGACAGGTGACCAAGCACAGGGGACCACAGGCACCAGCTGGGGACATTCCCCTGGGAGGTGCCTCATGCTTGGGCTGCTGGGTGTCCTGGGTTTGGAGCTGGTGGGGTGCCTGGGAGCTCAGGACCACCCTGTGGGCTCATCCCCATCCTGCCCTGGGGTCCTGGCAGGGTCTGGGGAGTGTCCACTGCTGGTGGCTGGGACGAGTGAGAGAGCTGGGGGTGACTGCACTGGCGTGGTCTCCATGCATCTCCCACAGAACTCTTCCTGATCTCATTTCCCTCTCAATTTTAGAGAGGGAAACTGAGATAGAGATGCTCTTCTGTGGGAGGTTGTGCTCTGCTGATGGTCCCTGGGCCCATCCAGGGTCTGCAGATCAGACGCTGCAGCTCCCAGTTCTTTTTCCAGTTACGGGAAACACCCACAGATATTGCAGATGGCTTCTGGCCAGGAGCTGTTGCTGGGACAGGTTGTTTGTAGTCTTGCTGTCTAACACAGCTCTCTTACCACCTGAAAATACGTGGTGGTCCAGACTCGTGCCTTGGAGGGGGCTAAACTGGGATGTAATTGGCAGCCTGAGCTCCAGAGAATCTGAGAATTAAGCTCCTGAGCTCTGAGAATCCATCTCAACAGTGACCTGCAGTGTCTGCCAAAGCCCTGCAGACTGGGGGAAAGGGGGGAGGCGAGTCAAGAGAAATATAAGTTGAATAAATATTTGCTCAGTGGCATCTACTGGAGAAATTCCTCCAGCAGGAAAACACACTGCAAATAAAGATACCCTGTGCTGCTGGCTCTGCTTCCACTGCCAGACAGCTCAGCTTGCTTTTGCCCCTTTGGGGATCTCAGGCATCCTTGAAAATCCATCCTAACCACTGTGCCCTGAGTGGGGGATCCATTTGGTTGCTGGCAGCTGGGTCTCAGGGAAACCAGTGGATGCTTGGAAGCAAAGCCATTTCCACCCAGTGCCCAAGGCTGCATTTGGAGGAGGAGAACCAAGGGACATCAGACAGGGCTGCTCAAAAAGCCACCCAGGAAGAGTCATTAGGGCTTGGGCTAATTATAGTCTGGTGGTGGCTGGAGGTTTGTGAAATAGGAAGTGTTTCTAGCTGCATGGCTGCTGTGCTCAGTGAAGAGGGTCTCGGTGCTGTGCAGGAGGGGACACACCTGCAGTGCCTGTCCCGTGTGAGGAGAAGGGGATTACAGGTCAGGAGGGCACGGGCTGGGCACTGAGGAGCCTCTGCCATCATCACACAGCACAAATTACATCAATCAGGTGGCTCCAGCCAAGCTGCAGTGATTCCCTGCCAGGGGTGTGGAGGGCTGGCCCCTCTCACAGAGGTGTCACACACAGTCAGGAGTGGCCCAGCAATGCTTGTTCTGGTGGGTGAATCAGGAGTGGTGGCACCAGTGACAGCAGTGGCTGTGATTTCCTGTGCTCTGACTTGGGCTGCTTATCTGCAGCACATCTGTCTGCCTCCCTCATCAGGGGATTCGTTAGATTGAATCTGTTAACACTGGTGAAGTTTCACTTCTCAGATGGCTGATGCCACCCACAAAACTTTTGTTTGATTTGTCCCTATTCCTTAGTTTTGAAAGGAGGGTTTTAATTCCTGTCTTTGTGCTAGTCCAGGTTCCTCCCGTGTAACCTCTGCTGTTGTTGTTTTGCACCGAGCAGAACGTTGAGTCATCTGCAGCCTCTGTGATAACTATAATTAGGAGAAAATGCATTTACAAAGCTCTTTCCTGTGATGCAAGCACGTCATTGTCCTTGCAGGGAAATCATTCCTGCCATGCTTCCAGGTGGGTGTGAGCAGCTACTGATTACATTTGACACTCAGACTCTTTGGGTGGATTTTCCTAGCTGGATGTGCTGCTCGTGGGGGAAGTGGTAGTCTGAGGCTCTTGTTATGTTCTCCACTTCTTGTGAGCATAATCCCTACTGATGTAATTAAAGATAAAGGAAGAGAATATAGGATGGGGTAGTAGTCAAAGAGAACATTGAGAGTGTGTCATACACCCAGAGATTTATTTAGTGCTTTGCAATAAAAGTCAAGAGAAAAATTATATCCCTGGAGTTTTGTCAGAACATCATCTGGAGAAGAGGCTTATTGAGAGAGAAAGGGAGTAAAGACTCCTTGAGATGCTCAGGTCTTTTTCTCTCCCTGTTACACCTTGCAGAGCCATACAGGGTTTAGGATAAAAGAAGAACTGTTGATCTGGTATTAAAATGCTGCTGTGTTTATCATGATAACTGCAAGTTATTCTGAGCACACCAGAATAACTGGAGAGACAGAGCTCAGCCCCACTCCAGTGAAAGCTCACAAGTCTCCCTTTGCTGCAGGGGAAAAGTACAATTTAGGAAACTATGTTGGTGATGAAATAATAGAGAATATCTCCACACATCACTGGCTGCTGTGCTTTACTCTGTCACCTCGCTTGTTGCAGGTTCAGTAGCTCAAATTTATCAGTGCTGTGCTGTTTGAGATAACAGAGATTACAGACCTGGACTGACAACCATTTGGGCAGAGGAGGCAGGAATTGTGCCTGGAAAGATCACATCCCTGAGGGCTCTACAGAAGATTTTCCATGGCTGGTTATCCCCCCTGCCCTCTGCCTTTGGTGGGGGATTTTCACCCAAAACCTCCTACCCACATTATCCTGCTGGGGTGTGTCTGCCCCAGAGCTGCAGTGTCCTGGAGCCTTTGATTTCCCTGTGCTTTTCTGTACCAAGCTGGGGTCAGTGGAGCTGCTGTTCCTGCAGCTGGCTGGGGCTGGGGATTGAACAGCAGCCCACCTTTGGTTTTGCAGCACATGGAGATGTGATTGAAGGTAACTCCCCTCAGGGGAAGCCCATGAGGGACTCTGACAGTGTTTCCCAGCTGGTTGAAATGACTGAGACAGGTCAGCCCCTGCTGGCTCATTCCTTCAGCAAAGTTAGGTGAGGTTTGCCAGTTTCTGTCTTATTTTGTGCACTCCAACAGCAGCTCCAACCTTCAAACACCGACTGAAACACGTCCAGTTCCTCCTGCCAAAGGTTGGCACTGAGCTGCTTATCTGCCTTGTCAGGAAACAGCAATAAATCCTCCTCCAGCAGGTTCACCTGCTCCGGAATTCTGCTTTTCATTGTTCCCTCACCTCCCTGCTGCGATGGCCCATTTACACCTTTATAAATGGGGTTGTGCTGTGTGGGATTAACCCACGTTTGTCATAATTCCAGTACAGAGAAATCAACTCTCTGTTTAATAGAAAAGGTGACCCGGGTCGTTTCCCACATGGAGAGTGGGTGTGTTTAGCAGGGTGGAAAGCCCAGAGGTTGCTGCCCTGGTACAGTGAATTCCTCTGGAGCAGAGAGAGTCTGTTAGCTCAGTGCTTTGTGCTCTGGCCTCTGGGCATAGAAATAATCGAATACAAACAGTACCAATAGTGGGTGTTCTTACTCAGCTTTTAACTCTGTAATGCACTGGCTTGGCTGAGGGAAGGCAGAAAGATTTATCTACCTCTGGCTCTGATATTTGCAGCAAAATGTGTTTGTTTGCTCCAGAGGGCATCACTGACTTGCTTCTCACTTACTTCCAGCCTGTAGGAGCCCTTTTCTTGAGGCTAAAAATTCACATACCAGAAATATATATTCTGTTAACATATTTTTGGCTCTTATTATTATCTAAATTTTTAAATCTAATTATTAATTAATTATTTTGCTTCTCTCTTTGAGCTCTTCAGGTCCATTAAGTCTTGCTTCTCTAAAGAGTTCCTGCATATCCCTCCTCTTTAGGAAGGGTAACACACAGACTGCCTCCCCTGAGGAGTGGGTAGAAATGCCAAATAACTAAGGTCTGCTGCTGAGAGGTGTGTTTCATGCAGGTGCTTCCAACCTCATGCCCTGACCTTTTCTTTGTTATCCTTATCTTTTGAAGAACAGTTTCTTCTTTAGAGGAAAAAGGGCAGATAAACCAGGTTCCTGTTTGCCTTTTTTTCCATCCACAGCCAGGGATGTCCAAGCAGCCTGTTCCACCTTGCAGCCTGTGGACAGACATTGGCTGCTGGGGTCAATGGATGCCTTGGGAAGGCTGAGCTGGAACAGAGACTGGACAGAGCTAGAGAATAAATTAGGGATTTATTGAAAGGCCTTTAGGGTACACCTTGGGCAGGACAAGAGCCTGGCCAGGGCTACACCCAAGGTACACTAAAAATGGTCACAAAAACTGGCTGACCAGTCATGAGGTCTTACATTTTTATAAGTTTTGGTCCATTTACATATTGGTGTTTAATTGTCCCATTACAGCTTCAGGTTGTGAGGTCTCATCCTTCTTGTTCCTCCCTTTGGTTCACTGTTGTTTGTGCTTTTGGGCCTGAAAGTTGTCCTTGGTCTCCAGCAGGAAAAGGATTTGTTTTGTCTACCTAATCTGAGAAGAGAGCTCACCAGCACTTAATGTGAGGCTCAGAACTGCACCCCTGGGCAGCACAAAATCTGAAAAACATGAAAGCTGTAACTTAAGGCATCAAAACAGTGTTTGGGATGGAGCTGGCATCATTCCTAAAAGCCATCAGCTGGCACACAGTGTCAGGACCGCAGTGCCCCGGGGCAGCTGTGCTGACCTTCACTTCACCGAGACACCAAAAAGCCACCCTGACCCCACAATCCTGGCTGTGCACAGACCCCCAACATCCCCAGCATCCCCCTGCCCTTTCCCCACCCTGCTCTCCCTCCCTGCAGGCCCGAGTGCCGCGTGTGGACGGCGATGCTGCTGCTGGGGACGTGCCTGCTGTACTGTGCCCGCGTGGCCGTGCCCATCTGCGCCGTGGCACTCAGCTCCTACTTCGGCTGGGACAAGAAGCAGTTCGGAGTGGTGCTCAGCAGCTTCTTCTGGGGCTACTGCCTGACTCAGATCCTCGGGGGACACATCAGTGATCAGTACTGCAATTTAATCTCTCACTTTTTTTGTTCTAGTGGTGCTTGGCTGGGTTTTGACCCCATGTGAGCAGTGGCCAAGTTTCACAGAGATGGGATGTCAGAGGGTGTCCATGGGGAGAAGCTCTGGCTGAGAAGGGATGTGGGTGGTTTAGACTGTCCAGATGGAAGCTGTGGATGTCTCATCCCTGGGAGTGATTTAGGATTCTGTGAATACAGCTTTTTTGATTTGATCTGCATAGGTGATCTTTGTTTTCAGTTCAGCACTTCCAGTCTTTCTGCCCTATATTCTCTTGCAGTCTTTTCTCAAACAAGTCCCCATACGCAGTTCCCATCATGTTTAGAAAAACTGTCTCCATTGTGCCATATGAATTAAAAACCAAACAATTTCCCCAGCTGGCTTCAAGGGAGTATCTGAATCATTACCTGCTCCAGTCCCTTTCCCCAGCCAGTCTATTGTTACTGAGAGAGCTTTCTGTGAAATCTTTTGTGAGGAGCACATGCCTGGAAGGGATGCATTATCCATGCAGTGCACTGTGCTATTTAATTTGGGTCCTTAAGAGTTTGCAAGAAAACACAGGGAGAAACCTGAATGGTAAAAGGCAGAGCTGATGATGTAAAAGTGCAAATGGAGAACACCATCACTGGTTAAGAGAAGAAGAATGGTGACAGCATTGGGTTTCCCTTCCACCAGCAAATCAGAGATTTGAGTGTCTCAGGGCTGTGAGATCTCTGGGATCAGTGAGTGCTGGAGTTGGGTGGGCAGTGCAGGCAGGAGGTGGGAAGGGAAAAGGTCAGAGCTACTCCCCAAGGGCCAAGAGAAGAACAGGTTTGACCAAAAGGTTGCTCTTAAAAACAGGTTAAACTGGGAAGGGCACTTGAGTCTGGACTGGAGGATTTTGCCCTTTTGCCCTCCTATCTTTGATAATGTGTTTTCTGTCTTCCAGAATAGGAGGGGAGAAAGTTCTTCTCCTTTCAGCATCAGCGTGGGGGCTCCTCACAGTGCTCACCCCGCTGCTCACCCACATCACTTCAGCCCATCTGGTTTTTATGACCTCCTCCAGGTTCCTCATGGGGCTGCTGCAAGGTGAGACCCCAGTCCTGAGCATGTCTGTGTGTCTGTCTGCCCAGGGGCTTCCTTGTACAGAATATTCAAGTGTGGCACACTGAGATGCAAGTCCCATGGTTTGCAGTGCTCGAACTCTTCCCGTGGGTGTCTGAGCAATTCTCTGCCTCAAAACTGCCTCCACATCCAGAACTTCCATGGAAAAAATAGTGACATTTCTAGAGAAAGTCACTGACAAGTCAATCCCCTGTAGAAATCTCTCTGCCAGGCAGGGGCTGCTGTCCTCCGAAATCATCACTGGTGGTGTTTGGTTTTCCACATTTTAAAACTCCTTCAAAACACTCAGAGAAAATTGGCCCTTGTCAAAACTTTTGGATAATTTGGGGTGATTTTCTCTCCCTTTTGCCAAGCTGCAGCACTGGGAAGTGCATTGGCACTGATGGATTTACAGCAGCAGTGATGATGAAACAGGATTATGGAGAAGGCACAAACAAACCTTTGACGGTGACAGATCCACTCAGTTTATTTTATATCCCTGTTTTGCATTCACCAAAGGCTTTGCTGCTTTGTCTCACTGTTTAGCTCTCTCTGAACCTTCTAAATTTGCTTTTCTTTTGCCTTGCTGCTGTTTCTCTCAGGGGTATACTTCCCATCTCTGGCCAGCCTGCTGTCCCAGAGGGTCCGGGAGGGCGAGCGAGCCTTCACCTACAGCACGGTGGGGACTGGATCCCAGTTTGGGTGAGTTCAAAGCCCTCTGGGCACTGAGTGACAGCCTCTGGACATCATATGTGATGAAATGCCATTAAATAGTTGGAGGCAAAACTCACAGCCCAAAGTACACAGGTCCTCAAGGACTCCTGCTGCAGCTGAGGAAGCCTCAGGCAGTTGCTGTCCTGCCTGCCAAGGATTTATGTATTGTTTTCTCTTTCTTTTCAAACCAGACTTTGAAGGTTGTTTGCAATATTTAATTACTATGGGAAACAGCCCAATTGAGTAGGAAGAGCAAGGGTCAGCCTGACACTGGTCACCTGTCCTCTCTGACAGATGGGGAGAATAGAACTTCTCCATCCCTGCTGATCTCCATCAGAATTGCATTTCTAAATGGAAAAGTTGCTTAAAAGCACAATAGAAATATCACTGTGTTGAATCACTCAGTTTTCCACTATTCTCATTTCTATTGCTGCTTTACCCATTCTCTGGGGTACTGCACACCAGCAACCTCCTTTTCTTTCCACAGTGACCATTTTTCAATGTGGGGCAGGTGAGGGTGAGGTCCCTGTGGGATTTCTCCTGCCAGTGAGGATCTGGCCCGAGATGCCACCCAGGGAACAGGACAGGTTCCAGAGCTGTGGTGGGACTGGTGACAGCACCCACACATGCAGAGACTGAGAAATTCTTCCCTGTGAGGGTGCTGAGGCCCTGGCACAGGGTGCCCAGTGAAGCTGTGGCTGCCCCATCCCTGGCAGTGTCCAAGGCCAGGTTGGATGGGACTTGGAGCAGCCTGGAATAGTGGAAGGTGTCCCTACCTATGGCAGGGGGTGAAATGAGATGAGCTCGAAGGTCCTTCCAACCTAAACCATTTTAGGATTCTGTGGTTCAGTGACAGCAGCACTGAATCTCCCATCAGTGTGCTCAGCCTGAGCTCTCAGTAAATCTGAGTGGTTTCCCTTGCAGAACGCTGCTGATCGGTGGGGCAGGGTCTCTCCTCCTGGACTGGTACGGCTGGGAAAGTGTTTTCTACTTCTCTGGTTTGCTCACTTTGCTCTGGGTTTATTGCACCTGCAAATACCTCCTGAGTGAGAAAGGTGAGTCCAGCTGCATCCCTGGGACTGGCAGTGCTCCCGAGGATCTGGGAACTGATTTCTCTCCATTATTTTCTGCAAATCCCGTGTTTCCAAGAGCATGCCTGGTTTTACACAAAGGCCTTTGCTCAGATGTGTTCTGTAATTCCCCACTGTGTCTTACCCAAGATCCTCAACCCAAAAACGAGGATTTGAGCTCTTGCAATGTTGATTTCCTATTTCAAGTCCCATGCTGGATTATATCACTGCTGAGAGCCTGATCTGGCTCCTCAGTACTCTTTAAGCACCAGTGAAAACACAAAACAGAGCATGATCTTCAAAGTGGATTAAGCTAAAGCAGGGCAAGATACTTACTCCAAACTAAGAGCATCTACACACAGAGCTTTTAAAAACCAGTTAATCCACAATATCTCTTCCCAAATAACTGCCTGGGAGTAATTCCACATATGGACAAACCCTTACACCTGGCTGCAGCAGTATTAGGGTGAGTGTGATATGTAGGAGCTCTCACTGGGAGCTGGGTGTGTGCGTGGTGCTGCACAGAATCCAAACCCAGTCCCTGCCAAGGGACTTCTGTTTAATTATAAAAGAGATATAACACATGGGTGAAGGTGGCTGTGTGGGGAGGGCTGTGGAAAAATTTTGGGAAAAAATGTAACAAAGTGTTTCTGTGAGTGTTCAATGCTGGTAGAGCCAAAACCCCAAGGTCAGAAGGAGATTAAAAGTGTTTGTACAGCAGTGTCCCAGGGCTGCCTCCAGCTGCACGGGCAATTACTGACCACAGCTTTGCTTTGGATGTTTTCTTCCCTGCAGAACTCACCATCCCCATAAACTATTTAACAAGAGGTCTCTCCATACCCAAGCAGACCAAAGTTCCCTGGAAGCAGCTGTTTAGGAAGGCACCCATCTGGTAGGCAGCTGCATGCACTGGCCAGGATGGGAGCATCCTTTTCCTCCTCTTGGGCTTATTTCTTCTGCCTCTGTGGGTTTCGTCCACTTATTTATATGTTTGAGAAGCAGAACCACTTTTCTAATTCCTTCTGTATAAACAAAGAACTGAGAAGGTAAGCTTGGCAAAGGTGGTTTATGTTCTGTCCTGGCAAATCTTTGTGGTTGCCAGGCTGTTCCCCCTGGATGAGTCCTCTGGGGTGATATTTTCCACGGGTTAGAAATGCAGATTGTAATGGGCTGCTGAGAAACGCTGCTCAGGGGCACTGGGTGGCACTGGCTGTGCTCTCACTGCTGGCAAACATCCTTTTAATGGCCATTTTTCCTTCGGGATGCTGCAGTGGGCACTGAAGCTCATCCAAGCAGGGAGGAGGAGGAGGATGAGGCTGCAGGGCAGCAAACCCATTCCTGCCTTGAATAACAATGGAACTGATAACAAATCCCTAGAAAACCCTAAAGAACACCTCTCGGAGCAGGAGGGCTCTTGCAGGGCTGGAAGGGACCGGTGGGAAAAGCAGTGGCATAATTAGCACTTCAATTAACCTCGCCTGGCCCCGGGGCTGTGCGGTGGGGCAGCCAAGGAACCAGCCCAAGGAGAAAGCTGCAAGGAGTGGTTATCTGCGACAAAAATCTCAGGAAAGATTGGGAAACACCCAAAAGGGGTTGTTATCCTGGGTTTCTTAGGAACTGAAATGTGGAGTGCCCTTTCCCACCCAGCACGACCTGTCACTGCTGATTGTTTCCTCTCAGCTCTGTATTTTCAGGGCTGTCATCATCGCTCAGCTCTCCACGGCCAGCACCTTCTTCACTCTCCTCTCCTGGCTGCCAACTTTCTTCAAGGAAACTTTCCCCGAGTCCAAGGTGGGTTGGCTCCGAAGCAGAGGCACTGACTGCCCTTCCAAAGGACTGCCCAAAGGGCTTGGAGTGGGAGGAAGATGATGGGGAGGGGTTTGGGGAGGCAGGAGGAGCTGGGAGGTTTGGCAGGAGCTGTGGCACCCTTGCACATTCCTTTCGAGCTCTCTCCAGGTTGCAGAGGCTGGGTTCTAGGTGCTTATTTAGGGATGCTGAAGGGTGCAGGGAAGAGCACGTTGGCATTGGATTTTAGACTGCTTTTCTTCAGAGGAAATGATAATTTTCAAGCAGCACAAAGCTCATGACATTATGCTGTTGCAAATAACCACCATTCACTCCTAGTTTTTTTTACAGTGTTTTTAACTGGACTAGCATTGTACAGCTCAGACCTGCCTGTGGAAATGATAATTACCGTTAATAACATGTACTTCAAACATACTACAAGAGCTTCCCTCCCCTTAGCACAAATGATACTCTAATTTTTCAGAAAGCCAGGCAATACTCATCTGGGCTGAGAGCTGCTATTTTCATCTTGTTCTCAGAAACTCAGACATCCTCCTCCACAATGGCTCTGTATGGTTTTTACAATTTCCAGAGCTGCTTACAAATGCCTTTTCATATTAAACATGTAAAGCTCTTTATGGCATACTTGATATTTATATTAAAATCATGTGTTAAACCAGCAAACATATTGTTGTGACAAGATCTGTGCACCTCGAGTAATGTGCTTGTGCAGCAGTAATTTACCATCTGTTAGGCATTATATGGTGGTGCCCTTATGTAAGATGCTCTGTGGAGTGCTCCTGCAGCTGATAATCGCTTCGTGCTGTTTAAAACAGAGGCTGAGGCTGCTTGATTTTAAAGGATGGGTGATAATCCCGAATGTGGGGAACCTGTGTCACCTGCTGGCCAAAATCCCTTGGTGCAGGTGGGCTGGGCAGCTGTGTGGTCACCTGAGAGAAGGGGATGGAGGCTCAGGGTGATGGGCTGTGGGATGGGGAAAGGTTGGGATTGACCTGAGCAGCCCCAGCTGCTGTTAGCAAACAGCAGCAACACCACCCCACAAAGCCCGTGGGTTAACCTTGTCAAAAATGACCAAGACCCCAATTTCAAAGGCATGGAAAGATGCAGATTTGACCCTGGTGTGATTTCCAGGAGCAGCTTTAACAGGATTATTGAAAAACAAGATTATTCAGCCCTCCCACACATTCCAAAGCCAGGCAGGAAGGGGAGATGCCTCCACAGGGTGGGCTCTGAGCAGAGTGGGGATGCTGGGGGTGGTGGGTGCATGGATGGGTGAGTGGGTTCAGCCAGCTGAGCTGAAATCCAGCCCAGCCCACACTGATTTCAGCTCCTGTGAGATCTGGGCACCAAAGTGCCCCTGAGCAGCTGTAATCCAGCTGACCACTAATGGTCTGTGATTACAGCTGCAGCTCACTTAATTGAAAATAGGCCGAAGGATGTTGGTATCCATAATGTCACCTAATCCTGCCATTAGAAAATCCAGCTCTGCTCCCTCAGCCCCACACAGTAACGCTGCTAATGAGCTGCAAACTGCTGGAAATTTTGCCAGCAGCTTTGCTGGGGACCCACAGGATAACCCACACTGAGCTTCCCAGGGCTCTGTGGCTCCCTGCCACATCATCTCACAGAGCAGTAAACTTTGCCACGTTTAATCCCTCTTTCCCAGAGTGTTCTGCCTCTTCCCCTGGATGCAGCATTGCTGGGGAAGAAGGAAAGACAACAAATCTACGAATGCTACAGCCCTGTGATGCTCCTGCTCCCTCACAGAGCTTGGGGCATGGTGCAGCTGAGAGCTGGCTCTGCAAAGGGGGTAGAGGTGCTGCAACAAGTCCTGAGTGCTTCATTTATTTCTCCTTTCTACAGGTACCACTGACACCTGTAGGAAGACTGACAAGATATTTGCAAGCAATCTCAGCTCTGATAACAAATCTCTCTTGATTTTCACTTCTTTTCAGGGTTGGGTGTTTAATGTAGTCCCCTGGCTGGTTGCGATTCCAACGAGCTTGTTCAGTGGATTTCTGTCTGATCATTTAATTAGTCAAGGTGAGAGCTCTTTATGGCTTTTCCTCACCTCTTATGTGATGTGGGAGGAGGACTTGGATGGGAGGAGGTGGCTTCTTGGTAGGGAGAAGACCCAGCAAATAGATATGTGTGGTTCTGATAAAAAAGCAGAAAAAATTCTCCAGTGTCCAAATCCCATCCAAGTGTTTGGGGCTCCCTTTGACCTCATTCGTAATATCCACCTGCAGATGAAATCTGGGCATCTGAAATCTATTTCTGTTGTAGTTTCCTGGTTGGTTAACAAGGTGAGCTGTGCTTAACTCCAAGTATCCCTTTCTTCCCCAGGGTACAGAACCATCACCATCCGTAAGTTCATGCAGGTAAGAGAGCTGAAGCTGTGGAGGGATACCTGAGTTCCAATTAAACTCTGATTATGTGGCAGACTAGGCCTCATATGGAGCTGGGTTGGGGGTTTTAGATGGAAACAGGAAAGATTTTCTGGCTTTCCACATTAACTGGTGGTCAGGATGAGTAAAAGGAAATCCAGAGGAAAACCCTGGCTGAGGAGCAGAGCCTGGATTAATGATAGCAGTGAACACAGTGAGTGCTCTGAAGGGGTTTTATTTCACAACCTGTCCCTGGTCATTCCAAATGACCCCTTAGGTACTGAGGGAGTAGCAATACAAGGGTAAACAGAAATAGAAGTGCTGGGTGAGAACACAGTGTATCCTCTGATCTGCAGCATCACATCCCTCTGGACAGAAGGACACTGGGGGGAAAGGGAGCACAGGGTGCACACAGACTCGTGCCACTGGAAAAGGGAACGGGTTGTTCATGGCAGGAGTTGCTCTCTTCCTTACAGAAAATGTGCTGTGCTGTTTAATTGTCCCTTTTTTTCCAGGTCATTGGCTCTGGTGTCTCAAGCATTTTTGCTTTGTGCCTGGGCCAGACCTCGAGTTTCTGCAAAGCAATCGTGTTTGCCTCAGCCTCTGTTGGACTGCAGACCTTCAACCACAGGTGAGGAGAACCATGGGCACAGTGGCCCTCAGCTCCACATTTGGCATTTGGGGTCTCAGAGGAGGCTGCCTCTGTCCTGACTGTGAGAACAAGAACTGGCACAACCCTGAGCATTGTGTTTGGGACCTTGTGAGGCTGGTGGAGTTTAGTGCCCTGTGGGTTGGAATTAATCCAGCAAACCTCTAGCCTGGAAGGGCTTGGAGAGAGGTGGAGCAGGAGGAGAATTGCACTGTGGCCCTTTTGAACACTTTGAGTTGAATTGTTTTCCTTCTGATACTCACCTGCTTTACTCTCAGCATCTCCCTTCTCCTGCCAGTGCCAGTTCTTGTCCAGGACCTTTCCTGGTGTTTGACAAAGCAAACTGTGTAAATGATGGAGAAGCAGTCATGTTCCATTCAAACAGCCATTTATTTCCCCCCTCTGTTTCTCACCAGTGGCATTTCAGTAAATGTGCAGGACCTGGCCCCCTCATGTGCTGGTTTGCTCTTTGGTAAGGATTCTGTGGGGTTTCTGTGCTGCAGAGGTGGCATCTGTTGGGGGGACATGGTCACCAGCATGAAGGTTTGAGCAGGAGCAGCTCTGGGCAGGGTCTGCTCTGTGTGTGCAGGCTCAGCTTCCTTCTGTGATAACCCTGCCACTGCTGGGGACAGGTAACACCACCAAGGTGCCTTTTTCTATCTGTGAGGTGCTCTGTGCACCCAGGGGTGGCCTGGGGCTGTGTCATGGTCTTGTTGCCCATTGAAGCTGTGGCTGCCCCATCCCTGGAGGTGTCCAAGGCCAGGCTGGACGGGGCTTGGAGCAGGGCTAGTGGAAGGTGTCCCTGCCCCTGGCAGGAGGGTGGAATGAGGTGAGCTTTAAGGTCCACCCCTGCTCAAACCAGTCACTATTCCATGATCAGAAAGGCATTTTGCCCAAAATGCAGACCTGGGGGTTGGTGGGAGTTATGATTAAACCTCTCATGTCTGTGGGTTTTCACAAGTTCTTTTCACACCTTTTCTTTCCAGGGGTTGCAAATACAGGTGGAGCCCTCCTAGGTAAAATATTGTCCTGCATCTCCTCCTTTCCTGGAGAGAGCCCTCTCCCTGGGGAGGGCAGGATCCAGCCCAGAGCCTCTGCATGTGCTTCTCCTCTCTCTTCTCTGCAGGTGTCATTTGTGTGTACCTGGCTGGGTACCTGATCGAGACCACTGGCTCCTGGATTTCAGTTTTCAACCTGGTGGCTGCTGTGAACAGCATTGGGCTCTGCACATTCCTCCTGTTTGGAGAGGCCCAGAGGGTGGACACAGACTCTGTGTACGTGGATCTTTAGAGATGGGCCCAAGAAGAGCTGAAGGACAGGAGAGTGTCACATCTAGGAGTCATTCTTGCACAAGTGCCAAAGAACATTTTACTTTTTTTTAGGTGTTTTAATGGGAAAAATATGCTGAAACCAAGTACATAATGGGTCTGGATGAAACCCATGGGAGAAAAGAAATTTAGATTTCCTTTTTTTTGCTCAGGGCTGTAGCTGGTGGCTCGCAGAGCCACCCAGCTCAACATCTCCAGTGAGGATATGGTCTGTGGGACCAGTTTGTCCCAGTCTGTGTCTTGTGGACAAATATCCTTGTGGCCAAGCAGCTGACCTGGTCTGTCTCCTGAGGCTGCTGTGGTTCCATGCCCTCTTGGGGGGAGCTGCTTCTCTGTGTGGCAGTGGGGCTGCCCTGCTCTGCTGTCCTGGGACCCCCTGGCCCTGCTGTGCCCCCAGGTGTCCTGTGAGGTGTGACAGGAGCATCCCAGCAGTTCCTCTGCCCTTAACCCCCTGTGCCTTCCTTCTGCAGAGTTCCCAGCAGGGTTGGGGGGTGAATTCCAGGCTTCACTTTGGGGGCTGTGTCTGGATGTGTCCCCAGGGCCATGGGGCTGTGTCACTGCTGCTGTCACAGAGCAGGGACAGGCTCCAAGCCAAGCCTGGCTGTGCTCAAGGCCCAAGGTCTCCCTTCTCTCCCTGATGGCTTCACCCCAGCCCTGAGCCCAGGTGGGCCAACTCCACCACGAGAGCAGAGCTGAGCTGAGCCTGGGGTCAGGCTTAGCTGGGCTGACCTTGCAGTGCAGCTCCAGCCAAGGAATCCCTCTGGAGCTGTTTTGTCAAATGCTGTGAATGTATGGGATGAACCAGTCACACTCTGTTCTGTGGATCTCCAGCTTCCAAATGCTTTCTGCATGATTAAATGTGTCCTCCACGTGCTCTCAAAGGGCTGAGGAGGACTTTCCAAAGAGCTTGGCATGGGCAGGTTTTGTTTCTGTGTTAAGCATAAATCAATTTTTTGCATTGGGTGTCCATAGGGATGTGGATTCCCTGAGTCAGAGGGAAATACTTGGCTGTAGACACCTTTGAGCCTGAATGTCTTAAAGTTATTTATAAATATTTTAAAAATTAAGCACCAAATCCTATATTTTATGTACTTGAGGCCTGATTCTGCATGGTTGTTTTGAGTGATGCTCCCACCAAATCCAAGGCTATTTCTTGAAGGGGAGGATCTACCAGCCTCCAGTGTTTGGTTCTGTAGGATCAATTTTAAAGATGAATTTCATGTTAAAGGAATTCATTGCTTCTCCTCCAATTCCTTGATTGCAGCCTGAAAATCTCTTGGGTTTCTCCAGTGCAGGTTTCCCAAGGACCTTGCAGTGCAGGAAATCTATAGGTTCAGGTGAAAAAAAAGAATCCTGTTATCCTGTTTTTCACCTTTTTTTTGCCAAATTTCTTCTTGGAAGACCTGTTGGAGCCATGTGAAGTTTCTGAATAGCCTGGTTTGTAGTGAAAATGCTGACAGCTTTTTAATTGCAGAGACACTAGTGGGCATCACTAAGCTGAGCTGATCCACTTGCTGGGCAGGGTTAGAGATAAGGATGCAACTGCCTGATGTCCTCCCAAGAGAATAAAGAATCAATGTGGCCTGACTGGGGACAGAGAAATAAGAAAGTATTTTATTTTACTCTTTCTGTGCTCTTTTTTCTCTCAAAGGCCATTTGCTACCATAGGTACCACTCTGTACTGGGGTGCTGCAGAGCCAGGAGCTGCTGGGAGCTCTTAAATCAGTGGGTAAATTGGGAAGAACACCCAGTACAACAAACACAAACACAGCCAGGCTTGCCAAAGAGGCCCGAGGCTGTGCAGCCATCTCTGTCAGCTTGTCCTTTGTCCAGTCTGCCAGATTGCTTGCATGGCCTTTTCTTTAGTGATAAAAAAAAATAAAAAACCCTATGGGTTTTGTGGGGTTTTAGAATATCTTCCCTGGCCATTCAGTGCTGCAGGAGCACAAGGAGTCAACTCTGGTTCTTTTGCTGGCTGCATCGTTTCTTTATGAGGAGCTGATGAGTTTAAATCACATTTGAATCAGGCTGCGTGGCCACCCCTCGGATCTGCCAGATGGGAAATTGGAATGGATCTTCAAAGGAAAATGTCTGGCTGTGCCTTCTCTGTGAATCCAGCTGACTTTCCAGTGAGCTGTCTGAGTTATCTGCCTAAAAAGTGAAATGTCTGACCTACACTTGAGGCTTGTGTTTCATTGTGATCTTACCTCTTTAGTGAGGTATTGAAACCATTTTCATATCTGTACTGTTACTTCTTTAAGCCAAAGCTTGTGGTCTGCCAGTTTTTGCTATGGAAGGACCTAAAAAAATAAAGGCAGGGAATCATTTGCAAACTGTGCTTTTCCTTTGACTGCAGAGGTGTTAATCTGTGTGATCAGTGAGGGACAGGGGAGGATATTTGATGTGATTGAGTCCCGGGGGAGGCTGTGCAGGGAGAATATTTGGGCTGGCAGATTTTCACAGCATCCTCACGTGTACTTGTACATCAGACTCAGAGTTCATCCAGCTGCATCTTCCCACTGATTTGGGAAAAATGAATGAAAAGCTGCCTTCAGCAAGGGTGTGGGCAGTAAAGCATCAGCAGACACGATCCAGTATCACTTTTAAAAGAGTAATGACACAAACGAGGTGATTCTTGGCTGGGACACACCCCACGGGCAGATCACCTTCCACACGGCGATCATTCTAAAAAAATAAATAAAAATACATTTCCACCTTTTTCTATATCTTCGCTGATAGGTTCGAGCAGATGCCAACAGAGGGAGCTGTGAGATCTGGGATGTGGCAGCTCCTGGCAGGCAGAGTGCTGAGCCCGGCCCTGGCACAGCTGGCACAGCTGGCACAGCTGGCCCTGCCCATGAGCAGCCCTGGCTGGTGCCTCTCGTGGCTGGAGCTGCCTTGGGAGCCCCAGGATTTGCTGTCCCAGCGTTCACTTCCACCCCTCACAGGGAAATCACACAGTTTTTGTAGGGAGGAAGAATTTTGGACACGTTTGAAAAGGAGAAATTGCCATTAAATTAATTTTAACACCTCATCTGTAGGGTTGTGTAAGCAAGAGAATATCTCTTAATTACTATAGACTCCTATAATTTTCTCACCAATATATTCAGAAAATAACTCAACATGAAACTCAGTGGCATAAAAATGATTCTGAGGATAATTTAGCAGAGTGCAAGTTCTCTTCAACTTTCCCTATCTTTTTGCTCCCCTTACAGAGCTATCAACAACCTCTGACATGCACATTTGAGCTTTTTTGACCTTTTAGGTAATTTAGGTGATTTTCAGCTCCAAGAAGACACAGACCCACTTTAAAGCCTGCCCTGTTCTTCTCCACCTATGCAGAGCCTGAGAGAAAAGAAGGGTTTGGTATTTTTGGTTTGGTTTCCCTCACCCCAACACCTTT
>VXBR01007035.1:854700-890761 GCA_013400215.1 Cisticola juncidis | reverse complement strand
CTTTTTTTTTTTTCCTTTCATTTTTCCAGTCTTTTTTTCTGCCACATTCCCTAAATTGTCAGTGTCCTAGACTGGATCTCAGCTTTCCAGCCTGCCCTGGGCAAGCAGGGACAGGGACAGTGCAGAAGGGCCTCAAAGGCTGATCAGTGACAGGTCCCTCGTGTTGCTGCTGGGGGTTGGTTTGTGTTTAAATTATTTGGGATATATTCCATAGCTGGCTGGAGATCGTTGGAAGGATCCTGTTTTATTGCAGTTTGCATAACACTAAATCAATAAACACATTCAAGCAGATGGAAAGCAGAACACAGGAGGAAAGTAGCACGATTTGGAGGAGAAAAGGGATAGCACAGAGCACTCCTCATTGAGAGTTTTGCCTGGAAAACACAAGCAGATGCTCTCACAGCAGAGACCTGATCTAAAATCCACCTGGCAGCTCCCCAGGGCCAGGACATGCCCCTAAGACAGCAGCTCTCAAAGGGCACCCAGTCCTGTAACAAGCAAAATATCACCATTTATTGCAGCCGTGACCTACTGCATGGCGAGTAATGAGGAATTTTCCATTTCAAACTTTAATGCAATAATTAAGACGTCCATTAAGGCCTTTACAGTTTGGCTGCTTGTAATTAAAGATGGGGTGATTGTGGAGGGAATGGCAGGGAGTTGCAGTCCAGGGCATCAAGCTCCCACCAGCACCTTCAAGTGCTCTCCTCTTTCTTCTCTCTTTGGTTTCTCTCTTCAAAATTATTTTTCTGGTTTGGTTTGTAACTGTCCCTAGAGCATGAAAAACTCATGAAGAAGAGTCTTGGTTGCCATAAATACAACTTGAGTTGAAAAAAGATCTTATACCTTCTACCAACACCTCCAAAATCCTGATCCTCCTGTGGTGCAGCTCATAGGGGGTTTCTCTGAGCAGTGCCAGGGTTTTTTGCTCCAGCTGGTTTCTGGTGCAGCTCCTGCTTACAGAGTTCCTGGTGCAGGATTAAGGGTGGGGTAGGTTTTAATCCAATAATGGAATGAGATGAAACCCCCATATAAACCCACATCTTCCAAAGTGCCTCTGCTCCAGGGAGGCCGAAGTCCCATTATCCAGTAATTGGATTTGGCCTCCTAAAGCAGGACTGAACTGTAAAATTTTGTTCCCAAATCACCAGATTTTTGCAAAGGATTAAGAAAAAATAATGATTTGACTGAGGAAGTAGCTGCCAGAAAAGCTTTGGCTGATCCCTTGGATCCCTTCCTGAATTACTTTCCCCCTACTCTTTAAACTCCCAATATGTGGGTGCCCTGCACTTGCATCCCCAAACACAATGCTGGGCATGATCTCCTGCAACTCTGACATTCACTATTCTCTAAAAAAAAATGTTTCATTTCAGCTCCAAAAATATTGTAATCCCACTTTCATGGAAGACAATGGAAATGTACACGTGTAACAATTGCCAGGAGGATTTTACACAAAGAATTAGCAACCTACTCGTGCATGTCCTGCATTCTCATTAAAGGCAAACTGTTTGTGGGTGACAGGGGATTTTCCTGTGCAACCATCTAGGCTCATTGCAGCTGTTAAATTCCTTTCATGTCGGGTTTTTTTGCCCCTCTCCTACCAAGTTTCAGACAAACCCACTCATTTACAGTCCCTCCCATGTGTGAGCTACAGGTGGGGTGGATGTTCCATGAGTCTCATCCTCAGGCCTTCAGATGCTCAGAGCTGCCATGGACCCTGGCTGGGCACAGGAGCCTTTCTACATTTTGCTTTCATCTTGCCCCAAACATGCCCACAAACCCGGTGTCACAAATTTCCTGGTTTTAGTCACCTTTGTGTGGTTTGGCTCCTGAGCCAACCCACTCCTCAGAGCCTGCAGATCTTCTCTGCATCCTCCAGCATCCTCCCTCCAGCTCCTCCATTCCCCTGCCCCATTCCACAGTTTTGGGGAGCAGACAAGGCCCCCACGTGTCCCCAGGCTCATGGGAGGAAGATGTGCCCTCTTATTGAGTGTCCCAGACCCCGGTCAGTCACTGGTTATTTAACAAAATAAACCCCCTGATCAAGAAGTATTATCAGCAGGAGCATAATCAGATATCAGAGAGGAGGTCTTCAGATGAGTAATTTACTGAGATCTCTTATTTAATTTTATTTCAGCCCATCTGGGTCACAATTGTGCTTTGGAAAGGGCTGGAGGCTGCAGCTCCCACTGCAGGAGCCACCTGGACCGGCACAAACTCCCGTCCTTGCAATCTCATTTCACAGGAGCTCTAAGTAGGACACACACTGCAACAAAGTGGTGACCTGAGAAATGTTTGCACAGCCCTGGGCTGCCCTTCCAGGGCTGCTCTGCACCTGGACACAGGGTTTGGATCCAGGACCACGACAAACCCTTTCAGAGTGGTGCCTGCTCTTGGGGATTTTGTGTCTGGAGTCAGCTGGGAGTGCGACATTTAAATTTTAGCACCCATCCTTTTCTGGCAGGTTTAATGCAGAGCTAAAAACTAGAGCATGAGTAAGAAATTACATATTTTGGCATTTCACAGGGCTTTAGTGTTTGCAGGTGAATCTTTATTGCTTACCTGTAAGAACAGGTCACTGCTCTCACCAAAGACACGGTTTTCTCTCTTTTCCTTAAGTGCAGTGCCAATTTTTTATCCTCTTGTGTTCATCCTCTCCCTCCTCCTCCTCCTTGGAGATTTCTGGATTAAAGAATAAAGCAGTGAATTGATTTCCTGAAAGTGCATTAGAGAGGATTATTCCAGGAGACTCATCCGTGTTTGGTGGATTAATATTTCCAGGGAAGCAGCTCCGATCTCAGCCAATACTTCTCTCAACATTGCCCAAAACATTTTTTTTTCTTTTTTTAGGCAAGAAGGAACATTGGGAATGGCAGGAGACAGAGAGCAGAAGTTCTCAGCATTGGTGTTTGAGCTTTGATATCTTTTGAAACAACAGGATGTAAATGAAACAGCAATATGTAAATATATGAAAGGTGATTTGTGTGAATTCTGCCTTTTCTTTACTCTGCTAATAATAAGGAATGAAACCAGACACATGCCAGGCAGGCATGGAAATCACTCCAGCACCAGGGAAAGGAGAAATCTCTGTGTAGCATCACTTGCCACCAGCAGCACCCTCTGAGAGAGGGGCACATCCAAACAAAATGAGGCTCTGTCCAATTAATTAATTTGGCCTCTGTGCTCTGCACAAACATAGCAGATCAAGGGCCTGTTACATTATAAGAGTGATCTGTGAGGTCCTATAGCAATGCATATCTCTGAATTATGCTTCAGAGGTAACAACTAAAGCAGAGCCAAAGCTCCCTCCCTCCTGGGCTCTCCTGCACGTGCAGGAGACCCTGTTTGTAATTGAGCAGAAGAGGCAAAACCTCTTCCCAGGAGAGGGGGAGGTAAGAAAGCCCCAAACCCTAATTGAGACCTCTGAGACCAGGCTTTGATGTCAGGCAGCTGGACAAACAATGGGGGCTCCTCAGTGGTGCTTGGATGGATCAACTGGGCTGCCCTTGCAGGTTTAGCAGGGCTTGGTCTGGTGATGGTCAAAAGGAAAGAAAAATGGAATAAAAAAATCAGATGTTGTGAGGGAGAGTAAAGGAAGACAGTGGAGAAAAGGATCTTCATTTTCATGCTGCCCTTCAAGCCAAGGAAGCACTGGGTGCCATAGCCACACTCCTCTGAGTCAGAAATTCCTGAATTCAAGAGCTGGTTTGATTTTTGCTTCCAGTCTCAGCTGAGGAGGACCAGAGCAGGAAACCAAGAAGTGTCAAAGACAATCATCTACACTTCTGTGAGCTTGGGGACAGGAGCAGGGCCACTGCCTGGCTCAGTGTGAGGGGTGGGAAAAGCTGAGGGTGGGATGGGAGGACGGACAGAGAGGGACACCTGCCTGAGAGACACCAGCACTCAGAGCAGGAGGGGAGAATGGGGGATTCCAACTCCTGAAGAAACAAGGATCTGTCCAGGAGGCTGGGACAGTGATGTGGGTGGGAAAATCCCAGAGGGGAGTACATCTTACACCTCCTTATCTCCCTGCTGGCTCCCTGGGATGATGTTTGTCTACCCAGGACCCTCAGGCAGATTTGGACAGGTGACACCACCCTTGGTAGATAACCCAGAGGATACAAAACAAGAATTTGAAACAAACAACAAACAGAACAAATGAATTTGCATTTTTTCAGAGCCACCAGGAACATTTTTTCCAGCTGATGCTCAGCACTCAGCAGTAAGGACATTGCCTGGTGTGCCACTGCTCTATTTGGGGCACTGAAATGCAGAAACATGATCTGACACAAAGAATAAGTGCAAAGCACGTGATTTATTTATTAGTTCCCTCCCATGATGAGTGTTAGCTCGTGCCTCAGCAGTGCAAGGAGTGTTACCTTGCTCAGCTTCAGACAGAAACTTCAAATTGAGACACAGATTGAAACATCTTTTTGTGGTTCTTCACGTTTTCTTTCTTTTTTCCTTCAGGAATCACAGCAATCTCCCTTCCCTGTCCCCGTGGTAGAAGTATCCCACACCAAGTCATCATCTCATTTTGCTTTCTGCAACAAAAGCAGAATATGGGACTTCTCTGTACTTCTGAGCACCTAAACAGGGACGGCCGGACAATTTCTTCCTTTTCTCCCAATTCCCAATTGCTTTCTGCAAACAATGCTATCTCTCTAAAAGATTCCTTCCCCTCCTCAAGATCTGGCTGAAAAAACCAGCTCTTCAAACCAAACATTTGGGGTTCAATCTGGAAATAGTCCTCGGGAATTTCTCTTGGATTCACTTTCCAAGTGTTTTGAGTGGAAAACTCCAACCAGATGGCGCCCAAGAGAGCTCTGCTCTGAGTTCTCAGGTCTGATAGAACTTATCTTCAACCGCAAAGAAGATTTTTATTTTTTTTCAGGCTGCTCCTTGCAACAGCCCTTACAGCAGCCCCCTTGGAGACACAGCTCTGTAATCAAAACTGCACTTGGGAAGTGATTCCTTTACCCACGGCAGTGAAACCCGCTGTTCCTCAAATCCCAAATATTGATACAGGGCTGGGGAGGCACCCAGGGGCCTCTCCCTGCCTCCCACCGCAGTTCTGCTGTAGGAAAGGGAGAGAAAACAGAAATGCAGTGCAAAACTCAGCCCTTGGAGAGGAAAGAGCTGCCTGAGCCCAAGTGCTCATCCAGGCTCGCTGTAATTCCTCTCCTGAGCAGCAGCACCATTGCTTGATAAACGATGCTCCAGCCTGAAGTGTCGAGAGGAAAGAAAAAAACCCCACTTTTTCCCCCCTCCTACTTCTGTCTAGTTATTTTTGACAAGCTGGAAGAGCAGAGGGGGAGAGGGAAAGGCTGAGGCATGTTTGATATACACTTTTGACGGAGCTTTTACTTTATTATGTTTAATTGAAAAGTGTTAACGTCGTCCGACATGAATATTCAGCTGATGCCTTTTGGTGCCGTTCCAGGAGTTACGATCGCCTGTGATTCCACTGCAGCTTCTCAGCACGGAGCCCTGTCAAAGCCAGAGTGACAGTGGGGAAGCTATTAATTGAAATAGCTTCATTAATTAGTAATTAACAGCAGGGTAATGACTATGTCACACATCGTATTTCAATGAATGCCCTTCATGTGTTATGGGGCTTTTAATTAAAGAATATGCATTTTAATTAAAGGCAAGTTTGGCCCTTTGGCCTCTGGAATACAAAAGATGTTTCTAACTTTCAAGGCTGGGAGGAGGAAAGGTTAGTGTGGGGAAAACCAGGCTGAGTGCAAGACATTTCAAAGTTAAACCCCTGGCACTGCTGGGACCTGGCTCCAGGATGGGTGAGGAAAAGCCTCTGTGTTTGTAGGGTCTGTGAGGAAAGCTGGATCCAAGAAAACCCAACCTGGCACCCAGGGTGTCACTGGAAGCTGCTCTGCACCATGTTTGACCCAGCAGCTGCCTTTGTGTACAGGGATGAGGGATTTGGGGACAGCACAGCTCCTCATCCTGAGTGGTGGCTCCTCAAGAAGAAAGTCCCTGCCACTCCTGAGGCATGCACAGGAGCTGGAGAGGATCATCTCCATGAACTGAATGGAATAAATGATTTTAGTCTTTGCACATTCCACTGATCAGGATTTACTCCCTGGAACTGGAGCAGGCACGGTGTTGGTTTGTGTTCTCTCTAAGCACAGCTCTCTCTGGAATGATCCCACATATGCTGGGAAAGGCAATGGGGAGGTTTGAAAGACGTGGACTACACAATGAGCACCAGGGGAAAGTTTAGGAAAACAAATCCAAAGTGCCTGAAAGCAACTTACTGTCCCAAGCAAAAAAGCTTGAAACCCCACAAAACAATAAAACCTCAACCCAACCTCGCTCACCCACCAAAACAGTTACTTTACATTGTGATCAAACACGCATTTATGTTTTTAAAACAAAAAACCCTTCAAACTGGCCCCTTTCAAAAATAAACTCTACTCCCCTGACATCCTGCTCTGAAAGACTGAAGAGAAGCTTCCCAAAGGTGATGAAGATTAGAGGAGTGAGACATTGCATTTCAAAGGGAAATGGCACATCAAAGGCAGCTCCAGCCCAAACTGAAGTCCTCACCCAGGAGGGCTCCTCCTGCCTGGGGGGATCATGAAAGGTGGAGGGAGAGAGGGTGGGAAGGGCAGGAGACAGCCCCACATCTTCCTGAGGGCACCTGGAGCAGGCCAAGGGAGTTTTTGGGAAGCACATTTGCCTCTCCCAGCTAACGATGCTGGTTGGAAGGTCCCTGCTTTTTCCCGTGCTGCTGAAATGTCAGCAGTGTCATTGTGACCTCAACCTGCCCCAGAAATGGGTTTAATAATGAACTGAGAGCATCTCCTGCCTCCCCTCCTGGTGCTGAGTGGGGTTTCCTTCACTTGCTGTTGCTTTCCCAGTGTCTGGGGATGTCCAATCCCTCCAGGAGCACAGGCTGATCCCTCCATCCCTCACACCATTCCCAACGAGCAGACCAAACGTTGTCTCAATTTATGGGCTGCAGAAGAAATTGTGATAAAACTGAGTCATAAAAGCCGAGTAGCTCCACCAAGTGAGGATAATTTATGCTCCTCTTCACACTAAAATCCAACCCTCTGCTTGCACTGAGCTCCTCCAGCATCTCTGCAGCCTCATCAGAGAGGGATCAGAGATATCTGAGAGTTCCTGAGACCCCCCAGCAGTAACTGAGCCCACCCTGGGTCTTGGCATGGACCAAACCCTCCCAGCCCTCCCAGTGTCCCCATGGATGTCATAGCTGGGAGCAGGGACACACAGGGAGAGCCCTGGAGCAAAACAAGGAGATGCAGAGGAAGCTCAGTTTGCAGCAGAGTGGACTGGGATGGTGAGATCCCCTCTGCCAAATCCCTTCTGCTGCTCGAAGGGAATCCTGGAGAAAACAAGAGGATGTTGAAATTCAGGGTTCAGCTTTGGAGGAGAGGGGTAGGGGGAGGGAAAATGCGTGAATCACTCAGGGTATCCAAGTATGGTAATTAATGTTAATAACATTAAATAATTTAAATGGACAAGCTGTATTTTATATTATATTTCTTTGGCACTTTTACTGGTGTCACACTGTGTTTGTCCTTGTGTCTTGGATCAGTAAGATCCCATTCACTGTGAGGAAAACCAAGAGTGACTTCAGGGTGGGAAATTGTTACAAAATCCATCTATTTTTCTTTTAGTACTTCTGAAGGTAAAATTCCAGGTTTGAAATTCCTTCTAGAGACGAATGTAAATTGTACAGAGAGAAATGATTTATTTCCTTTGCAACAGCAGGGATTTTGTGCAATAGTGGGAAGATGGCCCATATTCCAATGTTTCTGTTCTCCACTAAGGCTTCTCTGTGTACATTTTGCTGTTACACTTGCTCTTGACACTAGGAACAGCACATTGTAGATATATTTTCACCTTTTAGGCTCTACATCCCCTGGATTTAGCTTACAACCTGTACTAAAGTTTTGACCAAGCTGGAAGGGAAGGTGCCATCACATTGTGTGTTGAAAAAAGCTTTTGGTTTTTCCAGGATTGCTGTTAAAGTGCTGCTGCTGTGCTCAGCTACGTATAAAATGTGGGAAATGGGTTTGCCTCCTGAATGGCTGCTTGGAAAATCATATTTGAACTTTTAAAAGGAAAATGGCTCCCTATGTAAACAGGCTGAAGCTCTTTGCAAATTCTACCCATGGAAAAATCATCAAAATCCAGTCAGAGTCCTGTTCAGATGGAATGAAGGTGGAGGATATGAGTCTGGCTGGTCTCTGTGAGAAGTCTTGGCCACAACTTCCCTTTTTATTCACAGACACAACAAGAAAGCCCAGCCTGGGTGTGACCCACCCTGTGCAAAGCAGAGTTTGGTCCTGGTTTGTGGCAGCTGTGATTTGGGGTGATCACAGAACCACAGGAGAGTTTGCTTAGGAGGGATTTTAAAGATTCAGTGCCACCCTCTGTCATGTCAGGGACATCTTCCACTGTTCCAGGCTGCTCCAACCTTTATCCAACCTGGCCTTGGGCACTGCCAGGGATCCAGGGGCAGCCACAGCCTCTCTGGGCATCCTGTGCCAGGGCTCACCACCCTCACAGGGGAGAATCTCTTCCCAAAATCCCATCCAAACCTGTTCTCTGTGGAAATTAAGGGAGCAACCTGGTCTAGTTGTGTGAGTCTCCCATTGTAAGAAGCACAGACCTCCCCTATTTACAGGTTTAAGTGAAATCCAAACAGCCCTAAAAGGAACTGAAAGCCTCTGTGGACACCTGACCTTGCTCTGCTCTCCCTCTGCTGCCCCACAGCTCCAGGAGGGACCAACCCAGCCCTTTCTTCCTCTGTTGGTTTTTTTTTCTTTTTTCATGCCTTGTTTGTTGTGCACCACAAGTTGCCTCATCACTTTCAAATCAAACATCTTCTTCCTTTCTGCTCCCAGAAATTTAAATGTGGCAAGGTCTTTTTCTTTTATTTTTTCCTTCTTTTTCTGGCTTTTTTTGGTTTTTTGAACAGCAAGATTAAAAGTCTTTTGAAGAACAATGTTTTCCTAAGTTTTAGCTGACATTCAATTTTAATGACTTTTTAAACAAAGTAACTATTAACTGAGCATCGTTTTATAGTTTCCTGATGTCTGACAGGTGTTTTTGCCCATGTGGGAAACAGATGCTAATAACATTTTCCCTAATAGCTCATAAATAATAAGCATTTAGCATTTTCCTTTGTATACTGCTCTGTCAATAGACAATTTACTTTTCAGAAGCCACAACATTTTCCTGTCAATCAGTTTTAGCCTCGGGCACTTTTTGGTGATTAGAAACCCCTTAGAGAGCGAGAACTCCAAATTAGTTTTAAATAAAAAATAAGAATATTCATGCTGTTGAACATCTAAAGGTAAAAGAAAAAAAAAAGAGAAAGAGATCTGGGTACATAAATATCACTGGTGGGATATTAATACTTCATAGAACTAGAATGACCAACTGCTCTCAGGAGGAACACAGCAAAGACAAGCACATGACACAAAGAAAGTAATGTATGCTGGAGAAAAAAACTTTTTAATAAGTGAAAAAACAGTAATTTAGGGGTTTGCTGAAAAGCTTTAGCTCTAGGAGAATGGTCTCACCTTCTCATTTGGAAAATAAACAGCAAATCTATCAGAGCACTTGGTGCCCACCACGGTGTCTCAGTCTTTTGATGTGCCTTGGATCTCACCATGACATTTTGGCTTTTTCCAGAAGAGGGATGGGGTGAAGCCAAAATCTCCCCGCTGAGGGAAGAGCAGATGCAGACCTGGGGAGCCCTCAGTGGTAGACAAAAAGCCAGGAGAACCACAGGGACCCCATGGAGCAGGAGCAGCTCTCCAGACAATTGTCACCTGCAGGTCCATCCCTGCAGAAGTCCCCCCTTTCCCACCATCACAATGAGGGTCAGAGAAGGGCACAGGTATCTCCTGTCAAACCTTTCAGGCTCCTCTGTAACACCTGTGCAACATCCAGGTAAAAGCATTTTTAATAAACTCTGTTTAAATTAGACTTTTCATCTCATAAATCTCAGCGAACAGCACTTTGGAAAAAGTAGGCATTTTCTTCTATGGAAAAACAAGAGCCTTGTGCTCCAGGATTCAAACCTATTCTGGTGGTGCTGAGTTCAGATTTCACACTGGCTTTCCATCACCAGGCTCAGTCACATCAACATTTTGGGGGCTGTGGGACTTTGGCAGAGTTCTGGTCACATCTGGAGAGAGGACACCAATATGAATGGAGATTGTTCCTGCACAGTTTGGCCTTTTCTGCCTAAATGAGCTGAAATTCATGGATTTCACTGTTCATTAGCCTTACATCATCTCTTATATTGCAATCTGCAGCTCTTCAGCCAAATTCATTTTCTCATTCATTTTCCCAGAGAAAGGGAGTGATACAACCTTTGCCAGCCAGTACAAAAGCCAGATTTCTTTTCTTTCTTTTCTTTTTTTTTCAGAGAAAGTGGCCTCATTTATTCAAACATATTGACCTGAAACTCTTCACACTGACATACCTGCAGCTGCATCGAGCACCGTTCAACCCAGGGGGTCTCAGTTAATCAAATGTAAACGTGAATATTGCAGTGGCATAAAATTCAGGTATCACAGAGAAACGAGACAAAGGGTCAGACACTGCACTGGTTCTTCTGGTTGATTTTTCTCCCTGATGGAAGGGAAAAGAAAGTTTTGCCTTCCAATGAAGTAGTTCCTCAATACCCAAATTGACAGCAGTGATGTGACCCACGAGCATCAGTGTCACACCAAACCCTTGTGAAGGGACATGGAATGGTTAAATTTCCTTGGATTTAGCATCAGCACTGAGGTGAGGAAGCCTGGGTTTCTCTAAGCAGTTCAGGCTGCCTGGTTGCCCATGCAGAATGCAAACATTCCTGGTGTTTCAAGTCACATGTGGTGACTTTCTAATAATAAGGGTGTTAATTGAGAGCAGAATAGCTCCAGCAGGTGAGTAACAATTAGCTGAGGCTCCTGCTTTTAACAAACACACCGTGGCACATCTGCAGGCTGGGAATCACTTAATCACTTTTGCATATCTAATTTTTAAAGATAAGAGGTGGCTGTTCTGGAAGCAAAAGGGCTTCTGGCACCAGGCTGGGGTGTTGTGTTATCCCTCCCCATTCCAGAGGAGTTCCAGCCAGCAGCCCTGGCATCACCAACTGCCAGGGGCTGGTTTTGTTCAACACCTCCTGGTCCTTTCCCAGACTGACAATGTCCTGCAAGAAGTGATTGATAGGAATAGTTGGGAGGAAAGCAATGCAGGTGGTTGGTACTGCTGGGATCACAATTCTTTTCCATGATCTGGGTGCTGATGGAGCACCAAAACCTGAGAGAACTTTGCTCTCCAGATGGTGTTGGGTGGGAATTGTCACTGCTGAGTGCCAAATGTAAAAGGTTGGAAAGAAACCTGAAAGACTCATGGCACCTTTCTGTCTGTGATTTTTTCATTCACTTACTCCTTGGTAATCATCTCCCACCAGTTCCAAACTCTTTATCAGCTGCTCAGGCTCCCTCATGGGAACTGATGAAGCCAATCTCCTTGACCAATCTCAACCAGAAAAAGAGGAAGAAGCTCTTAAAACTCACACAAATCCTTAGGAAAATTTCTCTTGTACATCAGAGTGATGGAGAGAAATCAGAATTATCCCAAGGAGTTATTTCAGTACATTAAACCCCAATTCTTTACATCCTCAAATTATGCCTGATTCTGGTCTTCTCCCTTCCCTTTTTTTTTTTTGGCTTACTACACTCTAAAAGGTAAACTGCCCCAAAAGCTACCTTGTTAATTTTTCCTCTCTGAGCAGTTGGGTTGAAACATATGCCATTAGACCTGATGTCCCCAGCTAAAACCCCTGTCACATCACTAAATATTTTAGCAAATAAAAAATTTTTTAAACACGCGGCCAGATGTCCACATTGACACAGTGCTTAAGGCGTTTGACTGATAAAAAGCCAGGCCCCTTGGTAAGTGGGGATTTAAAAACATGTCCTGAGGCAAGTGTGCGATATTAAAAACATCCTGGGCTCTTTTGTATGGAGATTTGCATACGTTGAGGTTTTAAAGAGAGTGTCCATCTGTCACTGAGCATTCTCCCAATACAACAAAGCATCGATAAATATTTTGAACCGCAGTCACTTTTCAGCAGGCACCAGCAAGGAGGCAGAGGGGTTTCAGCTGGGATATCCATGGCTTTGTGCAATAAAAGGAGCTGCAGTTTCACTTGGAAGTGCTGTTTAATATTTATGAGGATGACAGCCCTGTACAATTACAGAACTACAACCTGGCCCTTGGGTGATTCCATAAAAAGTATCAGACAGAGCAAAAAAATAAACCCTCAAGCTTTTGTTCTGGAAAGTCCGGATGCAGCGATCGCGCTTCAGCGTGAGTGGCACCCGCTTGCAGCACACATGGCAGCAGGCTGGCTCCAGGTCTTGGAGTGATGGAAGGACTTCTGCCAGATTTAATGAGCTCTGGACCAACCTGGATGCAGCTGAGTTGTCACCAGATTGGAGGAAATTCACTGTTCTTGGCGTATGTGTTGTGAAGAAAGGGTCAAAGATTCACCTGGCTGCAGTCCTGTTCAGACCCCTGGGTTTGGATCCTTGGATTTGAGACAATGCTGTGTTCTAAGGCTCAGTCTGGAGTGTGAGGAAACAGAATGGCAGCCAGGATGGGGATCAGGATGTTCTCTCTAGACTAGAAGGTCTAGCACGTGGGAGGCATCTTACAGAAGCTAAAAGAAAGAACACAGACATCCCTTGGTGCCTTGACGAGCTGCAGTCTCATCTCAGACAGGACAGAGGGAGTGACCAGCTCTCTGAATTACATATTTTTATACAGTTTTGCTTTTCTGGGTTTATACTTTTTAAGGAGGTGCTATATTCACCTAATTCTCCAACCATCTAGAAGATCTGAGGTGTCTAACTGAGATGAAACAAACTCACAGCACAAAATACATTTGCAGCAACTATTTTAGTCAACTAGATCATTTCAGCTGAAGCATGTGTGTGTCTCAACAGGTTGGCTATGGCAGGATATTTCCAGCCTGTTTTCCTTATATTCTTTCCTCCCTGAAATCTGAATCTATTTCTGAGCCCATCCTGCCTGACCATTGACTTTTCCAAAGAGCCACCCATAAAATAGATGAGTTTTGTTCATTGATTTCTCTGTTTCTCTTGCAAAGCTGGTACCAAGGGGGCAGTGGCTTGTGGTGGGAGATGCCAGGTGATTTATTTTTATAGGTGCAGCACCATGACCTTGCACGGTGTGTGGTTGGGTGCCTGCACACCCATCCTGACTGAGGAGGAATCTCTGCTGGGCTATTTCTGTCAGTCTTGTGTCAAAGCTGTTAAACACCTGAAGAAAGGAGAGATTCAAGAATGCAAGAGGCAGAAAATAATAAAAAAAATCCTCTTTGATTCACATGCAGAATACACATATACCAGCCCTGGAGCCCGTGCAGCTGAGGAAGGACTGGAGGAATCGTGATGCCTTCAGTTTTAGCTTTCATGTTTTTCAGATTTTGTGCTGCCCAGGGGTGCAGTTCTGAGCCTCACATTAAGTGCTGGTGAGCTCTCTTCACAGAGCAGGGACCCAAAACAAATCCTTTTCCTGCTGCACACCAAGGACAACTTTCAGGCCCAAAAGCACAAACAAGGGTGGCTGAAGGGAGGAACAAGAAGGATGAGACCTCACAACCTGAAGCTGTAATTGGACAATTAAACCCCAATATGCAAATGGACCAAATCTCATAAAAGTGTGAGACCTTGTGACCATTTGTCCATTTTGTGACCATTTTTAGTCCACTTTGAGTGTAGCCCTGGCCAGGCTCCTGTCCTGTCCAAGGTGTATCCTAAAACCCTTTCAATAAATCCCTGCTTTATTCTCCAGCTCTGTCCAGTCTCTGTTCCAGCCTTCCCAAGGCATCACTTGCATTGATCCTATAACCAGAACCTGTTGGTTGGCACATCCTGGAACCAGCCTAGGGATCACCAGCGTGCTCAGAGCCTCCCCTGGGTGAGGCAGCACAGCCCTGCCAAGCTGCACTGGCTCTGACTCCTGCCAGAGGGGCACGGCACAGAAATTAAATGCCAAATCCTTCTGTTTTTCTATAGCCAATTAAAGTCAATTAGACCAGTGGTGCGAGCTGGGCACACTGGCACCAGGGTAAAGACAAAACTGTTCTGTGTCCCTTCCACAAGCAGAGCTGAATTATTCTGCATTTCTCCCAGAACGGTTCAAGCTAAGGGAAGAGGCAGATTGCCTCTTCTAGATTGCTGGGAGAAGCATTTCAGAGAGAAAAAAATCAGTCCTCACTAAATCCACATCCCATCTCCTCAAAGCTTGCTTACTGCCAGCTCCCTAATTTATGTAAACTGGTCGTGAGAGCTGAATTAAAACCTACAATTAGCAATCCAGGAGGGCACGGTGGTAATTCAGACAGATGTGCCACTTAAAAATATTTACATAAAGCTTGCAGGATAACCAGCACTCCCAGAGGGAGCCATCAGGCTCTGGCATATCCCCCAACACAGCTCCACTGCCCCAGGCTGCAGCGCCCCACCACGGCTTGGATTTGCCAGAGACTGCAGCCACAGCTGCAGCTCCGGGATCAAAAGGTACAAACACCTAAAGGAGTTCTCAGGAGCCTGAATGCTGCCTGATCTTTTTCTCAGGAGGATGCTCTGGGACTGGTTTGAAGCTGCTCAGAAATCTCAGACCCATCATAACCAGCCAAGAAATCCTCATTCCTTGCTGCACTATAATATCATTGGCAAGCACTTTCCCCACACATAATGATAGAGACTTGCAGAGCTAAAATTCCATGAGGAAGTCCCTGACGTGGAGAGCAGCTCGGCTCAGTGGTGGGAGCAGGAGGAATGGGATCTGATTTTTGGTGACCATGCAAAGGGCTCAGAACTGCTTCTTAATTTGCTTTGTTGTTTGTAAGGACCAGTACAATCCAATTTTTTTTTTTTTTCCCTTGGAGAATTTAGAGATTAATTTGCACTTTTTAGAATTTAGGATTATGGACCAGTCTGGAAAGCTTTCACTGTGCCCTGGTTGAGGGTTTGGCTTCCCCTTCTGTTTTAACCAACTTGTGCCAGCAATGGGCTTTTATTAGAAAGCATGAAGAGTTTAGGGAGAAAGTTTTAATTTGCAAAGATCCATTGCTGTTATAGTGCAAATCCAATCCTGTCATGCACAGCCTCAGTTGTCCTCTAGTGCAACTCAGACATGAAGGAAGCCCTTGTGGATGGATGCTGGGTTCCATTTGTGGACCTCTCCCTCTGGTGCACTCCCTCTTTATCTCCCAAATGGAATACAAGAGATAAACTTTGGAAATCAGCACTTTCTGTGTGTTCAGATGCTCTGATTTAGATGTTTTATCTGCAATTTCAGCTGCAGGTAAAGGATGGCTTGAAAGGAATTGTGTAGGTGATGTCAGGAGGGGTCATGGGATTTCTCAGAGGGTTCAGGAGCTGTGAACAAACATCTGCCCAAGCACTTCAGAGCTGGGAAAAACTCTGGTATCAGTTATAAAATGGGGCCAGTTCACACAGATGGTGAAGACAGTCATGCTGGTTTAAATCCACAGAAAACCAGTGACTGAATTGGCTCAGACACAGCCCTGGTAGAACCAGGAAAAACTGTTCACAGATGTCAATTTATGGAGATAAGCTTTTTTTTTTTCCCTGCACCACTGCCCTGGCTACAGATAATCACCATTTTCCACCTTTCCAGTTGTATGAGTTCACATATAATGTAAAGAAATTTCAGCCTGGAGAATGCAAAGGGAATTTTGAAGGTATTTGTTTGATATTCTCTTGCTGCTCCCACCATACACAATATTTCCTGCTCCCTTACTGGTAGCCAACACCTCCTCTGGCTTTGGCACTGACATGCACTTCAAAACGATTGCAAAAACCAATGAATTTTTCTCAAATATTTATGGGAACACACAGAATGTTCACAGCAACAGATGAAAGACTGAGTACCAGATTTGCTTGTTTATTAGCAAAATACAAAAAAAAGAGAAAAGTGATTGCCCTGTTTTTGTATCTTATCTGCTCAAAAATCTTCTGAATTTGAGTATACTTCCACTTAAAAATGGATATAATTTTAATATCCCAAGGTTGATTCATCTGCTGGCCTTGGTGCTGGAATATTCCAGCAATGGGTTGGCTTTGTTTCAGCACAATAGAAGTTGAAAAAAAAAATACTGTAGATGAGTTTTAATATTGCAGCTTTTATGTAGAACATGAAAGCTCACTAGTTTAATACAAAGTCATTACTGCAGTTAAAACCATTAAGTTAATTAATATGGACATTTATTACTACCGATAAAAGATAATATCAGGGGATTTATAGAAACAATATATCTGTATATTCTTCCTCCTAAAGTCTCCAGGAAGACAGGACTTCCAGTGGGGCGGAATATATTCTAATGGCACCCCTTCCTGGGGCTGGCACTGAAGGTAGGTCAAGGGGAACACTTGCAGCAGAGTCATTAAGATAACCCTGGCCCTGAGAGTGCCAGGACTCACAAAATAAATCCTTCAACCTTGATAATTATTACACAGGCAGCAGCAAGTCCCTTGGTCCTGCCAGGCTTTAAGTGGTAGAATAACCTGTTTTATCAGCAGCAGCCCTTCCACTGCTCAGAATGGGGACACTGTCAGCTCCTGTCCTTACACATAAAGGTAACCCCGCCCTCAGTTTTTTTGAGAAAACTCAGCAAACTCTCTGCTTTCACCCCTTTCACCTCCCCAGCTCCTCAGAGCTAAAAAACCTCAACTTGTCCCTGACTGCTCTTGGTCATCTCCCCGCACCGATGCCGGATAACAGTTGGGAGACGCCGTAATTTAATAAAGCTTTGGAAATGTAGACAACTGCAGAGTGTGATAGAGGGGCTGTATCAATCACCATAATGACAGACATTAGCAGAGTGCCAAGAGTTTTGGTCTCAACAGATCTGTCACGGGTTTCAGGCGCAGTTGCACACGGGGTCTGGGCACCGGCCGCTCTCGCTTGCTGCTGTCTGCAAAGCTGTCACTTGGAGAGGAGATTTATTGGGCTGGGACATGTGATTTATGTCAGACGGCTCCAGCTTTGCTAACTCGTGTGCCACAAGAGGAGTTAACGAGCAATTAAAATCTTTTGGTCTGTTGTAGCTGGGAGCTGCATCACAGTTCCCAGAAATCAGCATTCAGCATCATCCCCTCCTAAAAATCCTCGTTTTAGAGGCTGGGGAGAACTAAGGGAGCGCCTTCACTGGCACAGATAGTTTCTTGAGCTGCTTAAAGTGGTGTGAATCAGTTCTTAGGGAGGGTTTTTAATTCTGGCTTTCTCTAGGTCCACTTGCTCCACGGTTGGGCTGTGGAAATCTCTTGCTGGTTATCCAGCACTCTGTGAGTCTGCTCCTATGGGCTGTAGCACCAGCAAACAGAACCACATCCCAGAATCATGGAATGGCTTAGGTTGGAAGTGAACCTGAGTTCAGGTGGTTCCAGACCCCTGCCATGGGCAGGAACATCTCCCACTGGAATGATCCCAACAAACAGCACTTGCTGTAATCCTCTCTGCCAGAAAAGCTCCTCCAGGAGCTTTCCTTGGCCTCTTCCCATTCCCCAAGCTGCTGAGCTGGTGGCTCCTGGTGCTGCCCACACCCCCAAACTTCTGCTGCCGACTCATCCTGAGACCAGCCTGGCAAAAACCTGGTGCTACAAGACCTGGATATAAACCCCACATTTTATGGGGAGCAAAAGTGGCTTTGTGTTGATCATTTGGGGCAGCATCTCCTCTCTCTGCTGCTCACCCCAACACCAGCAGCTGCTGGTGGGTGACACCAACATTTTGGCACCTCTGAACCCACATCAGGGCAGGGGTCCAGGTCGAAGTGCTGGGGCTGAAATGATCCACCCTGTGCTGCACCAAACTCCCCATGTCAGAGAGCACTGTGATGCTAATTAGCCTCATTGCACACACACAGCTCTCTGCCCTGACTGATGCAGCCTTAATTACCAATGACAGGGATGGGGTTTTTTTTTTTGTCCTTCTGTTACAAGCACCAGTGATAGTGAATACACACCTTGGTGGGTATTTTCACCCACTGGACAGGGCAGTTCTTTCTCCATCCCCCCTTTGTTCTGTGGGCTTTGAGCCAGGATTTCAGAGATCAGATTTTTTTCCCTTTACAAAATGGGCACATGAGGCCATGCCAGTTTTCTGTGTGGAGATGATGCACTCTCTAATACACAGTAGATACTTAAATCTCCTTTTCCCTTCTGTAAAACCTCAGTCCATATTGAGGACTTTGTGTTTCTACCCTTTTCAACCTGTTAAAATCACAGGGAAATTTTACAGACAAGTGACTGCCCAGTGCAGCCATCAGGAAATGCTGCCTCACTTCTCAGCCAATAACCACAGCTTTGGTACTTTTCCCAACACTTTGTCCTTCAGGAATGGTGTTCCTGTATGGCAGGTGAGTATCTGATATTTTAAATCCCCCCAAACCCTCCCTTAAGGCTTTTTCCTGCTATGGCCACTCATGGTCTGTGTGGTGCTGCAGGAGGGCAAACCCCAGTGAGGGCTTAACTCAGATTTTTGGCTCCAGACCAACTTTACTGGAATTCACTTTCCTTGTTCTTGCAGTTTTCTTGGCTGTTTTCCCCTCTCCCACCTCCCCAGGGGATGGATTCCTCCTGCCCTAACTAGCCAGGAAAACCCCAGGGAATAATCTAATGAGGAGTTGGGAGGGGTTTGTGCCTTTTGGTACAACAAATCGATTTCTTCTCTTTTAAAATATTGACCTTTTTTCTCCTTTTCAAGGCAAAAACTACATCCATCCTTCTGACTAAACTTTATACAGTGGGGCTGAATTGTCTGATCCTTTAGACAAACTATACAAACCTTCTGAAGAAACTTCTGCTGAGCAAAGGTGATCCCTGCTGGCATTGAGAATTGTTTGATTTACAATAACAGGGAGATAATATTTTGCTAAGCCTCCCTGTAATACAATGTGTGTCATTTTAAATTTCCCATTACACTGAGCAATCTAATAAATAAATGCCCCAGCTGCAATAAACATGAATCATGCAGTGTGGAGAAGCTCTCAGCAGCCCTGGAACACATATCTTCTTCCTAATGGTCTTTGGAAGTCACCGATTAATTTGACTTTGAGCTGAGTGTTTGTGGAGCAGAGGAGCCTGGCTACTGCCAGGCAAGTGCCTGAAAGATGCTGGGTGAAACTCTGACCAGATTTAGTGACAAATCAGATTTGCAAATTAGGCCTGTGCTGCTCTGTAAAGGATACAGCTCAAGCCCGGTGATTAGCAAGGACGTGGTCAAATAGAATTGACTGCTGGGGTTTTGCAGGGTTTTTTTCAGTGCTGGAAAACAAAAGCAGTTGTTTTACATCCTGCAGCAGTGAAAACCACCTTCTGAGAACAAGAAGTTCGTGCCATTTGTCCCCTAATTTCTGCTGCTCATCTTTCACTGGATTATGTGCACGTGAAGGTATTTTAGTTATCTCCTGCCTTCATGCCAATGTATGTTAGAATTTGGGATGGAATTTAATATGAGTAATGTTAGGGGAAACAGGTCAGGGTTTCAGATTAACACCAATAACCATAATGAGAACAGATGCTTATACCCATCTGGAATGTAGATTTAATATGTTAAATTCATAGCTGAGTCCATGAAATGCAATCATCAGATGTTTACTGGTCCCAATTTAATGAGCGATTTTGGATTAAACAGGGGCCAAACAACAGGCCACCAATCTATATTAAATCTCTGCAAAATGAAAATTGCAAAGATTTACTTAGGGTCATTACACAAGAAAATTTAATCACAACCTCATCCATAATGTCACATCGTCATCAGACTGATAATTGAAATGCCATGTGAGGGATTATGAATAACCCTCTGTTTATGAAGATAGCTTTCTGATTATCTCTATGTCCTGTGAGTAACATAAAATATGATTTGTATTAATGTACATGGGCCTTGCCTAAAAGAAACCCACTGGGGATCTGCAGAAAAAAATCTGAATTTTTTTACCTTCGCTCTTCCTGACAGGAGATGTTGTTAAATAACATTATTGCCACAATTTTAAAGCTGCACGGTGAGGTGAAGCCTTGAATACAGACTCAGGCTGTGTTTATGGCATCAGAGGGAGACAGAGCTTGCAACATCCCTGCAGCTGGGTAGGTGCTTATAAAGTATTCAGCACGTGATTTTAGTAAGCAAACATTGATTTGTCTAGAATCAATATTAATTTTTCAGACTGTATGTTCTCTAGGGCAAGAAATGTATCTTCCAGTATTTACTAAACACTTAAGTACATTTGGGATGTTAATAAGAACACACTCTTGATTTTGGCATGTTGCAAAATACTAAACTCTTGGATAACTGACAATTACATAATTGTGCGTTGTAATGGATTATACAGCAGGCTACAAAGAGCCAAATTTCTAATGGCACTTTGGTTTCAAAATTTCATCTGAATATTTATACAGCATTGCTGAAGGACTCTCTGCTCCAGCCCGAAGGTGAATGCTCAGCTGAGATATTCCAGGAACCACATAAGTGAGCAAAAGGCTCCTCTTGAGAACTGTGCATGTGCTGCTGACAGCCCTGGGCTTCCACCACCCTTTGCTGCCAAATTTTCTTGTCTACATGATCCAGCCACTCAGGAGGGGATGCCCTACTGATGCCTTTAGTTTTGCCTTTAATATTTTTCAGATTCTCTGCTGCCTAGGGGTGCAGTTCTGAGCCTCACATTAAGTGTTAGTCAGCTCTCTTCACAGAGCAGGAACACAAAACAAATCCTTTTCCTGCTGCACACCAAGGACAACTTTTGGGCCCAAAAGCACAAACAAGGGTGGGCTGAGGAGAGGAACAAGAAGGATGACACCTCACAACCTGAAGCTGTAATGTGACAATTAAACACCAATATGCAAATGGACCCCATGCACCCTCTGTCCCATGAGTGTCTCAGAGCAAAATTGCACTGTTTTGCTGCACTGGCAGGTGTCCCCCTGGGATATTGAAACCCCAAGGTTCTAATCCTGCAGTTTCCCATCAGGGAGTTCATGATGCAGGTACCAACAGAGCCATTCTGGGGAGAGGATGGTGGCTCTGGTTGGTCCTTCCCTCCTTTCCAGCCCCAGGATGCCTCAATGAGTTTCTGCAGGCAGAAGGTGCTGGAGCTTCAGCTCCTCTTTCCTGAAACAGTTGGGCTGAGTGTTGCCTTTCTATCACTGAGGGTAAGAAAATAATGAGATTATCAATGGGTGCTGGCACATGGGCAGAGCTCTGAGGTGCTGGGGGAGAGCCCAGTGGCACCCCTGGCACAAGGACATGGTCTGGAGGGCGGGGAAAGGGGAATTGCAAGTCCTGGGATGGGGACAAAGCTCCCGGTGTGTAAAGGGGGTGACATGGCAGAATGCCATCCTGAATGCCTCCTGAATGCCATCCTGAATGCCATCCTGCAAAAGCCCTCATGTGAAGGTGACAGCAGCCACCAAATGGAGGTGTTAAAGAGAACTGACGCGTCCGATAAAGTCCAGCTGTCGCCTGCAGTCAGCGTCTCCTCTCCTTCCCCTGCCTGGGCCTCTTCTCTTGGCTAATGGCCCTAATGGCTAAGATTGAAAACAGTTTTTTCTTCTTTTGCTTTCAGCCTCAAAGGTTGATCTCTGATTATTTTCCATTTTCTTCTTATTTCTCAAAGAAGAGGCAACTGAAACTCAGGAAAAGTCCATGGTTTGCTGCTGGACCTGTTTTTCACTAGGGAGATTGTAACAGACCTTTAGGGTGCTTTTCTGTAACCCCCAGTTAAACACTGCTCCAGACCCTGTGCTCAGGACTTTCCTTCTTCTCTCCTAACTCCTGTTTAAGAGATCAGACTTAGAGCTTTTTTTCCTTGCTGCAAAAAAAAATCTATAAAACAGATCAGAGGATCCCAACCCAAAGTCTCTGAGGTCACACACAAGTCACATAATTTAGTCTGAAACAGATTATTTTTGCTTTCTTTTCTGGTTGAAAACAGTGAGATGACGGAAGATGGTCTGCAAACCACTGTGAACTACTACAGTGGCAAAAATTTAATTGAATTAATAGTGTCTTTTTAAAAAATTGTTTCATAGGGTGATTTTATTACAGATTAACCTTAGCCAAGGGAAAGGTGATTTTTTTCTTTCTGCAAACAACATCAGCAAAGAGTTAAAGGATGCTGCAGAAGCATTGGCTGCCAGTTCAGGATACAAACACACTATCCACTAATCAGAGCTCAAAGTGGTGTTCCTTGGAGGGGAATAAGGTTTGTTGTGGAACAATTCTGAGTTGAGGTGAAAAGATTCATTTGAGATCCCACCCCAGTACCAAATTTATGTGTATATAGGCACTGATCAATCAATCACTGTACCTCAGGATGCTGTTTTGTGCGGACAAATAAAAATCATCTAAATTAATTTCTACTCCTGTCTCAGGGACACTGTGGAAAATCAACCAAGGGGAAGAATGTTGCTTACTAACATCATATTCTGCCCAAGCAAAATGGTTCATGAATTAATGTAATTAACCCACAGGACTTTCCTTTACATCTCCACCATCACTTAGAAATCTCACAAAGAGAATGAAGCAATGAGAAAATGCAGATCTGATTCCTTGATGGGTTTTTTCTTTCAATAGTGGCTATTTTGAAAGAAATCCTCTGCTTACTTACAGGAACAACACACAGAAAAGAGTTAAAAGTGGCACATTATCTTTCCAGTGACATATTTAGCCAGTTATTCAGGCTATAATGAAGCTGTGTAATGAAGTCAATGTCCTTGAAAGTTCTTCATCAATTTTTTTCTCATCTGTCAGCATATCCACTTGCCGACACAATATTAATTAAACACAACATTTCCTGGAGTGTTGAAGTGAAGTCCCATCACTGATAATGAACAGGTTTAGGAGAGTCACATCCCAACAAAATTACTTTTTAAACCAGCCTTATTAAGCAGAAAATTAGACCTAAATCACCCTACAACATCCTCATTAAAAGCCACTGATCCTTGGCTGCTTCTATGTTCTAACATCTTTAATTAGCAAACTGCTAGTCTATCTGCCATGATAAATGCTATTAATCTTACCTTTCATTTGCTTTCTCTTAACCTATCGTTTGCCCACTTCAGGGAGACACAGGCTTCCACCAGGACTCGTTTCACTGTGCTTAATGTCCTTGTAAGGATGAAAAATGGGGCAGTCACGGGTTAAACGCGATCACTCTCTCCACCCTCGCTCCATCACTGAATTTCAGAATTTGTGGATATCTCGGACGGCAGACTTGCTGTGTTTGAGGGAAAATGAAGAGCATTTTCCAGTGGATATGTATGGAGTACTGATGTCAAACCTTGGTAGTAAATCACAGTGCAACTGCAGTTCAGTGCCCTCTCTGCTGCCCTGCTTTAACCAGGGAAGAGTTATGGACATCAATTAAAAAAACCTTCTGGGTGTCTGTGAAGGCTCCACCCAGGGAAAAAAAAAAGCTTTAAAAACACGATTGCATTTTAGAATTGTAGCTACTAAATCTACAACCTTTGAGGAGCCTTTACAAAGCCTGACAGCTTCACAGCCTCCTTAACATTCGTTCACAGAAGCTCCAGAACACATCAGGACAAATAACACACTGCATCAGGCCACTTTCACATGGCATTAGTCAGGGGGAAGTGCACAGTGCAGGGCCATACTATGCATTTCAGAAATGCATTGCTGTTTGCTGTGTTCTCAGGTGCAAAATGCCATCTTGGATGTGCCCTGCTTTTTTCCCAGTTTATAGCTGTGGAATTCGGACTTTTCGCCCCGTTCATTCTGGCTGATTTTTGCAGTGTGTCTGAGCATCCTCTTCTTACAGCAAATAACATCAACCATGTTCAGCTCACAGCTCCTGGGCAGCAGAGAAGTACAAATTTAATCTCCCTCAAATATCTTGTGATAAATTCAGTTTGCCTGGGGGTCAGTCTCTTCTCCCAAGAAACGAGTGATAGGACAAGAGGAAACGGCCTCAAGTTGTGCCAGGGGAGGTTTAGATTGGGTATTAGGAAAAACTTCCTCACAGAAAGGGTTGTCAAGCCCTGGCAGGGGCTGCCCGGGGCAGTGGTGGAGTCACCACCCCTGAAGGGATTTAAAAACGTGGTGCTTGTGCACATGAATGGCTTAGTGGTGAGCTTGGCAGTGCTGGGTTAATTGTTGGATGATGGTCTTAGAGGGCTTTTCCAATCTAATTTATTCCAGGACTCTATGACTCAATAGATCTTTCTGCTGGGCCTCTGAGAGAGGCTCTGACCTGGCTGAACACTCCAAGTCCCAGAGGCAGACACTGTCCACAACCTTCAACTTTCAGAGCTTAACTCTGAGATTTGTCAGCATCATTCACTCCATGTGCCCCTATTCATTTATTTCTTTCATTGTTATCATCCCATATTATTTAGTGACCAGACTTGCCTCCCACAGATACAAACCCTTTCCCTTGGCAGCCTTAATGAAAACTGCTTTTAATTTCACATTGCCCTGGGTTATTCTGGCTGCTGATGGGCTGCTTCTTGTTGGGCACAAATTATTCTAACTGCTAGGAAACCACGACCTTTTAAGCTTCCATTTCAAGTCCTAATTCTAGCACTAGGCTGTAAGGCAGGGGCTCCTCTCACTGTGTTCCTGCCCCTGAAAACCAGGAATCTATTCTGAGCTATCTGTGAAGCTTCTGCAGTCAATGCCAAGAGATAAGCATCCCCAGAAGGCGACTTGTCCACCTATTCTGCAGTGACATGAATTACCCTTGGGAAGCTGTTATCTATTATTCCTCAGGATGGAGACAGCCCAGGCTTAATTAGTTGTCTGACTTTTAGATGTTGAGTTAGGTACAATAATCTGACTCCCAGGGATTTTTTTTCTCTTTTTTTTTCCTTCTGGAGCAGATGAGTCATGATTCATATGCAAGGATCGTACTTGTGAAGCTGTGCTTTTCTAATGAAACCCTTCTCTCACCCCCAATATGTTTCCATTATCTTGCCATCAGAAAATAATTTTTTCTCCTGCACATGAAGACACATGACATGCTCATTTACCCACACACGTGTGAAACCAGATTAACTACTCCATAAATTAGTTAAAAGATTTTCCCAGAGAAAATGAAGAGGAAAGATGTAATTTCCACTTTTCAGCTCCTGAATGAATGAAGACACTTTTTCTGCTCTGTACATGACTGTTTAGACTGACACAAGAAATCAAGATTTCTAAACTGTGATGACCAAATTTATGTGAAAAGAGCTTCTGCAATCCACCCCAAGTTATTAATGGTTTTACCTCAGAATCAATGTCCACTCTGTTGGAGGTCTTTTCATATTTGGCTTAAACTCCACCATCCCATCTCCAAATTTGAGGTATACTGCTCCTGAATTTTAACAGCAGGACCAAATGAAACCCCAAACTCAGTGTAAAACCACATCTCAGGGGGAGCTGAGATCAGAATAAACTTCAGCTCTAACTCAAAGAGAGTGTTTCAGGCCAGCAGCTGGGATAATGTGGTGAATGAATCATAGGTCAGTGCAGCAAATCAACTGAAAGTCATTAGAGAGTCATCAGAATATTTGTGGTGAAATAAATATCAGCCTTGGCCATGATGGGATGGGTTCTGGGGCATTCCTGCCTGAGCAGATGCCCCTCACATCAGTGCCAGGAGGAGCCACTCTGTGCTGGCCAAGTCCAAACAAAGCCTCAGCCCACAGCCCCTGAGAGATTTCAGAAGTTTTTAGGTTATATTAAAGTGAAAAAATGAGTGCTACCTTCTGATGGGAATGACGCTCCTGTCCAAATGAGCAAAAACACACCCTTTTGTCTGGGCTGAATGAAATTTTTTCCATGCCTTGGTTTGGTCACCTGAGTTTTCTCCTTTTAACTGGAGCATTCCTTGTATCAGTTCCATTAATACCACTGGGTAGATGAAAAAAATTATTTTATTCCAGACAACTAGACCCAGCCATTAAGAGGGTTTCAGAAACATAACTCTCTCTCTCTCTCTCTCTCTGTGTGTGTGTGTGTGTGTGTGTACTGAGGTGTTACACAGGAAATCCCAGCAAGGGCCAAGGAGTAGAAAGCATCAGAATCTGCCTAAATAATGCTGATCACAAAAAGTGAATTTCATGATGCTGGCACTTGTTTCATTTGAAAATGAGAAGATTCTCTGAGGCTGGGAGAGTGATACTGGTGGAAAAAGGAGTGCCAGAAATGGATCAACTCCATGGCATTATAACCAAAATCTGGGTGTCAGACTGGGAGGGGAATTAGGGGTGTGCATGGGGCTGGTTCAAAACCAGAGGCTAAGCAGGGATGTGACTACACAAATAAAACAAAACAAAACAAAAACAAAAACAAACAAACAAAAAATCCCTCTTAGAAGTGCCTGTCTTCCTTGCAAAAAGAAAAACAAGGAGTTGCTCGGCCAGTGACAGCCCCTCCTCCTCCTACTGGGTGCCAGCCCTGCTTCCTCCAGGGCTGCCAGGTTTGTGCAGGGCTCTCTCTGGGGCTGCCTGTGGCTCAAGCAGTGACAGAGGCACAGGGAAGGCAGTGAAGGACAGCCCTGGAATGACACTTCACGTTACAGACTGGAGCTTTCACAGAGCCGGGATCCCGGCTGGAATATCTGCAGGAGGAGAAGGGCAGGGCACAAAGATGCGTTTGGCAGCGAGGGCAAGTTTCTGTAGCAAAGCATTTCCTAAACTCTGGCCCAGATTCTCTCCCCTATGACTCGCCCGGGCTCAGCACAAGCCGAGGATTGGAGAACAAAGATGGCTTGGAGCCACCTTTCTGCTTCTCCTCTCCGGAGCAGCTGGGGACCGCCTGGTCCCCAGGGTAGGTTCAAGTCGCCTCGGGCTATTGTAGCAGCAGGAGACAGCTAGAAAATAACCGAGATGTAGCTACACCTCCTTTCCAATTGGCTGTGGCTGCTCCAGAAGGAACCAGGAGGGTGACACCGATGCCACTGCAGAGGGTTCATCTTCCAGGGACCCCGGGCGTGAGAGGGGAGAGAGGAGATGTCAGCACTGATGCTGCCGGGGAGGCAGAGCAGTGTGTGGCTTATGTGGGGAAGCAGGAAGGGCAGATCATCTGAATTCAGATGCTGTGAGCCTCTCACTGCAGTCACTGTGTGTCCACGGGCACAAGCCTTGATCTTCTCTGTGCCTCAGGGCAAGGCAACTGGAGGAGGAAGTGGAAAGCAGCAGAATTTCACTGAAATGATCAGATGCCCCTTCCAAATTGGATTTAACTCTAAAAACCGAAACAAAGTCAATATCTGCAGGCACGCACACTCAGTGTGGTAAAAAATTAATTTATCATGTATTTATATAGGAGCAAGTCTGTCTGCAGGCTGGATCAGAAACCCACTGAAGGCAGAAGCATTTACAGGGAGAGAATTTGCAAGGACAAGAACTTCAACAAGCAGCTGAAAACAAGAAGAAAAGGAAAAGCTCTTGCCTGACAGGGAATTTTGGGTTTGTTTTTGATGAAATAAAATATATGACAAACCCCAAGAATCTACACAGGAAAGAAATAGAAGAGAGAAGATGTTCTTTGTGCACTGCTTACCCCAAAAAAAGGGTTTTTGTGGACTGCTACAAGTAAGCACCTGAAAGAGGAGTTTAGTCAGACAGGAATGAGCTCTCCTGTGTTGTGCAATCTCCAAGCACCAAGATTATTCTATTCAATGCCACATCCAATTGCAACAGGGACTGTTAGGAGTAATGGAGCTCCTGTAACTAAAATGTTTTCTGTCCTCAAATCTTCCAGGAAACCGACTGAGGCACGAGAGGGAAAAAGCCGAGGGGACAAAACTTGTTAGAAGTAAAATTGTATTTTCTTGGACATTGGAAAGGATGTAAAACTGAGCCAGAGGCCTCCAAGTCAGCAGCCATTTTAACATTTTGCAAGAGATTTTCATCTTTTTCCCCTACAGCCTCAGTTCTGCTGTAAACACTGAGTGCACCCACTATGGCTGTCAGCTGGGGAGTTTGCTTTACACTGAAGCTGCCAGGAGATAAAAAATACATAAGGTAATGTAATTCTCAAATGGAAGGCATAAGGATTTCTTCATGACATCTGTGTGAAGAGCACAAGACATGAGATTCACTTTCAGCAAATCAATAAAAATAGGATGGATGCATTTGGAAACCAGGGAAAGCAAAGGTACTCTGGTTCTCTGTCATTCTCACTGCAAAGCTGCCGGTGGCACAAAGAGAAACCAACACCCTGCACTGTCCCAAAACATCACTTCTTTTTATTAAGGATAAAATAAAAGGATGAAAAATATTATTCACTCGTTTGTTGGCTTGAGCAGGCCAAATTTTTCAGGAGACCAGTGGTTTTCATGCAATGGCGCTTCCTGTGCTTCTAGCCAAAGGATGTTGTATGAAGTTTCATGAAATCATAATAAAACCATGCCAGTAAAGCAACCAAAAAATGGCAGAAAAAAGACACAGAAGGTAAATAAATGATAGCAACACTCATTCATGGATGCATACATGAAGACACTACACATATGCATCAACATATGCATTTTACACTGACAAACATGCCCGCACACACCCAGCAAAACCTAATTTTGAAAGTGTTTTCTTCCACAATCAAATGGGTGCCCTTTGCTTGGAGGCAAACACAAGCACAATAAATCCCTTACTGGTAGCACTGAGGAGGAAGCGTTACTCCAGACTCTGGAAAAGTTCAGCACTGGTAAATTCTGATGAACACCATTACTGTGATTACTGCTTGGGCACAGATTTGCCTGCCTCATTGTCATTTCTTATACTGCATCAAGCAGAGGCTGGTGGGGACCTAGTGCTGCTGTCGCCCAACTGAATGTGACCTTTTTTGGGTGACCGCGCTGCAATGGGGGTTTTCTTCCTCCTCCTCTGCGAAAGCGTGAAATAAAAAAAAAAAAAAAAAAAGAAAAAAGAAGTGCAGACCAGAGGATGCAACGTAAAGGTTTTAATAAGCCCAGAAATTAAATAAATGAGCTTTTTGCTTTTAAAATGTCAGCGTGGCAGCTTCCCCGTCACTGGCGGGAGGAGAGGGAAGGGGCTAAATATCCTGGGATGTGGGGAGTTTTAAAGAGCATAATGATGGCGATAAAAATCCATAATGTCAGTTGCCTTGTGGCAATCAACAACCATTTCACATTATGCTTGCATCTTAAGGTTTGCGGCCAAAAAACAGATTTGCCTGTGTCTCATTAAAATAACGAATGCAGTCCGAGTGGATCTGCAATGATTCACTGTACGTCACACTAAATCACAGCCCTCCTCGGAGCCAACTGACTATGGCCTCATTACTTTAGACAAAAGTGGGCTTGGAGGAAAAACTGGGGTGATGGTTTTTTGCTCAGCCATGTTTTTTCCCTTTGAAATACTTAAGGCAAAAGAGCAGATAGGTTGTTTTTTTATTTTATTCTCGTTGGTAGCCGAGGAAGGTTGGGTTATATTTGTAGTACAATTCCATATCGATACACACAAACACACAAAACATCAATGTGAGCGTGGGGGAAGAGGAGCTGAGCAAATACAAATGGCATTAACTGAGCAGATTTTAATGAACATGAATCACAGATGAATTGGAAGACTTAAAAATTAAAATAAGCTGTTAAATAATTTAAATATAGATATATTTGAGCTGCTCCACCAGGGCAAGGAGTTAGAAAAGCAGCATGCTCCCTTCCTCTGTGTTTTAAGACCTTAAGTACTTGTGGCTTGTCTTCTGCAAGTCTTTGTTCTGCAAATTTCACTGCCTTAAGCACAGCAGAAAAAAAAATAAACCCCTTTATTTTCACTCTGAATTAACTTCACTAAATATCTCTATACATTGGTTTATTGTAATGCTAATACTTAAGATTAACATATTAGGCCTTAAAGAAATATGAGGGTTATGCTCAAAATTGTTCTGTGTTTCAGGAATAAACATTAATGCAAATTTTACTATTGTGAAGTGAGCTAAGACTACTTAAAAAGTAAAAGGATAATTTAAAAATTATATGTATTCATAAATACAAATAAAAATGAAAATTTGGGGTAAAGGCTAAAAGAATTAATGTGAATTTTGATTATGAAAAGATTATATAAAGTCCTTGGTGAAAATCCTACTTCAAAACATCTGAAAGAATGGCAAAGATCTAAAATATATTATTGGTTTTGATAATTGGTTCCATGTTCTCTTATGCACATATAATTTATTTTAAAGTGAAAGTGCTTGATATTAAGCTATTTTCCCACAAAAATCACATGCAAATGTATTTTTAATCTGATCTCAAAATATGTTACATACCCATTTAGGTATGTTTTTTTTTAGTTCAGGTAGGAGAAAAACCTCCTGAGAAACATTCATGGAATGACTGATTTAAATGTTATAAATCCCTGAAATTTTCATCTCCCTTTGAATGGAATGCCAAAGGGGATTAAAGACTAAAGACATATCACAAACAAATTTACATTATTAAAATTACTGTAATCAAGAGTCTTTTCTAGCTTTAATCAGGATTATTGAAAACAACCCCCCCCCAACTTTTCTACTGTGCAATACTAATCAAAACTCTATCAAATGACAGAGAACAATATAAAAGCGGCTTTGAAAATTGAAAATATTGGTTGCTGTGTTTTAGCATTCTTTAGAAGCATTTTCCCTGATTCAGATCAAAGCCATGATTTCTCTGCTGATAACTCACATGGCAAGGAACAAGCGCAGGTAAAACAAATTTTGTGAATGCTGCAGCGTCCAACCTCTTGTTTTAAAGGGTTCACTCGAGGTGCACACTTGATGAACACAATGCTGTGGAAATGAAACATGGAATGCTTGGATTTGTTCTCCTAAATTGTAAATGAAATAATTCCAGCTGTGGCAAACTGGGCTGGAAACTTGCTGCACGTGAGGGCTCAGCCTGGCGGGACGTGCCGTGACTCTCGCTGCCGAGGAGCAGGTTCAGGCTGAAAAGCCACAAAAGTTTTTAATTTAAGTGTTTATCCACCATGCCCTACACTTTACACACACCACAAGGCTGATGTAATAAAGGTATAAAGCTTATACACATTTTTCTGGGTATCTAAAGCCTCTCAGAGGTGGCTTGTTGGGTCAGAAATCACCACTGTCGCCCAGAGCGCCAAGCCCTGTCTTGCTGTCCCCAATTTCACCAACACTGATACTTTGCAAAACAGCACCAGGGTTGGGCCCTGCATTCATTTCTCCCTGAAAAATGTCAAATGCTCTTATAAAATGGAGATTATAGAAATGCATATGTAAAGAATGATATCAGAAAGTGATCTGAAAACACTAAACAATCACTTTCTAAAGTCTGGGAAACAAGCTCAGTGTGCAGCAATTCTCACACATTGTTAGAGAAAGCCACAAAATCAGTGATATGGATCAAAGGACAAGGAAAGCTTCATGATTCTCACACTTCTTTCCAGGAACTCGAACTGATTTAACTTCTTGCTGTATCTGAGGTAGACAGCTCCCTTCTGGGCCCTCCATCTTCAAACCTGTTGCTTCCCTGTATTTGGTTAAAGAACATTTTACTTTGCAGGCTCAAGACTGGCAATGTTAAACCTGGGCTGTTGCAGTGCAAGCTGACAGCAGTTTCCAATCCCCTATTAGTGACATTATATGTATTGCTTAGTAAATTAATATAACCATCATTTTGGTTAGTGACAAGCATTATGGAAGTTAAAAAATGCATCAGACAGCAAAGCAGCATTTCCTCTTTCTGACATTTTTTGCTGCTCAGTCTTGGAGTTCAAAGAAAAACTAAGTGAGGTTAGAAAACAATATATTATATTTAATTAAAAGTTGGCATTATGTTTTCTTCCAAGTATGAACAAATCAGGATAATAAGTACATTAAAACACATGATCTGTATTTCAGTTCCATCTGAACATACACAATAAATCCTTCCTGGAAAAAAAAAAAAAAAAAAAAGAGCAGGCATCATAACAAGAACATTTGAGCAGAAAAAAAAAAGTTCTTCAGTTTTCCTCAAGTCCTCCCTTCATATTCTCTGAAACATCAAATGGAAACAGACACTTAAAACCTTACAAGGTACACAAAATATGCCAGAGAAGGGGAAAAACAAATGACAAGTACAGGACTTCATCCTCAGGATAACCACGCACATCTGCAAGGGTAGCACTGATGCCTCACACACATAAATGCAATGGTCAGCTGCTCTTTTATCCCCTCCCAACAAAATAATCTTTGAGAAGTATTAGGCATTCACTTGACAGTTTTAGCAGCAGCTCAGCACAGTGTAAATCACCTTGGAGCAGATGCCTCCCTGTCCTGGGAAAGGCTTGGAACAGGCTCCACCTCAGCATCAGCTAAAATCCTGCAAGCCCAGGGTGGGCAGAAGCAGCTCACAGGACTGAACTCCCAGATTAATGAGAAGCTGCTCAACTTTGTTTGAGTTTAATATTGTTTGTTGCATGAAAAGTTATGATTCATCTTCTTTTTCCTTTTGAATTGAAAGAGTTGTACTTAAGGGTTAACTGCCTTTAGTATTGCTTTGATAAATTCTGCACTTGTTTTTAATACCTGGGCTTTTAACAACACCTAAAGAGTCAAACTTGCTATTTTTCCTTTCAAGAAAAAAAAAAAAAATTTAAATGCAAGTTTTCTTCTGTATTTGAAATTTCTTACTTAGTCTCCTGAGATAATTTAATTCCAAGTGGGCTCTTGAAGAGCCTTCTGAATATTTCAAGGACTCTGAGAAGGAAGAATTTTAGGATTCTAGGTAGGTATGATAGTATGAGCAACTTTTTACTGGTGTAAATGAAAGGGAAAGATTTAAAACATTCACTGTACTAAAACCCATCATTCCAAAAAAACCTTGTCTCAGACTGTGAAGAGCTTTTAGGCTCTGAAATTAGTAAGACTTCTTTTTTGGGCTATAATTATTTGACAAAGGAGCAATTACAAATTCCATTATTTTTAGCCTTAAGTCTTTAACTAAACCAAACTCAAATATTGAGCTGTTAAATATTTTATTCTCCAACTATTTTAGTTTTAGTGAAAAATGAACAGTTAATCTAATCTCCATTTAAATATTCTCAATATTCTCTAAATTCAACCAGAAGTAACATACATATACTTTAAAATTATGATTTTCTGATAAACTGGGCTTTTTTTTTTTTTTTTTTTTAATATTTCCTAGCAACAACTCAGTCTGCAAAATTTGAAGTGACCTTTGCTGATCTGCAGTTTCCAGTAATTTTTGCTTCAGTAGGGGTTTTGGTTGGCTTTCGCTTCATCAGACATGCTTTAAGAGCATTTTCAAAATTTTCTTTTACGGAAAAAGAGATAAACTCTTCTGTAAAATTTCTCTTTTTTTTTTTTTTTTTTAATTACAGGAAAGAAATGAAGATATAAAAATGGAAATGAGCAGGAACCAGTTTTAAACATATGTCTTTATGAATAAGGCTTAATCACACACTTCGTTCTCCAAACACAAAAAGTCTTTTGGAAATGTATTAATTAAAATTAAGTGCCATGGACAAGCGCTTCAGAGGGGATGGCAGTCCTTTTCAAATTAGCATAACACTAGCGACAGGCATGGAAATTGGTTTAATAACCCTAAATAGTTACACCCCACTCCTAACACAAATGGCCACGGACAGCTCGAGCCCCTGAGGCTGCGACTGTACCAGTTTACGTGGTTGCTCTGACATTGGGTGGGTATTTCCAACCCGAACAGAAAGCACTGAATGCACCTCAATTATTGTTATTATTATTATTATTATTATATAACGACTAGTGAAGCATACAAGGCACCAAAGCGTTGAACAACATAAACCAGAAAACCAAAATAAACCAACACAAGCGACACCGAGAACTCAGCCAGCGAGAGATGCACTTTGTAACTTGAACAAGCACAGTCAATATTGGCAGGAGATCATTCCTTCAGTCGTGATATTAAGTGGCCCAAACACCAGATGTAGATCTAGGGTCAAGCTGTAGATAGAACAGAAAACCAAGCCAAAGGGATAAGCAGAGTCGTTAAGCGATTTCCTTCCCTGCCGTGTTTTCCACGGGGGTGCACAGAGCTAAGCCCGCTGCTACAATAACCCCAGTCAAACACCACTTCCAGGGCACGGCATTCCCCAGCAAATGTCAGAACACACAGCCTAAACCCCTGCCTAGCTCAGAGTCAGACACAAGCAAGGGCTTTTTGTGTGCTCAAGAGTCGGGAGGAACTGGAAAAAAAGTGCAAAACCCTGCTGAAAAGGAGATGAATATCCACAAGCTTTTTCCAAGTGTTCTGATCATTCCCCTAAGTTCACACAGCTGCTCCATTTCTGCTTTACCTGACTCCAGCAGGGTTTTACAGGGACTGCCTGATTTTAGAGACATGTAGGACAGAGAAAGTGGTTATTCATGTCTTTTATTTATTATAAACACATATAAATATGTTAAGTCACCTTTTGCTTTGTTTATCATGATGAGCAACAACTTTGGAAAATCATCTGGAAAACTTAACCAAGCCGAGAAACAGGCAAACAGCAAGCATTAGCATACAATCACAGGTTCCTCTCAGTCCAAGAACGGGGTAATTTTTTTAAGAGGAAAAAAAAAAAAAAAGCATCTTACTTTGAAGCATCAATTGTTTTAGCAAGAGTACTGGACATCCCCCCTCCCGTGAGCTCGGACCAAATGATTTCCATTTGGATTTGCGGGTGCAGTCCAACCCCAGCTGGCTACACAGAACCCCCTCCGCCCACGACTCTGAAACATTGCATAGTTTGCAGCTGGATTTTGCTTCCACTCCCTCCTTTTAATCTATTTTTAACACGGGTCGCTCATGCCAAAGCAAATTCACTGAGGTTTCCATTTCCAGATCTCTCTCCCTCTCTGTTTTTCTATAGTTCTGTTTCAAAACTGCTCAAAAACTTTGCAGCTCAGAGCAAGCGAAAAGCAACATTACGCTCACAATCCACTGACAGGCTGGGAAGGAAATAACTCTACAGATGAAGTTGGTTGTGAGAGGGGAACTAAATAAAGTAGAAAGTGGGTGTTTGGGGAGGGGGATCCACGTGAACTGCCAAATATTTCCGAATGGGGAGGGGGGAGGTATTTAAGAGAAGAACAAAAAAGAAAACCCAGACTTAACTGATGGAAGGAAGCCAGGGCTGATGGCAGTGGAAAGAAAAGTGCACAGAAAAAACCCCAAACCAATTAAAAAAAAAAAAAAACAAAAAAAAAAAAAAAAAAAAAAAAAAAAAAAAAAAAAAAAAAAAAAAAAAAAAAGCCCGAAGAAGGCAGAAGTCAAGGCTTGTCGTTACAGTGTTTGCAGAGGGCGGAGGCGGCTCCTGTGAAGGCAGTGCATTTCTCGGGGCAGCCGGGCACGGCCGCGCCGCCGAAGGGGTACACGGGCGACTGTCCGAAGGGGTTGAGGGTGGCGGGCAGCGGGGCGCTCAGCGCCTGGCCCTGGTTCAGGTAGGCCACCAACCTCCGCATCTCCTCCAGGGCCTGCGCCTGCATGAGGATGTAGTTCTTGGCCAGGAGCAGCGTGGCGATTTTGGAGAGTTTCCGCACCGAGGGGCTGTGGGCGTAGGGGATGACGGAGCGCAGCCCGTCCAGCGCGTCGTTCAGGTCGTGCATCCTCCGCCGCTCCCGCGCGTTGATGCTGAGGCGCAGCGAGCGCTGCTCCTTGGGCTTCTTGCCCAGGGCTCCCCCCTTCAGCTTCCCCTCTCGCTCGAAGCCCGAGCCGCCCTTCACGCCCGTCTCGAAGCCGTCCTCCTCGTCGCCGCTCTGCTCGCCGCTGCTCTCCGCCGACTTGCCCATGGCCCCGGCGTGGAAGTCCGGCCCGCCGCCCCCCGCGTAGGAGCCCCGCGGACCCTCGGCTCCCCCGCGCACGGCCCCGTAGGCGAAAGCCGAGGGTCCGTAGCCCGGGGCCAGCGCCAGGTACGCCTCGCTGCCCAGCGACTTGAGCTCAGCCATCGCCGGCGATCCCGCTCGGCCGCCGCTGCCTGGGCGCTGAGGAGGAGGAGGAGGC
>VXBR01007035.1:816534-854659 GCA_013400215.1 Cisticola juncidis | reverse complement strand
CCTTTCCCTTGCCTTGCCTTGACCTTGCCTTGCCTTGCCTTGCCTTGCCTTGCCTTGCCTTGCCTTGCCTTGCCTTGCCTTCCCTTGCCTTCCCTTGCCTTCCCTTGCCTTCCCTTGCCTTCCCTTCCCTCTGCCACACAAGCAGGGTCAGAGCTAGAGCATCCCCTCTGTTCAACTCCCCCTGGGTTGTAGAAGTGCAGGGAAGCACCAGGGCTCACACAGATCCCCCGTCATGGTTGTTTAGGTGGGATTGACAGAGAGGTACCTGTTGTGCAGGGAAGTTTCCAAGGCAAAGGCCCCAACTATTCCCCTTTTCTTCAGGGGCTCACAGTGTTCCTGCCTTCCATGTGCCAGGAAAAGGTTCGATCCATAATGAACTGGCCCTTCTCTGAAGAGACTTCATCCTTCCCAGCTGTAGGTACCAGCAACAGGGCATGACATTGGGACAGGAAACAAACCACACCAGGGCCTTCAGGTTGGGAGGAATCATCCCTGTGACTGGCGGTGTCTGATCCATGGAGGAGCCTCAAGAGAATCTGAGGCAACCACTGGCAAAGGTGGAGCTGCATGGAGAAGGACAACCAGGATGTTTAGTCCCATATTCCTGCATCAAGATGACAACAAGGGCCTAAGCTTTAATTGCAAAAGAGTTCCCAATTTATTTCCTTTCTAGAGTTTGGAGACTGCTTCATATTACTCACATTTGTATAACAGATAGCATAAGGGCATTCCAGGCTTTCTCCATGGACACGTGCCTGGTCCAGGCCCCTCAATTCTCTGCTTGGAAAGGATGGGATAAATCCTGAATCCTGTGCCCTGACACATAGATGTGAGCAGGTGGGTATTGCCTGCAGGCAGATGCAACCAGTTGCTGCAGATGCACCTGGCAGATTATCTGCTGTATTAAATAGCCTGGGTGTTACGGTGACAGGAGGCTTTTTCCAGAGTGTGGTTTGTTTTTCTCAGGCCCTCTCCAAAGTGTAGTTAGCTTGTTCTCTTACCATCACCTCCCCGTGTGCCTCATGCTAACGTGAAATGACGAGCTTGTCTCCCTTCCTGCTCCACATCAGAGCCAGGAGAGCCGAGATGAGCAGTGACACATTCACCTCAGCTGTGCTTGCAGAGCTGCTGCCTGAAGGAGGCTGCTCCCCTGCTCTGTGGCTGCACATCTGGGAGTTATGTTCCTGCTTTTTGGAGGAGTGGAGCACATAAAACTGGCTCTGTGTGAGCCTGGCATCAGAGTGTGCAGCAGGTTTGTCCATCATGCTTTTCACTGATGTTCTCTCTCCTCACCTCCAGTGTTTGAATGTTACAGTGTGGTCACATCTCCCTTTTGCTCCCTTTATCAGGCTTATCCAGCCATGAAGACCAATTACTGATTTTAGTAACTTAATTGTTTTATGAGAATTGAACCACTTAGCTACTCTTGGGACAGATCACTCTATATATTCATGGTGACACTCTATATATCCACTGTGACTTTCAAATGCAAGTGAGCACAGTGTGACTTCTCATCTCTGGAGCCAGTCCCACACTTCAAGGCATAACAGACAAATGGAAGGAGGTACAAGAATATCATCACTGGCATAAGTAATTCCCATTAGAATGATGCAGAGGAAATGTTAAAAGCAGGATTGTCCCCTGTGAGAAATAATTTACTCTTTTGGTAAAGTGTCAAGATCTTGCAATGAGAAGGACCAGTGGCGTTATAAACTTTCAGGAATTCTGGTTGTAAAGATATGCTGCAAGTACTGCCAGCTTTCTGAAAATGTCATGTGCATCTAAGCGGGCTGAAAATTAGAAGCAAACACTTCTCACACAGGCTCTCCCATGGTTTATTACACAGATTAGTTCTTCAAGGGTTATTTCAACATTGAAGGGTAGCTTGGGAGCTGCATCAGCTACAGGAGAACAGAGCAGGAGGATTTGATACTTTATATGTAGTTCTAAAACACACAGCAGAGAGAAATCATTTGGAGCCTGTATGAATCTGAAATCCATTCAGGTTTAATGTGCTACCAAAAAGTGCACAAGGAAGAATCTGCTTTGGACTTCTCCCTCAAACTGTAGCTGTTAATAGGCATCTGAAATCCTCAACCTGGTTTCTCACTGAAAACTGAGAAACAGGAGTTTAGATTTTGACATGTTGGACGAAAAAATTTAAAAAGGGGAAAACAAAAATTAGTAGAAAGGAGTGACTCACGTGGAAGACCACGGCAGAAAATAAAAGCTCTGTCTGTCCCTCCCGGGGGCGGTACAGGTTTGTCGGGATGGGACCTGTCCCTGTTGGGAAAGTTGCGGGTTTGTCGGGATGGGGATCTGACCCTGTCGGGAGCAGTGTGGGTTTGTCGGGATGGGGTCTGTCCCTCCCGGGAGCGGTGTAGGTTTGTCGGGCCGGGGTCTGTCGAGTCCCCGGGGCCGAGCTGGCGGTCCCGTGCTGACATCTAGCGACNCGGCATCGAGCCAGGGGTGGGCAAAGCGCCACAAACTCCGAAGAGCCCAGGGCTGAGGGGCACAAGAGCCTTGAGTGCATTCTGAGGCTGCAGCCCCACACCTGTGCAGTGCACACCGGCAGATCCAGCCCTGCCCACTGCTGCAAGCACCTCAGGGTTTGGATCTTATATCCAGGCAAGCACAGGGAGGGTGGAAAGTGGTGTTCAAGCATCAAAATGGGTGACTGGATCATCTTCTGCTGAGTACAGAAGGTGGAGGGATGAGCAGAGTTGCTCTACTGGAAGCTTGCTAGAGCTGCTGGAAGTGGTGGGTGAAATGCTTCATCCCCTGTGTGTAACAGCAGGAAACCAGAAAGAACAACTGTGCAGGAAAAGCACAAGCAGTGGCAATGCCGTGCTGGGTGTGGCTGTTTGGAAATGGTTGGTGGGCAGAGATAAAAACTCAAGGTAAAGAAAGCAGGCAGAGCTCACCCTGACAGGTTTGTGCCAAAACCACAGACCTGGAATAGCCCGAGGTCATGGAAGGGCCTCATGGAAGGAGTGCAACAGGAACTGGAGCTGCTGAAGTGTTTGTGTTTCTGTTGGCTCCTTGTTTGTCACTTGTCTGTCACACAGCTGAGCCTTTCCTCCCAAAAATTCCCAGGGCATACAGGAACACACTGTTTTTATCTAGGGGAAGGAAGATCTTAGGACTAAGGCACAGGACTCTGGACATAAGGTTCCTGCACTCAGGTCCTAACAAGGAGATTGATTCTGCTTATAAACACTTGCCTGAGAGATCAGGGGAGTGTGTAGGGCCTGTGCTTGTGATCCTCCTACTAAAATTCATAATATAAATAATATAAATATAAGAGGTAATATAAAAAGCAGTGAAAGTTTTCATTGCTGTCTGATCCTGCAAAGACCACCACAATTCCTACAGCTTTTAAAAGCAACATGAAGAGTTTTAGTATAATAAAATGGTCACTCTTGGATTGTTCTTCAGACAAAGAGATGACAAAGTCAGGCTTTCACCAGCAGTCATCCACTCGAGGACCTAGCAGGGCATTTTATGAAGAGACTTCCATAAGGGAAATCTCCATGCAACTTTAAAGGTTGTTTTGAAGTAGTTTATTCAAAGGTAGAGTTTGTTTAACAAGTACGAGCCTCTGGGATAGGTTTTGCTCTGCTGATGTCACTCAAGTCATACTTTTTCCCCTTCACTAGATGGCAGCAAGAAGATAGCTATAGGGATTTACAGGATTATTAGTATTTTAAATACAGTAAACAGAGAGTTTTCAATTGGTTTCTTGTTTGAATTGATCTCTTTAGCAACCCCTTAGACAGAAAACTCTCAACAACCAAACCAACCAGCAGCAAGCTGGTCAAGAGCAGCTTCGGAGGAGTCTGAAACATCACTTTTCCGGGGAGGAGAGACTCAGGCGCGGGTTTTGGTGTTCCAGCAAAGCCATTATCCGGTCTGCAGGTCCCTCTGCTGGCAAAGCCTCCTCTTGCACCAGGCAGGCTCGGAGGGCTGGCAGGGCTCGGCAGCAGGGACAAGCACACCCAGCCAGCCTCGGATGTGCTGCCAGCCCTGCCCCCCAGGAGAACAAGGCGACATCGTTCCCTCCATCCCATCTGGCTCTGCCTCAGTCTTGCGGACAGGATACGGGATGTTTAAGCTGGATGTGCAGTTCTTGCTGTTCCCAAGCCCCAGTCTCNATTATTATTATTATTATTACTTCTGCTGAAGGAAAGGATGTACAAATACTGAGCCCTGCACAGAGAGGGGTAAGCAGGTGTTTTTAGGGAAAGATTGAATTCTCTTCTGCAGAACCTCATCCCAGAACATGAAACTACTGAAGAGAGGCAGTGACAGGGACCAGGGACCTCAGCCACCCCCTTGGAGTCCAAGTAAAGGTGTTGCCTTCCTTCAATGAAATAAAACCGAGTGCCAGGGGGAAGCACAGGGGCTGCATGATGCCAGTGGGAAGGTGCTTGGTTTGCTAAGAAGAAAGCATTGATGGAAGGAGCAGGATGCAGAAGGAAGGGCTGGGCTGGCTGTTCAGAGCTGAATAACTCTGTTTAGTCATGGTGGGGCTTGGTCAAGGTGGTGCAAGGCCAGATTGGCAATCAGGGGTTTTGGTGTCTGTCCTCAAGCCCACGTTGTGATATCCTTAAACCCTAGAGGCACTGAGGAAGGTGAAGGGGATTCTCCTGCTCACTGATTTTCTGGCTTCTCCCCTGAGTGTGCTTGTTTGGCTCTCACACTTCTGCAGAACTGACCCATGAGAAGAGGAGGTGATGCCTCAGGTGCTTGGGAGAGCTGGGTGTGACAGATGGCCCTGAAGAAAAATTAAAAGGGAAAAATGTTCCAGTGGGTCTGGGCTGGCAGGGCATGCAGGATGTGCCACAATTCAGGGAAATGGGGACAGGCTTCCAGTCAGAGGGTTTTTAAAGCAGGGTTTTGGGTACAGGATGATGTCCAGGCTTCTGCCCCAAACAAAAATGTTTTGTTCTCTTTCCTGCTTTTCCAGAGGTTTGTGCTTCTCTGGGAGCCTTTAGTTCCTTCCTGCAATGTGAATATCCCAACCTAACAAGTGAGGGAAAACTTGGCTGTTCTAATAAGACAAGGGAGCAGTCGAAAATGGATTAAGAAGGGATTGAATGTGTCTTGTGAGAGCCTGGCTATTGATTTCTCACCCTCCCATTCTGATGTTATTGCAGAAATGATTTTCTTCTGCTCTGTGCAGAGATTAAATATTAATAAATAGAAAATTTTAAAAAAGGGAGGGAGTAAAGACCAGATCCCAAGACATCCTGCTGCACAATTAAAAACCAAATGAAGGATTTCTAGAATGAAAAACTTTATTTCCTGAAGTTTTCTTGAACTCAGAGTAGAAACATGAGGTGGTTTGATGAGATAATTTGCAATGTTTCTATTTAGTGTTTTTAGCAGGGGTGTGTGATTTTGAGCCATATCTCACTGCAGTAGGTTGAGGATAAAGACAGAATAAAAAAGAGATGAAGATTTACTTAGATCCCATTCACCAGTGACCCATTTACTCACTGATGATGAAATAAGGGGAGCACACAGGTCTGCTCTGCCTTCACTGCATCCTGCAGCCATGCTCAGTTCCATTAGGCTTCTATCCATTATTTAAAAGAGGAGATGGAAAACAAGGCACACCAAGGTGATTTTTATGTCCTAGACGTTTCATTTGCACCAAGAGTGCACAAGCTGCTACTTGCCATGAACTCTGTGGTTTGCAGGTGGAGCCCACATTCCCTGGGTGTCTGCAGGAGGAGGGGAATGCACAGGCAGGAAAAGTGCACACAGGAAAATCTGCTCCCCACTTGGAGCTCCACCAGGAGAGCTCCACTGATCATTCTGCCCCATCTTCCTCCTCTTTCCATCAAACTGGGCACCAACTGAGACAAAAAAAAAAAAAAAGACACAATGAGAATCTGATGTCCAATTTCTTGCAAGACCAATATTTTTACTGTAGCAAGGTATGGGATAATGGAAAATGCAAATTAAATTTGGAGGTATGGAATATGGAAGGCGGTTCCTTTTCAAGGGAGTTGTAACCATGAGAAGGGGAATTGTTTGGGTCTTACCCAAGTAACTCATGTGCTCTGCCAGAACTCTAAAAGTGTTACTTATGTTGGTACATTGTCTAGCAAATTCAGAGCAAAATTAGGGAATGCAGACAGAGGGGAAGGAAGAGGAAATAGCTCTATGGTCTCATGAGCACAACCAAAGGTAGGATTTGACCCACTGCTTTTCTCCACTCCTGCCTTCAACAGTCAGTGGTGTTGCTGGCTGATTTCCATCCTAATTCAATAGTTTTCAAGCTGCACAAGAGGTTTGATCAGTGTTTTACATCCCAAAGAGATTCCTCTTTGACAGACTCCTAGCTGGATGTACCTTGTCTGCTCCTGTCTCTATTAATCTTTTTTAATGATCTCTCTTGAATTTCGTGGCTGTGGCTGGTTGTGGCTTTGCTGCTGTCAGTTCTCCATGGCCTTGATGCTCAGCTATTTCAAGTCAGCTCATTGACTTTGGATCTTGTCCCCACATTACTCATTTCATGATGGTCCTGCAGCCTGATCTTTATTTCTTCAGGAAAGGGAGCTCAGATGGAACTTTCAAGCCTGTGGAGAGAGACCCAGCACTCAGATGGCAGAGACACTGAGCTGTTCCTCTGGATTTAAGGGAATTTGGTAGATAAATTTGTGTCAAACACTTTGACAAGTGGAAACCTTGCCCTGGGCTTCAGATTCTGCTGTAGGGCTGAGCAGATGGGGCTCCAGTTTTTGGTCTTTTCCTGATTCACTGAGTGCCTCAGGTGGCCCAGGTCTGTGAGTCATGGGGAACCAAGAAGCTAAAAGCTTGTGAAACCCTGGTTGTAAATTGGTTGAGCTTCTGTAGCCTAAATAGTGGCTCCTATCAGCAGGGCTGGAGTACCTCACCATGCACACCCTCAGGCTGTCCTGAAAATAAAACACCCTAAACTGAGCAGTGGTCCCAGAATGCTTGGAGAGGCTGTAGGAAGGGATCAGCTGATGGCTTCAAACCCTGGAAGCCTGGAAATCATTGCTTTCTGCCATTCCTCATGCTCTCAGCTGTGCTTTCTGTGCTTCCTTGTCTTTCACAGAGCAGTATTGGCAGTCCAGGGCCCTGAGAGGACCAATCCAAAAAGATTTTAGAGCACTGATCTGGTGAGCAGTGCTCCATCCATCCATCCATCCATCCATCCATCCATCCATTCATCCATCCATCCCTCCATCCATCCATCCATCCCCTGCTGGCTCTCCAGTGCAGTGCCAGTAAAAAGGGAGGCAGTGTCCTTCCTGGGTGTCTAAAAAGAGCGTCTGCAGATTACCCAGCATGTCACACCCAGGTTTAGAAGCACCATAAGGCATCATTTGGCAGACACCAGCAATATTTAGTGACTACAGGAGCTATATATAATGGAATTATGGAGGGTGTGAGAAAGCAGCACCTCCTCCCATCTGCCCCCTTAAGGGATGCAAATGCTTTGCTGTAATACTGTTCCCTGAGAACTGGAACTTTAGCAAATAAGGGACTTTATTAAGTTGTTAATAAGATTTCATTTTCTCACTAATGCTGCGGTGCTACATTATTAATTTAAAACTGTATTTAGCCTGACATGCTAAAGTGCTAGGCCTCATTATTAATGCATAAACCCATGCCTCTGTTGTTTAATTAAACACCATGATTATGAAGTTCTGATGTGGTTTAATGATAGCAGGCTGGAGTGGCAGTACATTCCTGTGCTCAGATCTCCCCCATTCCCCCTCCTGCTACTTTCCCCTTTCATTTCCCTTCAAAAGCACAAATGCAGTTGTTGTTCTGCTGAATAAACACCACATGACAAATGATGTTGATCTTTCCAAGGTGACAGAGAACTGCATTTTTATTTTCCTAGGCTTAGCTTATTATTGACCAGAGATCTCTCTCCTCCTTCTGCTAATGGCTCTGAAGGTAACTGTTTGTATTTCCCCAGAAGACAAAATAATCCTTGCTCCCAGAAAAGTCAACAGCATTTCCAACTGGCATCAACAGGGCAGAGTTTCACTCAAAGACAAGAAGAGACCTAGAAAAAAAGCCCAGGTTTTATATATCTGTTTAGATGTGGTAATTCCTGAACACACTGCACTTGTTATCTCAGAGATTGAGCTTGGTCCAGGGAAGAGGGTGCTGCTCTGAATCACAGAAGAATTAATGGATCTAGACCAGGGTAATAAACACAGGTGAGATTTTTTTTCCCCACCAGCACCCTTCTGAATTGGACTCAAGTGTTTTGGAGTCCTTGTTTCATGCAGCCCATAACTTCTTGTGTCCTCACTGATGTCCTTTGCAGGACCAAGGTTTTTTGGGAATTTCTGATAGACTTTCTGCTATGCTTTCCTCCCCTTTTCCCCTCAATATTTGCCTTCATCATCTTATCCCTCTCTGTTTCTTGCGATGATTCTTTCTGAGAAGCAGCTTACCCAATCTGGCTTGCAGAGCCTCTTACTTTATTGACTAGGAGTAAAATTAAACATATTCTTATGTACTCTCCTGCTTAATCAGGATTTGCACAGATCAGCCCTCTGTGCCTTTGCTCCTCTCCACACCCCTTGCCTGTTTGTCTGTTCAAACAGGAGGTTCTTGGCTTAGAGCCTTCCATCTCTCAAACTTTGGGGTCTCCTCTCTCTTTTGAAGGCAATGGGGGGTTTGCTGTGTCCTTTGCTGCAACCAAAATTTTACCCTAAACATTTTTTCAACCAAGGAGGAGAGAGGACAAGGAAAAAGTTGCATGAGAGCACCAGGGGCACTCATCATTCTGGTCATTTCTAGCAGGGCAGGTAAAGTCCCTCTTTGCTGCCATCCAGGTGAATTCACAGCTGGCAACCAGTGCTTTGCTCAGCAGAGACCAAATCTTCTTTTGAAGTAGCCATTTGAAACATATCTCAGCTTCTCTTCCTTGTACCTCTCAAAGAAGAAAATTGTTCATTATAATCAACTGTCCTTCACTTTCCTGCCCTGAAAGGGAGTGCCCAGATCCGTTCTCTCCATGTGCAAATACAACAGAAATGTTACCAAGCTTAACTTCCTTTAGTAGATTATTTTTTAAAGTATGTGTTCAGCAAAGTAACCTTTCTCTAACAAAGAGATGACCTTTTTGCATTTATGTAGTGCTTGTTGCTAGGATTTGGATCTTTGCTGAAAGCTGTTATTTCTTTTAAGTACAGGAGAAAATGCATTTTCACCTCCATTTGGGTAAACTGTCAATTGCTACTGTTCACTGCCTTTCTCACCATGGAATAATAATTCGAGGTGCAGTGGGCTTTTTAGAAGAATGCATTCCAGGAGTGTGGTGGGGCCTGGGATGTCCTCCATGATTTCTGGGTGGGGGAGAAAAGGAAGGGGAGGGAGAAAGCTCCTGAAATATTTTGGGCTCCTGAGCAGTACAGTTGCTCAGCTCCTGCCATCAAATGATATTCAGTTTAGGAGGGTCATGCAGGTATTTTATAGTCACACACAAAAAGCAGCCTGTGGGTAGCAGGGAAGCTATACCTGTATGCACAATACATTATTTTTTAGTGGTAGCACCAGCATCCATAGGAAACCACTTTAGGCAGATTTAAGAGCTTTCTGTCCAACAGTGACACTGTTGAATAACAGAAATAATCTAATATTCCCCTTTGTGTGGCTCTGTCCCTGGTGCCATTGCAAGTCACCCCATTAATATGGGATGCAGGAGGTGCCAGGTGAGTGCACATGCAGTGGGCTGTGCCTGAGGGGAGGGACAGTGACACACACTTGTGCAGGTCCCTTACTGAGACACAGAAATGAGCCTCATCTCTCTTAAAACATTTCCTGTATTGCTTTTTTAGTGAGAGACTAAAAGAGATCACTAAGTGCAACCATACTTGTGAGATCTCTTTTCTCTGCAAATCACGCCTGGAAAAATACCTCAGTTCCTTGGAAACCAGTGAAGACCCTGCCTGGTGGGGAGAAAGACCCAAATACTCCCAGCATGTGCAGCTGAAGCTGTCTCCAAATAGAAACAGGCAAAGTCAAAATGTTCCCCAGGAATATTCACACTTTTCTTGGTCAAAACTGCTCTTCAAACAGATGATTCAGAAGCTGGATGTGCTGTTTGCCAGTCCCACCGAATTTCAGGAGGTGGAAGGCAGCATCACAGGCATTTAGAAATGGTGTACAATAATTGAATAGAATTTATTGTGCTGTGGTTGAGTGCAGTGGGTGCTGTGGTGTCCCAAAGGCAGCCAGGCCAGCTGGGATGGCAGGAACAGCCCCTCTTCAGCCTCTTTCTCTGTCTCACATGTACTGGGAGAGAGCAATCACTGCTTTCTCTGCTTTGAAACAACTAAAATTAATCAGGTCCAAATCCATCCTGCCCAAGAGACCATGAATTCAGCAGGATCAGAAGCCCTTGCTTAAGCAGCCTCTGAAAGTCTATCAGAAGATTATTAGTATGGTAATTTATCTGGGTAAGCACATAAAGATGCTAATTGAAATGCTTTTTTGGCATTATTTTTTAAAGGCAGAAAGGTTGGAGATTTTCTAGGAAGAAAAGTAGAGTTGTCACATGTTTCACCATCTCTTAATGTTATAATTTCATTAATTTCTTCTGCTTCATTTTAAATATTATTAATTTTTAAATTTTATTTTAAGCATAAAGAACAAAGACCTTGATACTCCAAAGATTTGGGGCTCGTGCCACGTCTGATTCTGGCCTTGATGCATGGAGATAGATTGAATTAATCAAACTTCTTCACACTGCTATTTAATCGGGTTTACAATTAGCTGAGGGCTGCAGGTCTCCCGGGCCTATCAGCTGTAATACAGCAGCTCTGCAGCCACACACTGGGAGTGCCTCACAGACCAGATTGTCATAATGTGGCATGAAATTAAAGCGTGATGTTACTTGACAACAGAATTTATATCTCTCCCTGCCCCCCTTTTCTTCTCCTTAACAAAGTCCCTACCTAGAGACAAGCCTCCCTGTCGAGCTGCACCCACCTGCTCTGAGCTGCACAGCTGCCTTCAAAAGAGTTTCTGATATTATTAAACCAATCTTGTTCCTTTGCAGCAGCTCTGATACTCTCCCCTTTCTGTGGCAGATTATTTGGCTGTGAGGAGCTAACAGGCATTCAGCTCTTAACTTGTTTCTGTTCTTACTCCCATGCACTGATCTCTCTCATGCTGCTGCTCTCCCCAGCCCTGCCTGCACAGTCCAGCCTTCTCCAGCCCACTGCCATTCAGGCTGAAAAATACAAAGAGGACTGAGGAGCCTGCTTTTTCCATCCCTCACCCCTCAGCTTGATGCCTTGAGTTTTGGCTTTCATGTTTTTCAGATTCTGTGCTGCCCAGGGGTGCAGTTCTGAGCTCACATTCAGTGTCACTCAGCTCTTCACAGAGCAGGGAGACAAAATAAATAATTTTCTTGCTGGAGACCAAGGACAACTTTCAGACCCAAAAGTACAAACAAGGGTGGCTGAAGGGAGGAACAAGAAGGATGAGACCTCACAACCCAAAGCTGTAGTTGGACAATTAAACCCCAATATGCAAATGGACCAAAACTTATAAAAATGGAAGACCTTGAGATATGTTGTCCATTTTTTGTGACCATTTTGGGTCCACCTTGGTGTAGCCCTGCTCAGGCTCTTGTCCTGCCCAAGGTGTACCCTAAAGGCCTTTCAATAAATTTCTGCTTTATTCTCCATCTCTGTCCAGTCTCTGTTCCAGCTCAGCTTTCCCAAGGCATCAATCTCTTGGCAAGAAATATGGATGCATGGTTAGGGAATGGGATTTATAATTCATCCCTACACAAACAAAGTTAACAACACTACTAACAACAACTAATTATCTGGCTGTTGATGATTTTGCGTCATTCAGTAAACTTGTCATAGGAAGAACTGGAAAGAAGAACCCAATGAACCCAGGAGGAGGCAGGAAAGAGGTGAGGACCAGGCTGAGTGGGTCATGGAGGATGCTCTTCCCTCCTTAAACTGACCTGGAGTCCAAATTTATTCAATGTACACCTCAGAAATCCATGGGCAGATGATGAAGTTACCCCTGCTATTGAGAGAAAAGGGCTGGGGAAATGTTGGGAAGGGGTTGCTGTTGAGGTTTGGCTGTGGAATATTCTCCCCAGCTGCAGCCCTGGAGGGTGCTGGAATTACCCCGGGCATGGAGAATCCCACACCAGGGGATCTGGCCAAGGGGTTCAAGGGGATGCAGCTCTGGTCCTGCTGAAGGGAATGAGTGAGGCTCCTGCAGAAACAAGCTCTGGCCTTTGGTGGCTTTGATGGCACAGTCTGGTTTCTGCTCCTGGTTCTTGTGGCTTCTCTGGGTCTGGGAAGTGACCAGACCCTCTGGTGGCCTGTCCCTTCAGTTTGTAACAATGGGCTCTGCTCATTGGGTCTGTGCATTTTCCCACCTCTGCTACTGAACTGAAAACCAAATATCCACAGAACAGCACCTGGAGAGAGGTGACAGAGGTGACATTCACGTAAAATATACAGAATTATAACTCCTACATTCACTTCAGCTGTATCTGCTGCTTGAAATGGCACAGATCTACAATTGTGAGCATTATCTGGACATAATTCATCAGAGTAACCTCCATTTAGTAATCAAACATGAGAACAAAGTTAATTTTCCTTATAAACACCCCACCCCCAACTCTTTAAACCTCTGTCACCTCTGCTCTCCAGTTTTTTTGCCTTCCTTCATGGTTCTGAGCATCTCCCAAGGAGGAAGTGATTATTCAGAAAATTCATTCTGCTCCCATTGAAGGTGATTACTTCCCCCATGCTGAACTCCACAAAAGCACAATCAGGTGCACAGCCAAGGTAGTGGGAAGCATTTGCATATTACACAGGTTGGCCTGCAAACACCTGGAGTTTTCCTGGCTGATAGCAGCCATTGATGGGCATAGGGGGTAAGGAAGAAATCAGGGAACTTTGAAAAGCAAAAGCAAAAAAAAAAAAAAAAAAAATTCTGATTGAGAAAAATCAAGCTTAATGAACTGAGATGAAATTATTTCCTCAATTTGCTTGGACATTTTAAATTAAAAGCAGAGTGTAACCTCTGTTTGCAAATTGCTGTAAACATTTCAATCACTCTCTAATTTGTGGTAAAGGGGAGAGAAGGCTGGACTATGAAATACTAATCAAGGATCACTCCTGGGAAAGCAAGACTCTTTGTTTTCCAGTGCTTTTTTTGGGAACAGAGTTTCTAGGTTATTATATATTAAATTACATATAATAGGTATGTATATATGTATGTATATACACACACACACATATATAGATATAAAAATATGAATATTTATGAAGAGTTTGCTAGGACAGACCAGGCTGGCCCTGCAGACCCAAAGGAATTAATGTAAATTCCAGTCAACCATGAAAACCCACTAGAATTGAAGTGTATTTCAGCATGGTGGATAAAGCACATCAAAGAACAGAATTTCTATAAGATAATTACACACAATGCAACTCTAATCACAGAAAGACTGTGGATATTGCTGATAAAGCGTAATAAATCTTTTATGACTATGCCTTGTTCTGCTGAATCAGCTTTCTGTTTCTATTGCACTAAACTCTAGATTCTTGCTCTTATTTATATATTTACAATTTAAAAAAACCCACATTGGCTAACAATTTACTGTAGTTCCATGAAAGGTTTGAGCTTATTTAGATTTTTGTTGTTGCACTTGTTGAAGCGCAGCGAGATAAACAACAGCAGATATTCATCTCTTCTGTCTGGCAAATCTGCAGAAATAAATTGTCTCTAAGATGAGAACTCCTTTTTCTCCAGTATTTTAAGAAATTGGAATAATTTCAGTTTTGACAGCTCAAAGAGCACAAAATTCAGGCTCCTTCCTCCATTCTCTGTAGCAGATTCATAGAATAGTTGAAGTTCAGAGGCCTCTGGACATCTGCTAGTCCAGCCCCCCTTGGGCCACCTCAGGACTGTGTCCACACCCATTTGGAAGCTCTGCAACCCCTCTGAGCAACTGGTTCCTGTTCCTCACCCCCACAGGAAAATGTTTTATACATTTAAACAGAATTTCCTGCACTTCAATTCGTGCCCACTGCCTCCTGTCCTCCCAGTGGGCACTGCTGGGAAGGCTGTGGCTGTCTCCAGCTTCCCCCAGCTGCTCTGCCCTTACTCAGAGGTGTAAATCTGGGGCAGAGCCAGCCCTAGTAGCACTGACCTGTGCCAGGGGTAGGGCCTGGTGCTGGGCAAACCCCAATCCTTCATCTGTAGGGCAGCTGGAAACACAGAGCCTGTGGTCCCCAGCTATTTCTGGCCTGTTCTTGGGGTCCCCTCTTGTCTCACTGTGGATCTTGGCCGTTGATCAAAACATCTGGGCACCAGCAGGGACATTTATAGAAGGGTCTTCACTGTTCTTGAATCAAGAAGCAGAAAGTTTGCCTTCTTCACAGGAGTTTTGCCCTTCATTTATCTTTCTGGCATATGGGCAGCAGAAGGTCTCTGCTTCTGACAGAGTGCAAGAGTCTTACATATGGCTTAATTACAGTAAATTATCAGCAAAGGGAAGAGTGTGCAGGGGGACAGTGAACCCCACTCATGGCTTCAGTGCCCAGGATCTGGGTGCTGTGCCACATCTCACAGGGACACTTTGCTCCACCCCAGAGGACAAACTGTTCTGAACAAAATCCATCCCCCAGTGTCTCTCTGGGCTGGGTACATTCCTGTAGATGACAGAGTGGCAATTGTCTGGCTCCTCAGCCCTTTTGAGCCTTATTTATGTTATCAGCAGCACCCTGGGTGTCACTCAATGGGAGAGCCTTTGCATGCAGCTCCCTGAGGTGACACAAGAAACCACATCAGGACAATGGAGAAGAAAATGTTCTTCCTTTGCCTGCTTTACATCACATCTTTGAGAGTGTGTCCCCGTTTGAAGCGAATAAACAAAGTTCTGGGGAAATGGTAGGCAGTGTTCAAACACTGTGCTGAACTTTAATGTTCTCTGAGTTGTAAGGAAATGACTACAAAAGCCTTGGAAGAGCAAAGGAAGAGAGTTAGCTCAAGGCAAGGTGATATTCCCTCATTAAAATCTATTTGTGCAAAGTTAAGACGTCAAAGAAATTTCACTTGTTCCAGGAGGGTATGAAAGCCCATGTTATTAGTGATCAGAAGGGACTTGAGAGTCCTATTTGCCAAAGAGGAGGGTGTAGGGAAAGAAATGAAAAGGAAAAAAAATGCTCTTGAGCATTTAATGTTATCTGAAAAGAATAATGAATTCAACTGCCTTAAAACAACAACTCTTTGGATCATAGAAAGTTTTAAGGAAAAAAAAACTCTTCTAAATGTGGGTTGAGGCTCTGTGTGCAGTTTTTCAAGCCAAACTGCTGCACAGAGACACTGACAGTCCAGTCCCAAGGACAACCAACCTTGTGTCCCCTCACCCATTTTACAGAGGGTGAATGAGGCTGTAAAAGACTTGACAATTAATTTTTAGATTATCTGGATGTGTGCTGTGTGGATGGGGTGTGCTGCAGAACCACGGGAGCACAGGCAGGGTTACAATGAGATATTTAGCATTAAACCTGACACTTTTTATATTTTCATTGCTCAGGGATGACACTGGGGGTTTTTACAATCCAAGAACCAAACCCTCCTGAGATGGAAGCTGTTCTGCTGTTGATGGTGGTTTGGCCCTTCAGATGCAGGGTTTTGGAAGAATCAGCATTTGCACCTGCATTCAGAGTTGTCTGAGCAGAGGCTGGAAAGGATTGTCCAGAAAAGCTGTGGAAGTGTCCATGGCCAGGTTGGACAGGACTTGGAGCAACCTGGGATAGAGGAAGGTGTCCCTGCCCATGGCAGGGGTGGAACAAGATGATCTTTAGGATTCCCTTCAGCCCAGGGCAGTCCATAATTTTATGATTCTCTGTGACAAGGAGCCCCTCGTTACTCCATGATTGGTAACTCGAGAGCGTTTATGCAGTGTTTACCCAGTGCTTTCCTTTCTCTTTCCCCGAGAAACCACCAGAATTCTTCCATCTCCGTCGGGCTGGGTGTCTGTCTGTTTTGACAGCTCCTTTTATCCCTGCAGCCCTGTGAGGAATGGGCACATGAAAAGGTGAGGCTCCCTTTCGGTGCTGATAGCAGCCCGGCCCTCCCCCGTCCTGCATTAATGCAGGGGTGATGTGGCCAGGGGCTGATTGCGTTAATCACCGCGGGGCCAGGCGGGGTGAGAACTGAACTGGATTTTATTCAGCCTGACAGAAGGAGGAGCCCAATGGAAATGATTTTTATCTCTGGTTGTGGCCGAGCTGAATTAATGCTACCTCTGGAGCTGAAAGGCTCGGCAGAGCAGATGTCTGTATTTTATGTGCTGTCCTTGGTTGGGGCACCACAGTGCACATCAGGCTGTGCACTGACTTGGGGACAAAGCTGGAGCCTGTCCCCAGCTGCACGGGCTGAGCAGCCTGGAAGATGAAGATGCAGGGAGTGAAGCCACAGTTTATTTTGCCTGCTTGAAACAAAGACAGGTCACCAGAGCTAAATTCCAAGTGTCAGGTCCTTTCCCATGACAGGGAAAGGAGAACAGGGAGGGAAATACCTTAGCAACTCTTGAGCACAACACTAATTAATTGTTGAGCACCAATGATGATTAGTACCCTGCCAGGAGGGTAGACCTCTGCCTGTGTTGGTTTTATCTGAGGAGCTCTGCACTCACAGACCAGGTAATACAGCAGTGTGTTAGGCTCTTCCCCATCCAAACCTTGCCTTCCTAGGAGTCCTGGAAGCTTTCAAGGTTTAAATAGGGGATGAGATACTGCAAGGGATAGACAGAGTGGCTGCAGTGCCCCGGTGGGAGGGAGGGTGGGGAACAGAAGCCTGGTAAGGACCCCTGGCTCCCACCTCCCTCCTGGGGAGCCGTGGGCTCCTTTCCATGGGATCCAGGGTGTTCCTTGCCCAGGGGCTCTACAGGGGACTGGCAGAGAATAATCAAAGCCTGCCATTACCCAGACATCAGGAAACCTTTCAGAAAGCCTCACATCTTGCATTCTTCTTCTTGGAAAAGCAGCTTGCATTTCCTTCTTGGGAGCAGAAACACTGGGCTAATGATGGCTGGGTGAAAGCAGAGCAGTCACTGGAAAGAGAGAGGATGGAAGAGGAACGGTGAAATCTGCCCAGCAAATGAGGGAGAGACGGGAAGGGAGCGAGCAGGGAAGCAAATGTGATAATTGGCAGAGCGTGGTGAGCAGTGCCACCCACACAGCCACAGGTGGGATGCTGGCAGCTGAGGCAGGAGCCACAGCAAGCACATTTCCATGGCTTTATTCTCCATATCATCTCCTCTTCTCATTTCCAGGTCTGATCAAGCCTGACTATTGTCACCCCTTTTCTCTGTAAGGACACCTATTAATGCTGGCAGTTGAGGTGGCTGGGGGATGTGATATTAGTGCTGACAAATGCTGGTAATTTGCAAGCAATGTTTTCCCTCTAGCACCAGTGGGAAATCACCTAACCTTCGCCAATAATTCTCAACATAACTCACCAAATCTCATCTTCTATCATTATGAGGAGCGGCATTTCTGAAAATTATCAGCTTCTGCTTGAATCCATCCGTGCTAGACTGTACAGAGGAGGTGATATTAATCAGTGTGTGAGGCCCACTGGAGTTTTGAGGATTCTCTCACAAGATCTTTTTTGCCATATGTTCTCTGATATTAAGCATACTTGATTATGCTTTCAGATAGTTTTTCCATCCTGTCACGTTGGCTTAAACTATTTTTTAGCTGTTGTTATCAGATCAATTTTTTTTAAACCACGATTTACTTAACATGTCTGGGGGGAGCACTTGTGTGTGTTTATGCTTTAAACCAACACTGCTTAATCAATAACTGGTGGACTGGTGTCAGTGTAACTGGCACAGATTTGAAGGTTGTGATGGGGACAGTGAGCTGAGCATCTGACCTGCCACACTGAGCATAAGTTACAGATTCTCAGAAGTGCTGAGTTTAGAGCAGCTTCTTCTGAGAATACATTGAGTTGCTGGCCAGTTAAGTCTCTGGCAAATCTTGCTTTAATTTTTCAATGGAGAACATAGAAAGAAAACCACACTGCTAGAAAATATTCCGACACCTGTGCTGAGCCAAGGAGCCTCCCGAGTTCACACACAGCCTGAGCTTATTTTACAGAAGCTGTAGCCAAACAATGCTGATAGCAACTGTCTTTAGAGTGAAATTAAAATGTAATGAGGGTGGGAGGCAGGGATGAGCTCGCACGGGCCATCTGAGCTGTTGCAATTCTAGAATTCATCAGGGCTGCCGAAAGCGGGGAGCGGCTGTTGTGTTACTGGTGCAGGCAGGGAGCAGTTATTGCATTATTGACATGCAGGAGGTGGAGGGAGATTACCATGTTAGCAGCGGGGCAAGAAGAGAGATTATCCAAATGCAATAAGTCATTGTTACAGCAAAGACATTTTTCCACACCTCCTCCCCCCCCCCCACACTCCTTATCCTGTCCTTTCCACCTCCTGCCTGCATAATAGGAAAGGTCAGTAATATCCAGACAGATGGTTGGGAGGGTTTATGGAGAGGGGATGCTGTCTTTGGTCATTTTTCTGAAATGGGGATTGTGCTCAGGGAAAAAGAGAGAGCATTTGGGTTTTCTGACTGGGGATAACTCACCCAAACATCATAACAGGCAAGGGAGGATGTGGTGAGGAGATGGTTCCTTTCACTGACATCTGCACTGCTCTGGGAGGCAGCTCTGAGAGGCACAGCTGCTTCCTTGGCACTGGAATAACCAGGGGATAAATGCCACTGGATCCTGGCTTTTTATTTATTAAATAATTTTTCTTTTTTACCTTTTTTTTTTTTTTTTTTTTTTACTGTTTAAAAGGGGCAGTAAACTATTTGAAGTGGCAACACGTTGATCCTCAGAGGACTCTGATCCCTCATTGAGAGAGTATTTATCTCTCAAGTTCACTTATTTGCTTGCAGATAACACCTGTCTTCTCTTATATTTCAGTTCCCTGGATTTAGTCCTGTCTTCATCTGGAACTGCCTGCACTTAGAGCAGGCTTCTTCATTCCAAACCCTAATTGAGTAAAATGATGGCAGAGAAAGTGCCTCACTGAGTAAAACATCCCCCCTGGAGAAGGCATGGAGCTGTGTCCATGGGGCAGAGCTGCTGCTCACTGAGGACAGTGCCAGGATGCCCCATGGATAGCTGTGAGTTTTGGAGCTGGCCTGGAGTGATCAGCTCATATCCTCTCAGATTTAATTGGGTTACGGGGTGACTTCTGATCCCTGGTCCCCAGGGAAGGAGCTGCAAAGATTGCGGCGTCTGCAGCAATCTCAGCTGTCCAGGGCTGCAGTCAGGGAGAGAAGAATGGCTGCTTAATCAGACACACAATCTAAAAATGTCACATTATTATTTATGAAGTGTTTAATAATCACACCACAATCATTGGACGCAGTGAGGTGGAAAAAGAAAATGTAATTTTTCAAATAATATATTCGAATTCTGTTATTTGGGGAGGTAAAAAAAACCCCCACCCTAAGTAAATTATTTCTTTTAATTTGAAAAATACAGTTTGTGCTCGTCTTGCAACAATGCCTCATTTATGTGTGGGTGAGAAGTCACAGGCAGCTGGGGCAGTCTGGAATTTAGCAGTTTGTATCAGCTTGATGTGCCCTTGTGCTGCCCACGTGCACCTTTCTCTTGCTGTTGTGAAACCCTGCAAACTTTGTTCAGCAGCACAACTTGTCCGTGAAAACAGCACACTGGGAAGTTCAAACCTGGCTGTGATGTGAATATAGATACAAAACTATAGGTTTTAGAGAGAGCCACAGGATAATGGCATTTTCAGCTGGGGTAAAGATACAGCGCCACCACAGAAAAACATTTATTTATCTGTCCCAAGGGTGGCTGGAGAGCAAAGTGCATGGGGAGAGAGGTGGGTCTGGAACCTGGATGGGTGCAGGGGGGATTTCTGCTGTGGCCAGGGATTTCTGTGATGCTGGAAAACATGACTGGTCTCACAAGAAGGGCAAGGAGATCCCTGTGCTTGAGAGGGAGAGAAGGGAACACAGAGTGTTTCTTTTCAGGTAGAAATTAATCTGAAAAAATTAATTGGTAATTATTAGCCAGGTGTATCTGGTTTTGTCTGTGTGTTTCATCTGATATCTCTTTCCCCTACTCTCTTCCCCCTTTCTGAGCAGTGAAGTAATTTGTAGGAGAGAGCTAAGCTCAGAAATGTAAACCCTTATCCTCTCTTGCTGTTTCCATCCTTCCTTCCACACTGGCCTTGTCTTCACTGGTGTCTTGCTTCATTTTCCTATTTTCAGATCACTGCTCATGTTTGGGGTAGGGTCCTCTGAGGAGCTGAGCTGTCCCATGTCCTGTTGCAGGAGTTCAGAGCACAACAGGAGTTCAGTTATTCCTCCCAGGCTGGCACCTTTTGCTGCCTCCTTCTTTTTGTGCCAGCAGTCAAAGAGCCAAGGGGATGGCAGAGTTGTGCTGCTCAGGAATTCCTGCTCCCTCTGTTGGCTGCCTGGCTCTGGAGCCATGGAGGGAAAAAGAAAATTATTAGGTTGTGTCAGGCAGAAACAATTTCTCTGCTTCTAATTGCTGAGTGACCAATTCTAGGTGATGATAAAAACAAATTCTTTGCCTCAAGAGGACCCCTCAGGTGTGAATTTGGTGTGTTGTGGATAACCCTGGGAGTTAGACCTTGGTTTGTTTAAGTGCTTCAGTCTGAGCTGTGTCTCTGTGGGAGGAACAGTGAAGCTGAGCTCTGTGGGCTCAGGTCTGGGCAAAACTGAGCAGCTCCAGGGGACCTCCCTGGGAAAAAGAACCCCCACAGCCTGCTGTGTCCCCAGATTTGTCACCTGTGCCTTGGGGCTGGCGGTGGGGAAGGAGCAGGGTGCTCAGGGTGGTGATGCAGCTCCTCTGCAGCCTGCACAGAGCCTGGCAGCAGGAGTGGGCATGCCTGGGTCCCCCCTGCCTCCCTGGGATGGGATGGGATGGATGGGATGGAATGGGATGGAATGGGATGGGATGGGATGGGATGGGATGGGATGGGATGGCATGGCATGGGAGAGAGCCCAGTCCCACACAGGCTCCACACAGCTCCCATGGATCATATCATCTCTGCTGATTAATGCAGTGCAATCAACAGTTTAATATGTTACTACTAAATACGTTAATTATATTATTCCTTTCTGACACTGCAATCACTAGATTTTTATGCTTTGATGCTAAATCTAGTAAAATTTTAAATTGGAGTAATTAAATAATTAGCTGTAATATGTGACAAGGCAACAAAACGATTACTGTTTTATTATTTTTATGGTGACAATGTTGCTTCTGTTTGTGTTCAAGCAGCCAGACCTTGAAAGGCATTTACAGTCAGAAACACCATCCTCCTTCAGACCAGAGATCTCAGTTCTGAGTGGGGGAAATACTTTGTATTGTCTTGAGCTCCAACAATAGCTCTCCATGTTTTTATGACTTCTCTGTCTTTAAGATATTTCACCATCCCTCTCTCCTTAAGAATTATTTCTACACTTTTCCAAAGCTCTACTGTCCCTAATGGCTTTTCCCTCTCCATTTAACCTCACACTTCAGTGCACTTGTTTAGGCTTTTATCTTTGGTTCAGGGCTCTGGCTGCTTTCTGCATGCCTTTTTTTTTTTTTTTTTTCTAAATGTATATATATTAGGTGCCCGACACATCCCTGTGACAACCAGAAAAAGAAATACCCTCGTTTCTGCCTGAGGAGATCCTCCTGGGGAAAATGGGCAGGGTGAGGTTTCACAGTGCAGTACTGGCAGCTTGAAATGTATAAACCTGGACAGCCCTGCAAGAGAAAGAGATCCATCAGTGCTGTGTTATGATATGCTCAGAAATCAAATATCAGTTCAGCTGAGCAGAAAGATTGGCAGCACAGGCTTGGGTTCTTCTCCTTTGTTTTGCCTCTTTATTGCTTCTTCCACTCCCTCTGGTTCTTCCTCTCACTCTCCTGTTTATTTGTGTCACCACAAGTTCCTTGGGCATCACACAAAGTGCTTGGGATGTCACTGGCTGCAGCAATCATAATTACAGTATTTTAATAATTACAATAAATCACAATAATTACCATAAATCTTCTGGAGATCGTGGAGATTTTTAAGTTGACAACTGAGCAAGGTCCTTTTATTGAGATTGTGAGGTTTCAATGGAGCCTTTCCTCACTTGTTTGTTAATTTTAATGCCAGCCTGTGTTTCTCACAGGTTACCAGGAGGAAATCCTGCCCTTGTACATTATTCAGGACCCTTTAGGTGGGCAGGGCCCTACTGGAGCACAGACTTTGCTCCTCATTCACAGATTCACCTGTTTCCAGCAGCTTCCTCCAAAACCTGAGAGCAGCAGTGATGTGTTTTACAGCCCTGCAGAGTGTGAGGAGAAGTGACAAGATTTTCCTATAAATATGACTCTAATCACACAAATGTGCAAACCCCTTAGGAGAGATCCAGGTGAATTTCACACTCTGTGATAGGTTTTTGTTGTTGTTTCATTTTCTTGTCCTTTTATTTTCTTACTCCCCCTAAATTTTTACATCACTGCATTTTCTGAGCCGCACCTCACCTTTTTTTTTCTTGTAGACAGCTCAAGCAACATCCCCAGAAACACAAAAAGGATCTAAATTAAATACTTCACAGCAATGCAGCACTTTCCAGCCTTGAATTGACTATCAGTCCTCACACTCTCTCTCTTGGCCAGCAGTATAAAAATAGACTTGTCTCCTCTAAAATAAGTGGAAAACAAAGAAAAAGAGCCAGGTTATCTCTGGTTGCCCAGTAGCACCATCAGATTTACTGGGTGTACATCAGGGGTTAATTTGGCTTGGAGAGATTCTGCTTTAAAAAAAAAAACCTCCAATTTTCCTCTCATCTTATCTATGGTTTTAATTGTTGTGTACCAATCCAGTAATGACACCCATACTCCTGTTAAACACAAAACAGCCCAGCCTTTTGCTGTTGTTTTTTGAACACTACATATATTCCTAATTTTGAGCATTTTACATCACCTGTATGTGTCTGGCATCACTGCTCCCTGAGATGCTGCTTGCTGGGATATGAATTTTCTTAGCTTCCCTGGGGAAAATTCATTCTCTCACTTGTTTTAACTTCTTGTTTTAATCTTGAAAAGGAGCAGTAGGGAGTAACCTTGCAAAGTAAGATGGATATTTAAGGGGAAAAAAAAGAAAGTAATTGTTGAGCAGGCCCTTTTATATATATAAGAAGCACTATTTTAAAATAATAATAATTAGAAATTTAAGTGTAGAAACACTCAAAAAGATTTTTACCCAAATTAGTGGGAGCCCAAAAATAACACTGTAAGAATAATTAATGCACTGTGCTCCTCACTCCTTAGGCATTTGGGAGGCTTGGCTCTTGTACAGCAGGAGCTGGAGATCAATGCAGAGGGAGGGCTGTAAAGTAACTTACACCAGGTGAGGTCTGATGGGATGGAACTTCAATAGGGGCTTTTTAGGGCCTGTTACAATAGCTCTGCCTCTCAGCCCATTGCAGCAGCCTGCTTGCATAGCAGTGGGATTTATTGTCCATCACCTCCGGTGCTATTTATATGGGTAATTTAATTTAACACCAGCAGGAGACTCCAAATAACTCTCCCCAGCATGGGAAGAACAATAACCTCGAGTGCATATTCACACAATATTTCTGACCTGCAGGGCTGGCCAGGTTTGGGAGGGGAAGTGCCTTTTTCTGTTTGGAGGAGAGCTGAAGGCAGAAATGCCCCTGCCCTGTTTCTGTTCATTTAAGGGGTTTCCTAATTCTCCTTTCTCAGAGCTCTGTCTCCAGGGTTCATCCTATCCCTGCCATTTCTTCCTCCCAGCTCTTGTATTTGCTGTATTATATTAAACTGCACAAATCACATTTCTGCATTTATGACCAAGCCCCAATCATGGATCATTGTATTCTGGACAAAACACAAATCCAGTTCCAACAGCTGACCCAGAAGCAGAGTGTGGCTCTGAGGGGACAGGGACATGGGACAGGGAAACTCAGAACTGCCTCCCTCGCCTGCCTCACTGTGCCAGGCTGTGTTTGGGGTGCTGGCCCCTCTTGTTTTGGCTGCCATGACATTAAACCTCCCTGGGAGTGCCAGTTCCCCCAGTTTCTCTCCCACCCATTGCAATATGGTGCCTGTCTGTGCTGAGAGCAGACATGGGCTGTGGAAAGGTGCCACACGCTTCCTCACAAATAAGGGAGCACTAATTAGGTCTGTGCTGTTGGCAGGGGGATCCATGTGGCAGGGAAAGAAAGCATGGAACTCTGCAGAAATCCAGCCACCTTCCCAGTGTATTCATCAATGTGTGTGAACCAGGAGGAAGAGTAATTCCTCATTTAAAGAACACAGCACGGTTTGGGCGCCAGGCTCCCGTGAAAGATGCAACCCTCCGAACCCAGCCGTGTCTGAATACATCATTTAACTTTATCTCACAGTGCAGCTGCCTCTGTGATTCCAAATGTCACCAAGTTTGGGGGGATTTCTGAAAGGGAATGTGCTCAGGGTGTCTTTAGCTGCCTTTATTGATGGAACCAGAGAGGGAACAACTGGAGACAAATGGTCCTGCTTGGCACATGGGAAATACTGGTGCTGGCATTTCATCCTGCAAATATTATTGGCTGGAATTTTTTCAATATTTTCAAGCTGGGTACCAGTTTAGTTTAGTGCATTCACATGTCTGGGGGAAGCTGGTGGCCTTGTTTGCAAATTTGGTGTCCCAGAAGAGCACGAGGTGCTCTGACTTTTCCTGCTGGAATTACTCCTCACCTTCCATTTCCTTGCAGCATTAAAGCCTCTTTTATTTCTGCCTCCTCCAAACAGGGCCACAAGAGGACCCAATTCCCTGCATCAGCTCCACTGCCCAGGCCTGAGCATGTCCAAGCCCAGCATTCTGCACTGGCTGCATCACATGAAAATCCCCTGTTGCTCCCTGCCAGCTGCTGCTGCTCCTTCCACTGCTGCTCCACACTGGCCAAGTCCTGCCAAATCCTGGAGTCATCCCCACCCCTCACTCAGGGTGCTGATGGCTGAAGAAACATGCTCAGCTTTTTTGGGCTCTGCATTTCATTATTGCACTCAATTAGTCACTTCCCCCACCCCCACACTTTATTTATAATTTTTTTCCACGAGTCATGAAAAGGTTGTAGCCAAAAGAGATGACAGATGATTCACAGACAACCTTCTCTCCTGTTTTATACTCCCAAGAACTTGGGGAACCAGAAAGCAAAGTAATTTTTGGACTAATGCAACAGCTCTTGCTGGGGCCGTGCAGCGATCAATAACCCAGCCTCTCCCTTCTCCTGCCCTTTGGAGGCTCTGGCACCTGCACATTGTGATTAATAAAGGCATTGCAGGCAGTGCTGAGCACCTTGGAAGGTTTCCACGAGCCAAGGGCCATTTCACAGGCTGGAATGAAGGCCCCGAGGGAAAATAAGGGCATTGCAATTCCATAAAATGCATGGAGAGCAGGCTCTGGAGGGAGACACCCCACCCTCCTTTGAGAGAGCACCCCAGAAAGGCAAAGCTTTATTTTCCCAGAGCCTTTCAGTGCCTGCTTAAGTTCTTGAGCTGTTACAGAAAATAGGAACATTTGGGCCCTATCAGTGTAATAGCTAATAATGGCCTCACAGTTTACTTATCTTCCCAGGAACCCTTTAATATACCCAGTCATTTTCTAACAGATGGGACACAGGTATGGAGGGAACATAAGCAGCTGGTCCAAGGTCGTAAGGGAAGGCTGTGGCAGAGCCAGGGCTGAGTCCAAGTCTGCAGATCCTGAGCCAGATCTGTGCCCAGTGACATCCTGGCCTGGTGAGCACCAGGAGATGATGCAGACCCTGTCCTGGGCTATCCTCAGCCCCATCTGCTGACAGAGGAGCTCTCAGATTGCTGCTGAGAGCTGAGGCTGAGCTGCCTGAGGGATGCTGCAGCCTGACCCAGAGCTGGGCTCTCAGGAGGATCTTTAGATGGTAGCCAGGATTTGACCTTGTGCAGGAGCATTTGCTGGGAGACCTGGAGGAGCTGCTCATCCTGCAGAATGCAGATGTGTCTGTGTGTACAAACCTGCCTCCCTCATGCAGCTGGAGAGGTTCAGTCAGTGCCAGGGGCTTTGCTTCCCTTTTTACTGAGCCCACTCTGCTCAGGCTCACGATGCTCCCAATCGATTCCTGTTTATACTGAATTTCCATGTTAATGTTTTGTTTGGTGCCTCTCTCAGTGAGATGCAGCAAGGTGTTTGTACAAACACCTCCAGGGAAAAGAGAGGGACCTGCTGCTTTGCCCTGACAGCCTGGGAATGCCTCACAGCGGGGATGGTCCCTCCTGGGCTCCCCAGCAGCTCCTCTGGGAGCCCCCAGACCCAAGAGGTGACATTTTAAAATCTGTCAGGCTAATTTAAAGAGGGCCACGTCTTTTTTAAAAAAACGCTTCAGGGAAACAGATGCTTGGGTTGTTCTTTAATCTAGAAGGTAACTGCTAATTAGTTTTGTATACAGCACAAGCCTTCGCTCCACATGGCATATTTTGTGTCTGCACAGGATCCCTGTCAGGGACTTTATCTGTTTGCTGTCCTCCCCTGGTACTCAAGAAAGAAACAGAGATTCCATCATCAACTCTGCCTTTCCACTTTCATTACTGCTCTCTTAAAAATCAAATCATGCACCCTCTGTGGCTGAAATGGGGTGTTTGGAGGAGGGACCAGCCCCTTCCCCTGGCCCTGCTCAGCCTCTCTCCACGCAGCCTGCACAGCTTCCCTGTGTGTGCCACCACGGCAGGTTTTCTCTCTTTCAGCAGGGCCCCTCTGCCACATGGGGATTGCACATATGTGGGAGGAATACAGTGCATGGCCCATTTGAAGTCGTCTTTATAAATATTCAATTCCCCTTGACGCAACGGGCAACACAGCAAAGCAGCCCCTCATGGTCTTGCATGCCAATAATTTGCAGATTAAAACTCCTCCAATGTGCATCTCCACAATGGGGCCTGCCTTATCTGGAATGGGCCTGTGAAACTATTGTGGTGATAATCTGGGGATTAAGAGACTTTAATAAAAAGCTTTGACATGACAGGTCATAGCCGCTCCGGAGGAAAAAAAAATAGAAAAAAAAATCAAATCTGTTACTCCCGAATGGCTTAATCCTGTGTGAGCCAGGATCCTCACTCTCCAAGGGAGCCAGGGGGATTCAGAGCACTCAGCACCTTGCTCCAGGAGCTCGTGGTCCCCCAGGACAGGGTGAGTTGCCTCCTGAGCCTGCTGTCCTTACTGTGCCCCCTATAGCCACCCTGGGGGGACTCTGGTGCCTTTCCATAGCTTTTCTTAAAATCCAGCACTGCAGGGCTGCTCCTGCCCTGAGCCCTGGGCTGCACAGGGTCCAGTTGCCTCCACCCTCCTGGCCACAGCCCAGCCCAGCTCCCTGTGCTGCCCCCGGTGTGTTTTGAGTTTGGACTCCCAGTTTGGGACCCCACACGGAGCCTGTGCCCACCCACATTAATTACATTTGGGTTTCTCGCTGAAATACGAGGCAATCCTCATCCAGCACTTGTCTCTAAACAAACTGTTAATATTTTAAGTGTCTTTCATGAGCCTGAGCCTAATTAATTAAAGGTTTATGAAAAACAATTAGGTTTTGATAGGGATCACCTTCTCTGGAGTCCCATGTCTGCGCTGAAAAAAGAGAGGGGTTAGAAAGGCTCAGGTTGAAATTTAGAACTGCAGTGAATAAGAGAATACACAAATCCCACATGGATTGGGGAAATTAGGACATTTGGTGCCAGATTGTCTGACTAATTAGATTTCTATCAAGTCCTCAGGGACTGGCTGATGCAGCATTTTAATTTAAAGCTGCAGCAGTGGCAGCAGCAGCTTCTTTCCTTCTTCTCATGCTCTTTATATCAAATGGTCTGCATTTTCCACCAGCAATTATTTCCCTTTCTAGTGCTGGACCTCTGCAAGGACCAAACCTTGTTCTGTGCTTTGCAGGACGGGTCTGCTTTGCTGAAATCCAACACACTGCTGGGTTTATTTGAATGAGAAAACCCTCAGTGCCTGCAAAGGGATTTTCCCATTACATGGAGCATGGCATTCCTTGGCAGGCACGTGGGATAAACTCACACAGGAAAAAAGCTGAGGTGCCTCAGAGTTGCTCAGCTCATCAGCCAGCTCTTATAACTGAGAGCAGCATCAAAAATTGCTGTATTCCACAGAAACAGGAGAAGCAGACCAAAGGAAATGTTCCAGCACGCTGCTCTCTGGACTTGCCCTCTGAACACTTCACCAGGCACCAGGAGCTTTGCACTCCAGGTGAAATACTGGCAATTTCTCAGAGTCAGTTCATTTCTACCCTGAACCACCTGAAATTAAAGCTCAACAGATGCTCCCTGCAGGGAGAATAGGGTGGCACCTCTTTCAATCATATTCATTTAAAATATGGTGATGCAATTGTTCTGCAGCCAGATAGGGGCTGGAAAACGGAGCAGGTTGGTGGCAAAGCCAGGTCCAATGTCCCTGTCCCTGAACTATTTTATTGTCCCTTAACTATTCTAGGTCCAGGTGCCTAATTTAGAGCAGGTGCCCAACTTATAAACCTGTGAAGTTAAAGGGACTGAATTGGGGCTTAATGTGTTTAGAGCAAAGCACAAATCATCAAATTGTCAAATTCCTACTCAGTAGGCACCTAAATTTAGCGTTAATTGCTCCAAAATTAGTTAGTATTATTGAAATAGAATAAGTGGGGGTTTTTGAAAGCCATTTCTTACTTGACAGTATGAGATTGCAAATATTCCTGTGCTCTTTTTAATGAAAAATTATTATGCTATTATTGCTGTTTTATATGATGGATATATAATTAACAGTGTCTGTAGAATCATTTCTTCTCTCATTTTGCTCTACTTCTTTCAGATTATTTTATCAAAAACAAGAAAAAAAGAAAAAGAAATAGAAAAAGAAAGAAAAAGAAGATAATGGAATTATATCTTATGCTTCAATGATACTGAAAACTATTATTCCTCTCGATAACCAAACCCAGCAAAGTCAACCATTCCAGTGAATATTAAACACAAAAAGTACATTTTAGATGTATTATGAATCTGCTGCTAAGTCTTTAACTCATTGCTTTGTGGAGTTCAGCAGCGGAGGGAGCTCAAATGAAATCACAGCCTCTGAAGACATTGAATTTCCCAGCGTTCATTGATTGAGAGCAGGCCTAGAACATTATTGAAATGGTTTCACTTAACCTCATTTCCCTGTTATTATTTTGTTGTGCTTTTTGGGGGAGGTTATATAATACTTATTTACTCCTGTCAGTGATCCCTAGATGCTAAAAATTATTTAAGACCCCTGTGATCCAGCCAGATGCAGGGTGCAGGAGGCAACAGGAGCCAGGCTGGGACCAACAGCCCCGTTTGTGCCTGATCATTTCGATTTACAGGTGATGTGCTAAAGAGGGAAAAGGGCAGATCCTGCTGGAAAAGCATTAAGAGTCCCAGTGATGTTCTGGGAACAGAACAAGGAGAACATTCCAAACCCCCAAGTGCCCAGAGCTGCTGGATTCTGAAAGATGCCATGAGCATCATGGGGAGAGCAAACGAGTCTGAGCTTCTGTGAAAATGCTGCTCTCATTTGGGGTCCCAAGAGGGATCTTGGGTCTCCTGAAAAACTGGAGAGCCTGACTTCTCACACTCAGAGTGGAGCCATAAAGTGCTCCTACAATTTTGTGCTGATTCTTTTTTGCCTTTGAAATGTCAGAACAGATAGAAAAGGCAGAATGATGATTATAAAACATGTTTTCAGAAAGGTGATTGTGAACAGAAATGTTTTTTCCCTTCACTGTTGTTCTCCTCACCCAACAGATAAATATAACAATTTCCAAGATATTTGGATTAACTAGAAATTAATTTTCTTTCTTCTCCTTTTCCTTTCACTGAAAGAAGAACAACAGAACAAGCCACAGTTTAGCATTGATGATACTTCCATTTCCCTTTCTTTCATTTTAAATCCCATTTTATTTTCAAATTAAAACAAGGCACAGCCAGAGAACAGTTCCTCTCCTTGGAAGGTGCTCATCAGAAATGGGAAAGAGAGATGTGCAGTTTGTGTTCCTGTATTGTGAAACCTGGCTGATGTATTGGTTTGAAAATTATAAAAATGTGATCATTTTTACTTTTCTTAAATATAATTTTTTCATTTAACTCTGCATTATACCCATGAAAAATTGTCCGTGGTTCCACCAGAACTAAAAGAGTTTTGAAAATGAACTTGTTACCTGAAAATGCATTTATTTTGGTTTGCAAAGTGCATACTGTGAAAACATTGCCCTGAGTGATCATGATAAATGTTATTCTTATCATTCTGTAAATAACAATGTGATTAACAACTTGAGGATTGTTTCCCAACCATAATCGAACAAATCCAGCCAGAATTTTTGAAGAAAAGGCCAAAAAGTCTTGTTTCAGCAGTTTCCAGGTACAAATAGTTTTGTTTCTAATTCAAACACTTCCAGGATTTATCCATATCTGCTGATTTGAGCAGGATTGCAGTGATTGTGAGAGGGAGGAGCACAGGTCCTGCAGGCAGCAGGGCTGACGTGGTGGTGGCCCAGTGTCACACGGGGAGATGTGACACGTGGTTCAATCACTCTGCACAGTGCCAAAGTGAGTATGATCCATGAGGAAGGTGCCTCCCTGCCCTCCTTCAGGCAACTGGGAAACTGGGACAGGGCTGCTAAAAATCCTGAGGACAGTGCACCATTTAACCCTTTTTTTTTCATGCTACCCATCCCCTTGCTTGTGATGTCAGACCTTTTTTGCTCTCTACAGCTGCCTGCAAGGAGGTGGCAGCCAGGAGGGGGTCGGTCTCTTTTCCAGGGGAGAAGCAACAGGACAAGAAGAAATGGTCTCAAGTTGCACAAGAGTAGGTTTAAATTGGTTATTAAGGAAAATTTCTTCTCTGGAAGGGTTGTCCAGCACTGGCACAGGCTGCCCAGGGCAGTGGTGGAGTTCCCATCTCTGGGGGGGTTAAAAGCCCTGTGGATGTGGCACTTGGGGACAGTGGGGGGCTTGGCAGTGCTGAGGGAATGGTTGGACTCGATGATCTTAGAGGGCTTTTCCAACCTAAACGATTCCATGATTCTATGATTCTAATTAGTCTCATTTGCTGACACACAAGCCTTTAATTGCAAGCTGAATAATTAGACATATCTGCATATGCAAATGAATAGGGTTATACTATGTCACTCAACATGATTTCTCTGGAGACAAATAGCTCTCTATATTTCAGGAAAGAATATGATATATTAATTTACTTAGACAAATAACTTTATTTAGAACGAGCCGCTCTCATGTTTGTTTATATGAAGCAATAAGAGAAGAAATAGAAGAGATTTTATGTGGAAGGAAACAGCTGGAAGATACTAATTTATAGGGGGAGGAAATCCTCACAAACCGTAGTGCTTCTGTGCAGTGAGAGGTGGGAGCAGGGCACCTTCTCTGGGGGTTTTGAGGGGTTGGGAGCTGCAGTCCCCTCCCTGGGACCCCCGCTCCCATCCCGCTCATCCCAGCCTCCTTCCCTCTTCCCGGCGTTCCTGCATCCCCGCCGTGCTGGCGCGGCGATGCTGGCAGGGCTCGGCCCGTTGTTCCCATCCAGATGGCGGCTGCAGCAGCATCGGGATGCTCAGCGCTCCTCCGCCTGCCCTGCCCAGCGCAGGGAGGGGACACCCCGCTTCGGGAGGGGCAGGGACAGCACTGCCCGGAGCCCACGGGACAATTCCCACAGCGCTCCCACCGCAGGAGGGACACGGCAGGAGGGGGAATCCCAGGCTGGGCATTTGGGGGGCTTGGAAAAACCCGCACGGGGGAAGGAGGGGGGCAGCAGCTGCGAGCAGAGCACGTGGGAGCGGTGATGGCATTTGGGAGCAGGGATATTTGGAGGCGGTGATGTTGGGAGCGGGGATATTTGGAAGCAGGGCATGTTTGGAAGAGGGGATGTTCGGAAGCGGGGATATTTCCATGCCTGCCGGCATTGCCCCGGCCCGGTGTTAAGGTAATTCCCAACAGAGAATGGAAATGTGCTCCGCGCCCCGGCCGCTTCCCGAGTACCGCGGAGCCGTACCGGGGATGGGGATGGCGCTGCCCGCCCGGGACTGCCCCGCGGCTGTGCTCCAGCCCCGGCGGCAGGACGGCCCCACGGAGCCGGGATGGGACCCTCCTGTCCCTTCNGGGATAGGGATGGGATGGGATGGGATCAGGATCGGGATAGGATCATGATAGGGATGGGATCAGGATAGGATCGGCATGTGATGGGATGGGAAGGGATGGCATGGCATAGGATCAGATTGGGATGGGATCGGGATAGGATCGGGATCAGGATGGGATGGGATCGGGATGGGATCAGGATCAGGATGGGATTGGGATTGGGATCGGGATGAGGACCGTGATCAGGATGGGATGGGATGGGATGGATGCAGGCAGGGTGCAGCACACTCCCAATGCCAGGGGTGCACCCCTTCCCAGCAGCCAGCATCCCGTCCCAGCTGCCCTGTGCGGGAATTGCCCTGCCAGCTCCATTGCAGCACATCTCACTCTGCCGGGCCAGGCCAGGGGGTTGCTCTGTCCTGTCAGGATCAGCCCCGTGTCCCTGCACACCGTGGTCACAGCAGTGGAAGGATCATCATTTGGGGTTGGCTGCTGCATTTTCCTGTGTTACCCATGCAGCAAAACAGGGGTTATGAACAGAATTCCCATTCAGGATGCCTGAATCGTGTTCAAGATTTCTAAAACCATCCTGAGTCACTGACTTGGCAGAATCTGATGATGCAACTTGCTTCTCATAATTTCTGAACTTCCTCTTCCATCCTGATTTTGAACTTTTAGCTCAAGCATCACTGCCTTGATTTGGACACAGATGTATCTGTCATGGGAAGCTCACAGAAAGATTAGTGTCCCCCTTCTCTGTCCCTCTGCCCAGCTAAAGGAATGGTCACATCTGCTGTCAGCACAGATCAAATATAAAATTACTGTGAGTTACTCAAAGATATTCCTGGGAAAATTGGTTTTTGGTTAACTCACATTTTATTAGTGAAATACGGCTATCATCTAAGGGAAATTGCAGTAAATATCTACATTCTTAATGCAGACTGGTACAACACCTTTAATGCTTTACAAACAGCACTTCTTTAATGCAAAGAAGTCTTGTGATATCAAAAAATGAGGAAAATGGCTGATAATTGCACCTCTGTGACATTTTTTTAAATCAAATTGCCAGACAGTCTCACTAAGGTGCTTGGTCATGTCTTAAAATTTTAGGATTCCCACAACTACCAACCCCCTGAAGCCCTTAATGTTATTTAGAGTGTGCTGGTGCTGCAGGAGTTAACCAGTGGAGAGGGTGGAATCTGCATAGGGATGATTTGGGAAAAAAAATTGAAATGCAGCTTAGCTGAGTCTGAGTGGGATTTGGGGAATGGCATTTCTGAAGGGAAACCTGTCCTAGATCAGAGCTGCCATGCTGTGCAAGGGGCATCTTGCTGGAGGCTGGTGAGGCTCTAATTCACACCCAGAAACATCCCTCCAGGAGAGACAGGTTATTTATCACTTTCCATCTTGGTGCTTTTCCCCCCACAGCATGGGAGGAGGGTGCTGGGTGGCCCTTGGGGTGCCCATGGGTGCTGACACCCTGTCCTGGCCACCACAGCACCAGGACCTGACCTTGTGTGGAGCCACCCACCCCAAGGCTACACCAAAGCTGCAATAATTTGCTCAAGATGAGCCTTTTCCCCACTGTATTATCATTGTTGTTGTTATTATTATCATAATAATTATTATTGAATATTTCTGCATGCAGCATATGGGAACTGCATCCAGCCCCAGTCTGTTCTGTGCAGTTTTTCCTATAAATGAAACTCTATGTGATTGATCCTTTCCCCTGCCCCAGAATCTATTTCCCACAGGGGTGGATGTGTGCTGGGAGCCATCCTGCCCTTCTCCCTTGATTTAGGGAGGGGTTTCTGGATGACTGAGCCCTACTGCAAACTCCTCTGAGGACCTCTGAGGTGATGAAATCCCTCAGGTGTATTTCTGTCCCCCTCCCTGGGACAGCTCAGTGCAGTGTTCACGCTGTTCCAGTGACACCCAGCCTCATTACAGGCTTCCCTGCTGTGCCTGTGGGTGTGTCTGTGCGTAGATTTCCATGTGCACACACCCAAATATGGTATTTTTTTGGAAAGGTGGTGTCACAGTGTCATGATGCTTTGCTAAAACCCATCAAACTGTCATTCCCATTAACGCCTCCCTAATCCCAGTGTCTTGGTGAAGAGTGATCACACTTGGGCTTCAGAAAAGCCGTGGTGCTCTTTTCCCTAATTCCTGGTTTTATTCTCTGTTTTATTCTACGTGGGTGCAGCACTTTAAGGCAGGTTGCAGCTCAGCATCACCCTTTTGATCCTCTCTAATCATTTCCTTGCATCGTGGCAACACAGAACTTTCACAGCACAAACAAGTGCAAGGGATAGATGGATTTCCTGGCTATGAAATAAGTAAAGCAGATGATTGAATTAAGTTTCATTTCCCTGCCTGGTTCAGCAGCTCTCTCTTGCTCTATTACATTTCCTAACCTGCCTCAGTAAATCTTACCCAGCTCTGTGGCTGCCTGAGCAGGTGATGCTGTTGGGTTTCCTCTGCCCTTGAAGTCCTGGCCCGACCCTTTTACCCAGGGCCAAATGCTGCTCTCAATTCCCCGGGGTTAATCTGGAGTAAATCCCTGGGATTAACTGGATTTAACCCTGTGCTGGCTGAGTGTTGTGTGCAGCCCTGACTGGTGGTGTTGCCCAGGGTCTGCTGGGATCTGTGTCCTTGCCAGGAGCCATAGGTTGGGTAAAGAGGTGCTGGATAAACTAATAAACCTCCCACACTGCACAAGCAATGGCAGGGCACCCACCTCCCAGTGGAGGAGACCCACCCAAAATCACCCAAAGTCATCCTTCTTAGCAAAACCATCTCTTCTTCCCACTTTCACATCCCTCCTCCCTCTCTGCCTGCCCTGAGAGTTTTACTGCACGGTTTTTATTTATTTTATTTTCATTCTCTCTGGTTTCCTCCCTAGGAGCACAAGACACACAGAATGAGGGTTTGGGCAGCTGTGCCCATCCCATGCAGGGCATTCCCTGCTCTCCCCTGCCCTCCTTGGGATAGGGGCACAAGGTTTTGGTGTAGTGGTTTTCTTTGGGTGAAATATTCAGGGCCTTTGTTTGGCCAAGCCCAGGCTGAAAGCCTTTGTGAGACTGTTTTTTCTACTGGACATTTTTCTGCTGGGTATTTTCTTGGCCTGAAGTGAACAAGAAGAGGTTCTGCCTCTGTGGGACCCAGGCAAGGAGCTCATCCTCCCTCTGACTCTGCATTTTCCTGAAACTCTTTTCACGTCCCTCATTCCCTGAGGATGCTGTGGCTCCAGCTGGGTGTGGAGGGCACAAGGTGTGGGGTGAGGATGACTCTGGTCCTGCCAGCCCTGGATGATGCTGGGGGGCTTTGGGCTCACTCACCCTCTGCCTTGTGCCCAGGCTACAGAGTTGCTCCCCTCTGCCTGCATCCCTGCCCCATCCACCAGCTCAGGCGTGACTGCAGTGAATCCCTTCAGCCCTCCCTGTGCGTGCTCACCTCTCATTCCCCAAAACCCCTCTATTCCTGCATCTCTGTTCCACCCTCACCAGCAGAACCCTTCCCCTGGCGCTGGAGGCTGCTGCAAAAAGAGAGCAGCGAGCCCAAAGCCGTGTCATGGTGCAAAGCGCTTTCAAACCTCGCAGGATGTCACTGTGTCACAATTTCAGTTCATTAGGTGGCGCAGGGAAGACGCCGTGACATCAAAGCGCTCCTTTTCCCTACAGAAACGGGAGCAGCTCTTTTGATCTCAGCCCCCAGTATCCCCCCCAGATTAATATTTACTTGTTCAACCCAAACCTACGGGGATCCTGCGCTTGATTCTGCCATATGTTCTGGGGCGCGTTTCTTTGCTTCCCTGCCTTTCTTTGGGAGGCGCTTCGTCGGCGGGGGGAGGAGCAAGCAGTAATTTTGGGATGTTTATTTATTTCCCTGCTACCCTCTGCTCCTCGGGCACAGCAGGGGAGGGCACCCGACCTATTTCGTGTCAAGCAGTCGCTTTGAAGCTTGCCACAATCAAACGCTTTTATTTTGGGGAACCCGGCCAGCTGTTTGTTTGCCTCCCTGCCTTGTATTGATTCAAGGAGATAATCCCCAGGCCCCACGTGCTTAATCTGGGAGCTGCTAGCGTTGCAGGAGATACAGAAACAGTCCCTTTGCCCCTGGATTGCTGCGATATTTATGGCTGAAGGCAGAGGTTTGGAGCATAATGCTCATTTTCGGAGCAGCACAGGATGAAGATGTGTGGCACAGACTGCTGGGGACCTTCGTGGGGATATTGTAGCTGTGATTTGGTGACAAAAAGTGGCCTTGTGTTTTGTATTGTAGGAGTATTTGATATAATTTGGTTCCCAGTGAGTCATTAAGATTTGTAACATCAGGGTTCAGCCTCTGGCAGCACCTGAGCAAGGGCAATGGATGCTCCCTGAGAATCCAAAATGCAGGGCAGGAATGCAGGATGGGGAAAAACTCAGCTCACGTGTGAAACCCCAACCTCTCCCCCCCCAAAAAAGAGGGTCCAAACCTCGAAGCTGATTTGAGCAGGATCTGGCTCTTGCTGCTTTAGCAGCTGACAAAATGGAGTGGAAATGAATTCAATTCAGAGACATCTAATTTAATGAGAGACTCTCTAAGAATAATTTTGCCGCAGATGCTTAAAGTGATTTCAACTTGAAAAGCACGAAAGACAGACAAGATGATAGAAAATGACGATGGAATTTTTACCTTCCCCTCCTTGCTTTAAGCCCTGCACATCCTGTGCGTGTCCTGGCATGAAACGTGGAAAACCCTGTGCAAGCAAAGCTGTTTCTCCTGCTTTTATTGCCCTGACACAAAGCAGTGACCACTGGAGGTGTACACAGCCACCTGTCCTGCACCCACAGGGACCAGTCAGGGGGCAAAATCTGTGGGATTTTTAGTGAATTTTTTAGTGATGTTTTAAATGCCGCTTGCAGACTGTAAACAGGCAATATTTAAATGGTGTGCTCTGGATATCAGTCATTCACACCATCCTGGGGAGCTCTAGAGGATATTTCTGTGCCCTGAGTGCTGTTTGAGAAGGCAGATCTCAAAAGTCCTGACACAGAGACTGTTGCTGATAATAACACATGACCACTATTCTTTCTATATTTTTTCCCCTGCATTTTTCCTTCCTGCTGTTTAGGGGGTTTAAACAGCCTTGATATTCTGTGGCTGACAACACACCCCATATGCTATTTATCTTGTCAGAACTCTCTCCCTCTGCCCTCAGCTCCCATTTTGTTCTCATTAATAGTGATTATGAAAAATGGGGCTAAATACTTACTTTCATATGATTTATCCAAATGTTGAACTGCGTAATTGGAGAAGCTAAGACATTATCCCTTCAGATTCTGTCAAGACTCAATTTCTGCATTCGATTTAATTTTGAGACTCATGACCCTTAGCAGTACATGTATTTATTGCCTTTATGGTGGCTCTGCTGTACAATATATCTATCAATCAGAAGCAGGAAGCTGCATATTATTTATAGGGATTTCAATAGTCAGTGTTTTTTAAGAACACTTGTCCTTAGCACGCAGTTATTAACACAGGGCCCCTAGATACAACAAAAATTGAAAGTCATCTGGAAGGAATGCCCTTCTAATGAAGATATTTAATAACTGGCATCAGGCTCTGATTTTCCTTTTGATGACAGAAGTGACGCATGCGCAAAGGCAGGGGAGAGCTCTGTGCTGCAGAAACCTCCCCTGCCCCTTCCAGGGCCTGATCCCTTCCCCTCCCCACTGGAAATGCCTCATGTCTAAAAGGCACTGGTGCACAGATATCTCAAATTTGGTGCTGCTTTCCTGAGCTCCCTTGTTATTTCCTGTACACACACACACGGTGCTTACAGGAGCCAGGGCACTGCCTCACAGGGATTTGGTGCATCCCTCTCCCTCTCCCTCTCCCTCTCCCTCTC
>VXBR01007035.1:767808-803257 GCA_013400215.1 Cisticola juncidis | reverse complement strand
CTTCCGTTTCCCCTTCCCCTTCCGTTTCCCCTTCCCCCCTTCCCCTCTTCCCTTCCCCTCTTCCCTTTCCCCTCCCTGCACTCCCTGGGGATGCTCTCATGGCTGCTGGGCTGGGTGGGGTGTCTGGGTCACCTTTCCCAACCAAATGTTCCCTCCTGGGCCGATTTCAGCACATTTCAGAGCAGCCACCCTCACCCCGGGTTTATTCCAGTGCATCCTGCTGCGGGGGATGGTGCTGGGTCTGTCTTGTCCAAAAGTTAAATCCCAGGCGGTTCTGGGGAGAGGCTGAATTTCCTTGGGAAGGGCAGGAGCAGGCTGACCCCGGAGACTCAGCTGGCTGTTTTGAGGAGCTGATGTTGCATGAGAAAGGGACAATTGGTGCTCCAGGGGCTTTGTAAAGTGCCGGGCTTGTAAATTAACTGTTTGACACCAACAGTGATGGAGAGCAGTGCGGGGCAGGGGATGCACGGAGGAAGGGGCAGTTTCTCTTGATTTATTTGTATTCCTTCTGCAATGCCTCTTCTCCTAACACCTGAGCAGTCCAAAATAACTTGCACTGAGCCTTTCAGTGCTGGAGCTAAAAGCACTTCATAAGCCTTAATGAATCAAGCTGTGCAGCAGCCCTGCGAGGAATTATTATTCCCAGTGGTGTGGAAGGTTAAGGGGAAAATGCTCCTGTTTGGGGGCCTTCATTTAGATGCTCCAGTCCACCCTCATGCACCTTCACACAGCAGCCTCCCAGGCAAGTGACTGAGTCAAAACCTGAGAAGTTAAAAAGAAAAAAAAAAGAAGTTAAAAAAAAAAAAAAAGTCTGGCCATGCACTGAGGCACTCTAACAGGGATCTGTGGGGGAATTAAGTGAGCACCTAAGTTCAAAATGTAATGCAAAGTGATTGTATGGAAATTGTATGGATGGTGGAAAGTGGGAATCCTGCTTCCAGGTCTCTGGTACCTGCAGAGTCACTGTCTTGTCCTTAAGCAGAAAGAAGCTTCTGATCTGATCTGAATACTTCGAGACATCCAAGTAAAATCCATTTTGCATCCTCTGGGTGCAAAACTGAGCAAGTGGGCATACAAGTCCTTGCTTGGACACCCAAGATAAAGTTTTCCAAGTTTTCCTTTGCATAGCTTTTCCCAGGCTTTTCTGGGAACAGGTATTCACCATTGCCTTTCATTGCAACATTAGCTCATTGCTTTCATCAACACCTTCCTAATAAATTTAGTGAAACCTGCCCATGACAACAGTGCTGACAGCAATGCCTCACCTCAGCAAACTGACTGGGAGAAGAATGTGACAGTTGTCCCTGGAAAATCTCACAAATCCCTCCAAAGCCAAGTCAGAGGACAGCAAATGAGTCCTGCTACACTCTGGATCCGACCTGCCTTCGTGCAGGAACTGAAATGAGTATTTAAAAGTCCCAAGATAGAGCAACAAACTGAAATTCAGTCTCCATGGGATGTTTGGTGATGTGTGAACTTTTGTGGGACTGTTTGCTCCTTATGGAGAAGCAGAGAATTTCAACAGAGTGACTGGAGCCTGATCTGCAGAGGTACAGGGAGAAGGGATGTTTGTGCTGATACTTCCAGAATTTTTTCAGAATTCCTCCTTTCAGGAGGCAGTGCTGACTGCCCTGCTAGAGGCTGGGCTCAGCCTTCCTGCTGCTTGTTGGGTTTGTACCCAGAGCTGAGGGCTCTCCAAGCCTGAGGGGCACTGTGGGCTGTGCCAGAGCTGCCTCCCACTCTCAAAGGGCATTTCTGGGATGCCCCTCTGGAGATCCCACCCTGCAGAGTCAGGGCAATGTGGGCCTGACCTCAGATCAAAGTTGGGTGACTTCAGTTAAAGATGTTTCATTTTTTCACTCCTTTTATTGCTTCTGATCTTTCTTTTTTTCCAAGGGAGCTTGTGTAAGTTGACACAATAGATTAAACCGTGAGTCGCAGTTGAAGAATCCTGTGTTTTATTATCAGGGATAAATAATATCTCCCCCAGAGGAAAATGGGAGAACACAAGGTCACCCAGCATGCCCAGAGAGGAGCCTGAATAGAAGCTGTAAGTTGCTCCAGCCTCCTGTGCAGCCTGAGCTTCGTTCTGAAGGCAGAGGGGTTTATTCTTCAAAGTACCACTTTCCTTTGCTACCTGCAGACAAATAGGTTGCTCTAAGATGCATTCCACGAGCTGATTTTTGATTCATGAAAGCCTGAACCAACACTGATCATAAGAGAATCGACAGTGATCATAAAATATGAAAGGTTTTTAAGAAGGACTCTACATCATACTGAGGTCTGCAGCAGGATTTCTGCTTCAGAGTCAGAGGGACCAAATGCATCCCTGGTTTATTGATGAAAATGTGGAATTGAAAGCAGTGAAAGCAGAATTTTGCCCCTGTATATTCAAGGCTACCTAATGCCACAGAAGCTTTTAGGAAATCTACCACTTTAAGCATAAACACAAAACAATTTTGTTCTCATGCAATTTTCTTGCCAATGCTTTTTCTTAAAAATCTGTACGGCTGTCATATAAAATATGCCTGGGTTTGTTCTAATTTAGATTACGCATATTTGTCCTCAGTGAGTGATTGATTAAGTGCTCTGATCTTGACTGCTATGTTAGCAGCAGGGTATCTGTGCAAGAGGATTGGGAAGCTCATTGGATAAATGGCAGAGATGAAATCTTAGCTGTTACAGATCTGGGTTTCTTGTTCACAGCCAAGGCAAATGCTGTCTTCTGTGCAATAACAAACATGCTTTGTAATGTGTTCCAGGACAGTGCTGAGCCTGACTTTGTTTCCCTCTGGAGGGGCTTTAAGCTGTCACAATACCGTGGCACCAAACTCTTGGTGCTCTCACTGCAAAGAGGGAGTCTCTGAGTTCACTGGATCAGTTGTGATTTACGCTGATGTAACTCAAAACAAAATGTGTCTCACTGACATCTGCCGAGCTGCTCGGATAAAACCAACACATAAGCACAAGCAGGATAAAAATAAGGCCTCTCTGTGCAACTGAGCTCATTCAAAGCAGCAAGCATGGCTTAGCAGGGCTGACCAAAATGGAAAAAACCTCCTGCAGGGGTTGGTTACCCTGTCAATCTCACTTTACCATCCCTGACCCTGAGCTGGGAGCAAATGCATTGCTACCCACAGGAGCTGGGAGATACTTTCTTGCTTATTTGTATAATCTTAGTACTAAGATTTGTACAATCTTCTGTACTTCTTACAGGAAATTATGTCAATTTATGTCATATTTTAATTTGTTTGTGTTTATGAGCTAGAATGGACACAACTAAAGGTACCTGAAAGCATCAACTTGAACATATAAATCTATTTAATTTTTCTTTAGTGTATCTTCATTTCTACACTGGTCTATTGCATTGTCTTTGCAACATCATAGCACTGAATGATTTGGTAGCAAAACAGGCAATTATGAAAAGAAAGGAGGATTCTTTCCGTTTCTCTTTCTGAATAATTTCTCTGACCTTCTTGGAGGTGTAGAGATAACTTCCAAGACCATCAGAATAAATAGGTTGTTTACTGTGATGCTTTCAGCCTTGGGGAGAAAAAGGAAGATAAAGAATAAAGAGAAGAAAATCCTTATACCCACTGTCTTCCAAAAGGAGACAGATGAGGTGTGAACTCTAGAGAAAATATTCCAAAATCTGAGCCTGATGTTGAAGAAGATAAAGAATAAAGAGAAGAAAATCCTTATACTCACTGTCTTCCAAAAAGAGACAGATGAGCTGTGAACTCTAGAGAAAATATTGCAAAATCTGAGCCTGATGCTGTCACAGTAAAGCAGAATAAAACAGAAGGAAGCCAAACAAAAAGGTGGTGACCCCAGGGGGACTCAGCACCCTCTTTATCATGGACTTGGGGGGAAAAAAAAGGGCAGAACTACCAGAACAAGGGGATCAATCTTGGAAAAAACTGTGTCCCAGCCTGATTTCCCATGAATGGGGTATCGTGTTCACTGCAGAGGCAGGGGCAGCATCTCCGGTGGCTCCGGAGCGCTCCCGGCGCCAGCCCCAGCCCTTTCCCGGGATAAGCACGGCCCGCGGCCGCGGAGGGAAGCGCTAAGCTGTGCTAATGATGCTGTGTTATCAGCAGCTCTAATGCTGCCTGGGATGGATGTCAGCGCCGTGGATGTTCCCGCAGATCAGGCGGTAATTACACTTGGATCCAGAGTAATTACGCTGAGACCTGCACTCCGTTTTAGGAGACAGAAATAACCACGCACTCGCCTGGTCCCACACGTAGCACTTGTGATGTAATTTAATAGCCAGCTACTAACACGAGAGTAAAGAGGCGTTTCTCTCATATTCGTGCCCTTTTAAATTAAACATTGGTGTTTTTCCCTGAGAAAGGAACACTGTGCCACTGGTCTCCTTCTCCCACTCATGCACCCTCCTCTTTTCCTGACTAAAATGAAATACACCGAAGGAAAATAAATATTTATGAGCTCCTCCTGGGGTGTGATTGTTTTGATGCAGGTCTTGCTCTGGCTTCACTCTCTGCCCTATTTAAAATTTCGTCAGAGAAAAGCCGTGCCTCTAAAGCCTGGGGGATGATGAAGCATTTGGGTGAGTTTTGTGGTCTGTGGGAGAGGAAGGACCAACCTCCCTTCTGGAGCTTTTCCAGGTCACATTTGCCAGTTTGTTTCCTCTTTAACCTCCCAACATTAAGCACCTGGACAGCTGTAGCACTGCATTAAGCACCTATTTTTGAGAGGAGCTCAGAGGTGAGGGAGGCAGCCCAGAACCTTCCCTGTGTGCAGCTCTGCTTCCCAAGCATCCATCAGCACACACAGCCCTTTCCTCATGCAGAATCCTCTTGTGCATTTCCGAATCAGCCAGGGCTCTGCAAATATTCTCCTCCCTCCAGGGTGAGGAGCTTACTTTGGTTGGGGAAAGAAAGAGTTTACTGTGATCTCTTTCTTTTGGCAATCTGGGTAATCATTGCTCATAATAATGCCATCCCAGATGTTGAAACATCTCCTGTATTAATTTTACCCAGAAGATAATTTCCCTTAGAAATCATGTGCAAATCCCCTGTTCTAATTTAAGAATTAATTCAGTACACTAAATCTTAGCACTTCATCCTAGAAATGTTTTGCAGTGTCTGTTAACCCTTTGCAACAACAGCAACCAGCCCAAATGTGGGATGTAGAGATGTAATAAAGCCTTGTCTCTCATACCAAGCTCTTTTTGAGGCCAGTACCCAATATTTTAAAGCCTGGACCCCCAGAGCCTACCTGCTTGAGTGACTTCCTTCTTCCCAGAGAATCACAAACATGAATTAATTTTTTGTTGCAAGTATGGGGGGGCAGATGCACCAGTGCTCCCAGACACCCCACTGCAGTGGTGCCTGGGACTGTGATCCCACCACCATCGGGGCTTTGACAGATGCTAGGAATGAAATTAGGATGGTTCCACATTTAACAAGACATGGAGGAAAAAGAGGAGCTGACTGGTTTGGCTGAACCTGTGTGAGAGATGTGTGGGAGGGCTGGGAACACCTCACACTCCTTTGGAGTGCTGGATGTGGGTCAGTGGTACCCAACCACCTCCCCCTTCCTGGGTGGGCTCAGGCACACAAAAATTCACACCAGTGCTGCTACACAAAAGTACTGCTGGTGTGACCTGCTTCATGCCTTTGCTGGGCTTTCTTCATTTAATTTGTAAAGGAAACTGTGTCAGACTCCAGCCTGGGCATTTTCCTGCCCTGCCACGTTGTGACAATCTTAAAGCATCACAGCCTTTATCCTGAAAGTCTTTGGCTGCCATTGAAAAGAGTAAAGAAAATAAAGAGGCCAAATCTCTGAACTTCCCCCAGCTATGTGAGATCAGAGTGCAGTCCAGCACGCCTTTTGTGGAGCAGGATGCTCCAAAAAAAGATCTCCTGATTCCTGGCAGAACAAGATGACTTTATTCCATCCCAGTGATAATACCTAGCTAACTGCTCCATGCAGCCTGAGGTCACATTTGGGACTCCACTGGTTTTACTGGGGGTGGTTGTGCTTGCACAAGCAGCACCTCGTGCACTCTGCAGAGCAGAGGGCCAGCCAAGGACCTGCTCCAAAGAGGATTTGTTTGGAATCAGCTTTGATAATTATCATAAGGTGATAATAGGTGATTAGTGCCAGGGTAATCCAGCACCTCCATCACCACCTCCCAAACTCCCAGGTGCTTTACTGAGACTGTGCAGCAGCTTGGCCTCAGAGGAGAGGAATGATGCAGTCCCCAAAAAGGATCTTTTCTCTTTCATTTCAATGAGATAGACTGGGGAAATATTGCTGTGTCCTTCTGGTCCTTAATCAAAGGAGCTGCACTTGTGCCACCCTGAATTTCAGCACACTGACAACTGCAGGGTGCATCTGCTGGCCCAGCAGCCAAAGCTCCTGCACTGGTTGTTATTCCTCCTGATGAATTCACTTGGAGGATCTGCCCCTTGAACTGTCTCTGGTCAGGACAAATGGAAAATGCATCACATGTGACATGCTGGGAGTCCCAGAAATGTGTTCAGATGGATCCATAGGCAGTGGGATAAAGCTCTTCCTTTACCTCACAGTTGCTGTGGAATTTCCTTCTAGAAACCTGTATTTGCATCAGCAATGGGTATTTGCAGTGAAATACTGGAGTTTCCTGTATTCATTATGTGTTGAAATGTAACAAGTTAAAATCATAGCTTTGTTCTAATTTTGATTAGTGGGGGACATGAGAAAAAAAGTCTCAATATCAAATCTAAAGTATTTAGAAAGCCTTTCTATAAAAGAAACAGAACTTGAAGTGTTGTCCTGATGGGAAAGCTAGCAGCAGTTTTCCAACAAATTTTTTTCTTTTTCAGAAACTTGATTCCAGAAAGGAACAATTTGTGGTGTCTGAGGCCCTGGTCCTGCCACGAACCATGTACTGACTGGTTCTGTGGGAGTTTTCTTCTTTCTTCTGCAAGAGAGACACAGAGTTCAGTGTTATTTAGTGAACTGTCACAAGACAAGGCACAGCTATTCTCACCCAACCCACTGATCTTTCTGGAAGACTTTATATATGATTTGTTTTGCTGTTTTCATTTGCTTTGCTGCTTTCCTCAGCTACAGGCTGCTACAGTCTCATTCAGGCTGTTTTATATTCATTTTGAAGGAGCAGAACTCTGTTTGCAGACACATTTTGCAGCTCAGATCAGCGTGCACAAGTTGTGGTCCCACCAAGTGTTTCCCAAATGTGTAGGGTGCAGGAAGCTGATGTGTGGATGAGCTGATACAATCAGCTTCAAGTGGGCAGAAGTTCACTGTTAGTTTGATGGCCTGGGACAGGTACTGGTGTCTGCTGGAGGTGGGAGCAGAGGACCTGTGCAGTCTGTTGGCTACAGGAAGGAAGGAAATATCCCAGCAATACAGGACTGAAAGCTCAGCCCTGGCACCTCCTGTTCCCAGGGCCCATCTCCCAAGCTCAGTTTTTGAGCTGAGTGAGCCTTGGTACAATGGAACATTTTCTTCTCCCTCCCTTCATTTCCCCTCCCACAGGGAAAAAACCCTTGAGTTTGGAGTCTGCTCTTGTTTGATAATTTCCCTTAACTACCAGCTAAATAATACATGATCCACAGTGCTGACTGATGACTCCCTCTCCTGACCCTGTTTTATTTTTATTGCTTAGCTCGGGCCAGTTCCTTCAAGTCCTGAATCATCAGAACAGAGACCTTGAGGTATTCCAGGCAAATCAATCCCTGGCCCATTGACATATTGCTTTAGCTAACCAACCATACAACTTCGCTTTTCCCTGATAATTTCTCAATTAATTGCTTTTCAGCTCTCATTCGTTACAAGGTCAGGCTGTGACTGGACTTGTACATTCCCATCTCTGATAAACTCTCCTGGTCCCCTAATCAGCCACGACTGGGATTTTAGTTCCATTAACTTATTCATCATCCAGACATTTTCATCTTGGGGAGCTTGACTTTTGATTGTATCAGGAGTATCTTCAATTATTTAAGAGGATTTAAAATTGCCTTCTTACCTAAAGGGAAAATGCATTTGGAGCCCTGAAAATTGATCATATTGGACCAGTGTCTTCTGGATGTTCATATGTGCAAACCCATGTTAAAAGAGAAGCTTCTGCATGGCCAGAGCAGAGGAATTTTCTGCTGGTGAACATGTGTGTGCATGAGGCTGACTCTATTAAGGTGTCAGCTATAGGGGAGTGACACTGTGCTGATGACTGGTGGCTTACTAATGCTAAATCATGCCTGAGATTGTGTTCCATGATGTCAAACATTGATTCAGTTTCTGTGGGAAGTTATGCAAATGCCAGAGCCCTTCAATGCGGTCTGAGACTGAAACTGGGTGCAAGAAAACCCTAATAATAAAAAAAAAACCCGCTTCCTCTTTCTTGGCAAGAAATCTTTAAAAAAAATTTTGAAGAGAGCTGCTCCAGGACAGGGATGAATTTTGAAATGTCCCAAAAGGCACAAGGGCTTGTAGGACCCTTCTTCATTTTTGGTGAGAGCTGGGAGCCAAACCCTTCTCTTCTCTGGACTTTCTGTCTGGGGCTGAGCTTCATCTTTGCAGCAGCTGGTCCAGTCCAAGGCAACAACCCACTGGTGCTGCTTTCCACAAATTTATTCATTTAACAGAAGCAGCAGGCCATGTTACACAACCCCAGCTCTTCTCCACTCCCCTCTTCCCACAGTTTACACCCAAGCAAAGCTCCTAAGAGTCTGCAAGCTTCTCCCAAGAGCATAACTGGGGCAAACCCAGACAAACTGGGAAATTGTGCATTTCTGGACACTAAGGTGGGACTAAGGAGTCTGGAATCCCACCTTCCTCTGTGTCTCAGGCTCTATGATTTTTTCTTTGACTGAAACCTTCCCTGGATGGCACTGAGGAACAGTTTCAGATTATCTGAGTGCTTCAGGCTCTGAAGAATATCCACAGAGCGGGGTCAGACTGTATTGACAGGCTCTCTAGGAAGAAAAGCTAGTTTAATATTGGCAAGACAAGACTGCTGCATATTTAACAGGAGCCTCTTCTTCCAGGAAAAGTGCTCTGGTTTCAGCTCCCTTTCTGCCGAATATGGGTGGAAGCTTTTATCACCCATGATTTCATTGCAGGCCACAGAATGATGGATTTTTCTGGCAGAACCCTATGCTCACACTTTTGAGTGCAAATTTTCATAATTCACTTAAAAAGAAAAGCCCACATTAGCACTGAGAAGGGCTTAAAAAAAGACTAAGAGCACAGAAAATTGAAAAAAAACACACTGCACCAAAAGGCAGTGCCTTTTGATGAACGAAAATGCAACAGCAACAGGATTATGGACTGTGGGGTGTTGCTTTGCTTGTTTTTCCCCCCAGACTGCAATAACTCACCCATCCCACTGGAAAAAATGTGCCCTTTCTTGATACATCAGCAAGGAGGGCCCTCCATGGTCTCTGTCTCTTCCTGTCAGGGATGTACCAGAAGGCACCAACACTTGGAGGACGTGAGGAAACGTACAGTTCTTTCCCTGCCTGTTGCTAGGATTCACAGCTCTACCCCACCACTTTCTGGGGCTTCAGCTCCTGTTTTGGCTGTAGGAAAAAAAGAAAGGAACCTTGTTGCTTCCAGGCTTTCTGCATAAGGTTTGAGCAGCTCCAATGCCAACCCTTATAATATAGCTACAGTCAGACATAAAATCTTAATGCACAATAGTGCCTTGAATCTTACATTCTTCTGAAAAAGGTGAGTCCCCAGTAGTAAATGAAATATTAAACATTATTAAATATGAAACAGCTAAACCTGGATTCCATTAAAATGAATCTTTCATGGTTTTCCTGGTTTCTTTTTCCCATTCCCCACCCCCTTTTTTTTTTCCCAGGGAATGCAGTGATCTCGTGAGCTTTTATGTGTCCTTTTAAAGACAGAAAAATCACAGGTAATTTAAGTCTATTCTACTCAGATTTGTTTTAGCTGGAAAACAAATCAGGGCAGTGAAACTCTTGCTTGGTCGCACCTCTCTGAGTGAAGTATTGAGCAGTCAATATCAAAGGCTCACCTAAAGCCACTCTTGTAATGCCTGCTGACATGTGCCACCTATTTAGAAATCTTGTGCCCTGTTACACACTCTGCTTTCATTTAGAATGGCTTTAATCNAAAAAAAAACCCCCAAAAAAACCCCAACCCCCCATTGAAAAAAAACCCAAAACCTGCTTTTCCATAGGATGCATTTTGGGCTGGTTTTGCTCCTCCTGCAGGTTTTCTGGGACTTAAGCTGTGTCTGAGGTGAGTGCCCACATGGGATTTGGCAGCTGGGCACAAAGGGAGTGTCTGAGAGAAAAGCCCTGGGATTTTACAGAATCTCCCTAGACCCATCCTTAGGCTGATGAAACACCCTGGACTGAGGGTGTGACTGCACTGGTGGCACAGAGCAGTCAACAGGATAAGCCAGGATAAATATTCTCACTGTATTTCATGACTGTAGTATTTTCACCTCAAAATTCATAAATATACAGCAGCCTGTGAACCCCTGGTGCTGGAACAAACAAAAGTGTGTCCTTCTCATGACACATATTTATGTCCTTGCATTCAGATCTTAAGCTTTTTCTGTGATTATTAAGTTCCATATTTGGACAGGACTGGTAAAAAAATTTAGAAGAGGATGGGAAAAAGAGCTCCTGGCCTTGCTGAGAGGTTCCCAGAGCTCAGATCTGTGTGAGAGCATTCCCTGGCTCTGGCTGGGACACTGCTGAATCAGGCTGGCTCTGGTAGGAGGTTGCATCTCCAGCACAAACCTTAATTCTTGACTTGCTGCTGCAAAACATGCATGAATTAATCTACAGACACATTGCTGGACTGGAAGGCAATAAGTACAAAGAAAGACAAGTTAAAATGGCAAAGAAGGTAGAAATCCATTAATTATTCATGGCTACTGTTCCATTTTGTGCAAAAAGCCTTTCTGCTTTCCATTTTGCTTTGCTTGGGTCACTTCTGAGGCTCAGCAAAGCAGATTTAAATGTGCTTCCCACCTCAGGAGCTCATGCTGGTAGCTCCCTCACATCCAGCTGGGTTTTGCATCTCTCCCTCCAGGAATTCAGCAAAGTGAGAAAATCCACACTCTGCCCTGGTTCAGAGTGTGCCATTTTTCACATTTCCTAAAAAATAAATAAACTAGTAAACTGTATGAGCTTATTTTCTGTATTTAAACACCAATGTTTGCTTTTTGCTGTGGTTCTACTTCAGCTGAGATGGCAAAAGCATCCCACCAGCGTGGCCTTCTGGCAGCCTGACCAGAAGCATATGCTCTTGGTCTGCTTTTGTGAGGGCTTTTTATGCTTTTTTTCTGGCCTGACACCCTTGGAATGGAGAGCAGCGAATCCCAGCAGCATTATTTATTTATTTTAATGAACTGCTTTTGGCCAGCTCAGGTTTTCACCACAAAGATTTCAGATTGCCTCAGAGCTCCAGGAAACAGGCTGCAAACTGCTCGGGAGCTGAGACACGAACATGTCAAATAAGTGATCCACATGAGAGCAGATAGACGTGACATTTAGCAATCATCTTTCCTGGACAAAATGGGGCATTGCTGTCACTTTAAGTAAATCTCAGTCAAATTTCTGCCATTTTACCATAGGGGAAGCAAGAGGCATAATAGTAAATTTCTCTTTAAAAAATAAAAAAGATCAACCTTGGGGAAAAAATATGGTTGGAAATATTTAAGGTGTGATACCTGATCCTAGCTTGGCCAGCCATTTCCTGGCTGCTGATATCAATATGTCACTGCTAATGTTTACTGATGTTCACTTTATAAATGACTCTTCCTCGTTGTCAGAGTATCTGTCACTGGCTTCTCTTCCCCCTCTTTGCCTCTCATCCCCTTTAATAAAGATTAATATCTTTGAGTTTAAGTAAAAAGATCACGCACCAAGTAAATCACACCATAGGTCTGATATTTAAAAAAAGATGAACATGTAATTGCTGAGATTATGTGAGCAAATTGGGTAATTCCTGGCCTAAATGAACAGAGTTGGCTTTTGTGGGATCAGTTAATCTAAGTGCACATTCAAATAAAGTGTATTTTGTGCAGGCATTTGAGCTTCTGAAGGTTCCCCCATTGAAGAACAGCAGATATTAAAAGCAGAAACTGGTGAGTTTAACTTCTACAGCTTCTCTGAAGTTTCAATATGTTTAAAAGACATGCAGAATGAGGATTCTATAAAAATGTGGCACACTGGCTTTCCATATTTATAGTCCACCAGTGACTTCTATATTAAACTGTTTCAGTCTATGAGTCCAAACAAGATTTTTCAACCTGTCACTCCTGCAGCTCAGCCTGGTGCATGAAATGCTAAACATGTTCTGGCTGCTTTGTACATCTTCCTTGACAAACACCTGGAGTAATGATTCCAGAATGAATATTTAGGTGGCAATTTTATGGATGAAGCACAAACCAGTCATTTTGGCTTTGCAATGCTAAGAGTAGTGAATGTGCACTTGGCTTTTAAACTGCAAGATAAGAAGAAAACAACTCGGAAAGAAAGAGCTAAGAAACAGCTGGGAAGACACAGGGAAGTAGATGATGGACCCTTCATATAAACCATGATCAAAATAAGGTTTGCCTGGCCAGGCACTGCAGGATCAGACCAAGACAGGGTCATATCTAGGTACCAAAATCTACAAGATGAGACTAAATCAGCTGAAGTAGAGTTCAAGCTTGATTTTCTCACCACTGTCTTTGCTGTTCATGTAGGACAATCCTGTGGTTGAGGGTGGGAGATGCAGATTCCTGGTCCAGTTTAGACATTTTCCTGCAGAGCTCCCAGCCAGGCTGCATGGGTCATATCAACAATTCAAAGGGACTTCAGCCCTTCTTCCTGATCCATTGGAAGATCTGTTGGATCAATTGATCTTCCCTTTTTGGCACTCCAGCTTTGGTTTTAGAACTCTCTCATACCCACAGTAGCAATTCTCAGATTTACAGCAGTTCTGGTGTGGCCAAGCCACTCAGTTTGTGGTTTTTACATCTGACCCAGTGGGAACTTGAACACAAAGGCTCTTCCACTCCCTTCCAGGCACTGCAATTTCCCTGAAAGTGGAGACAGAGCACAGGGCCTTGAGATCCAGGGCTTGTGCTATCTGGGAGGCCCCAGACTCACATCTTTGCATGGGGGCAGCATCTCCTTCTCAGGGCTGTGGGTGTTTTGCATTTTACAAAATGATCTGGCTCCTCTCCATCCCTCCTTTTCAAGAAGCATCCCTGGAAATGGGGAAAACCCTAAGGACATGCTGGAGCAGTAATGGAGCATGAAAGGAGTTGTGGCTTTGATGAAGACACTTGTTCAGGAATGGAGCATTTTTGCCCTGTTTTGTGCTTTATCCAGAAGCAGTTTGACACAAATTGTTGGATTTAACCCCTAAACTTTGAGTAAAACCCTCCCCCAGGTGTCAAAGGCGACACCCCCAAAGTACAGCCTCCTCTTTGAGCAGGTACATTTTGCTGTGTTGTGAACTCCAGCTCAGGGATAACTGCAGTTCCTGAATCTGCAGGGAGGGGACAGTTTGAGAGGCAGATCTCATGCAAAGGGCACTGATGGGGCTCTTTGGTTTCACACAAAACCTCCCCACAATTGGCAGGCTACAAAAAATGAGTTGGTACCAAAAGCCAGTTCCTGAAGGGAGAAATGTGTGTGTTATTCCTTTCCAGTGCACCAACAAAACTATTGTGCTCAGAAGATGACTCTGAAACTGCCTTTTGTTGTATTTTGTATGAAGTAGGATTTTCTGTCTGCAATAACCCCTGGGTGATTTTATTTCTAGGAACTAGATTATTTCACAATAAAGGCAAAAATCTCCAATCATTTTAGCAAGTGAAGAAAAAAAAATCTCTAATCATTCCAATATTATAATATATCCTAAAACAAACTTAGTTTTCACTCATGTGATTGATATTTGCACTATTTTACTGCACAACACTGTTTTTCTTACACAGAATTGTTTCTTTCAGCTATAGCTAACTTGATTCTCTGTGTAACAGGATCTGAGGCCAGTAAACCATGAAGAAATTTTACACTGCAGACTGCAGCAAGCAGAGGTCTCTCTAGTGAAGGCATTATTTTACAAAATGATGGATGTGTATATTTATTTGCTCTGTGACTTCCATGTCAGGTTTGTCATATTTCCTCAAATTACTAGTTAAACCAAGGTTTTGAGTTTTGTTTTGTTTTTGTTTCTGCTGAAGCCTGCAGGCTCAATATACCTTATAAAAATCAAGCTGTAATTTATCTGCTCCATAGATCATGTGTAACAATAATCACTCTGGAGTCTGTGCTGGGTTTGGATGTCTGGCTTTGTTGGAAGAGATGTATGAAGTGAACAAAAAGCTTCCTGATTTTCATACCCTGCAATAAACCTGAAATATGGAGAGAAGTGAAACATGTATTTAAATTAAACCGAGGGATCATGACAAAGAAGGAACACAGAGAAATACACGCACACCCAGAGACATATTTTGCAATGACACAGAATTATTTCTCTCACCAGATGGACCTCTACAAGTTCTGCACACTCCATGTCGCAGACATTCAGCAGTCAAAGCAGTGAAACAATTTGCACACTGGACTTGGACTCACTAGAATGGTGAATTGTTAACTTGCATTTTGCAGGGAGAAAACCTTTGCCCAAAAAAACGTGGGGACCCCCAAAAGGATTTATATTCACAAGCACTGCCTGCAGTATTTAAGTGCTGCTTCACACTAAATTCACTGCTCGGTGTCACTGCTTGTTTTGCATACATGTGGGTGATTTTGGAAAGGCCACGAGAAAACCTTAGAACCTTTTCCTAGATGTTTGCAAAAATAATTTATTGTAACAGGCCAAAATTATTAGCTGACCAATCTAAACATATACAAATGGAAAACTCCCAGAAGATTATTGTAGCTTTAATCCCCTCCACACCCACACCCACCCTCAAAACAGGGAATAATCTTAATACACGGAAATATTTTTCATTGCCTGGGGTGGGCAGTTCCTCCCAGAGCTGAACTGCCTTTTTCAAGGCCCTTCTCTGCCAGTTTTGTTTGTCACAGCACAGACAGGATCCGTGGTTCACATTGCAGTTCCTCATCGGGAGTGAGACTGCATCCCTTGTCACCTCGAGGGTTAATCCGCAGCCAGGCCCTGCCACCCCAGGGCCCCAAGGAAGCCAAGCCCTTGGAAAAGATTTCTGGTCCATTGGCTGTAGGAACAAGGAGCTGCAGAGAGGCCCTGGCACAAAGAAGAGATTGCAATTTTAAAATTAATTAATTCTCCGCTATGAATTTGGTCGGAGAGCTGCAGCCGTGCTCTGGTGGTGCAGGGGGGCACCTCCTCTGCTCCCCAGAGAATGGGGACTGGATGGATAAAACTCATCCTGAGAGGCACTTCCTGATGCCCAAGGTCTGTTTAGTCTGCAGCCTGAGTTACAGGGCAAAGCTGTTTCTGCCTCCATCTCCCCAGAGTCCCTCTTGCCATTCTTTTTTTTCTATTATTTTTTTAAAAGAATTGCAGTGGCACCATCATTAAGAAATCCAACAGAAGCCTGGAAGAAGAGATTAGCACATACCAGAGTGACAGGGAAGGGGAAAAAATAGACAACATCAGTGCAATGTACCATTAAAAGTATGGAGTGACAGATGCCAGTTGGTCTGTGATGGGGTGATTCAGCTAAATGGTAAACAGAAGGGCGAGTTCTGATCTCGCTTATGCCAACATAAACCTTGGGCTGCAGAGGAGCTGCTTCACGTCTCCAGGACCAGAGTGGAGCCCATAAAAGCTGTGACTCAGCCAGATAATCTCTGACAACTGTTAGCACCCTGGTAAATATGGCAACGTGGCAGGCTGGAAGAGGGGCTAAAAAAAGTTTTGCTTCCACACTTCCAAAATGAAATGTTTCAGAGGGTTTTTATCTCAAAACGATGTCGAAAATCTTGGTGGTGGTAATGGAAGTGGTTGAGAAATATTGAGATAAAACATGTCGGGGTTTTTTTTTTTCAGGCTGGATGAAATATTTTGATTGAGGCCAAATTAATGAGGTTGCTGAGCCAGTGGGGTGAAAAGTCAGTTATCCCCATAAATCCCAGTCCCTCTGGAGCAGAACTGCTGGACACCTTGCACAACCATTAAGGGTGATGTGGTGGACAGACACTAATTCATGTCTGCATGAGATAGATGAGGAAAGGCTTTTAAAAGGAGGGATTTGCTAAGAGAATGTTTAACATTTGTTTTTGCTTCAAGAACACATTTTCAAAGAGAGGATCCCATCCAAAGCATATGTTCCCTCCCTGTGTGGGCAGGCGTGCAAACACTAACGTGGGACCAAGCAAACTGCAGAGGAGAGCATGGAAGCCAAAGCTGAACCTCTCCCATCTTCTGCTGAGGCTTCCTCGTGATGAAGCTTCTGCTCTGTGATGTTGGCACTGAGAAAGGGCTAGGCTGGGCCTGTCCTGTCTCCTGGGTGTCTGAATCCCCTTGTCCCTTCACCCACTGGCACCATCTGGCATCACATTATTTGCTTTTGGTAAATGACAATGTAAAAACTGTCGGGATGTGAACCTGTGCTGTAGTGCTCTCCTGATTAAGAGAATAAATTTCCTTCTTTCTTTCTATCGTTTCATTTTGTGAGGTACTGGTACTTCAGCTTCAGTCCACACAGTGCCTAGTTTCACTAGCAAGCTACTGTGGTATCTGCAGGACTACAAAAAGGTTATTTGCCATGGAAAATGTTGCATTTCTCACGTTATAGCTGGCTTGGAAGGTAGCTCTGCACAAAGATAAGAAGATCTGAAACCCATCATCCTTGGTGGAAAAGGCCGTGAGAAGTGACTGTCCCCTGGGAAGGCAGTTGCATCACCCTCCAAGGATTTAGGAAATTTAGGATCCCTCAATGCCATTTTAAGATTTGGGATAAAGTTTTCTGTATGAAGCAGAATTGCTTCCTCCTGTGAGCCCAGCTCGAGGTGGCAGTGAAAATGAGTTTAGGAAATAAAGCTCTGCACCTTATATAGGAAAGCTACCAAAAATATATGGATTGTGGAATTACTCTTTGCTGAGAAGGGAACTCAGATTTTATTCCTCCTATTGTGTTTTATTTCTTGTGTCATTACAGAATACACAAGCAGATTATTCCCCAGCCACAAAAACAGTTGCAGCGAGATGCTGCAGTTGAAAAGAACAAAACAGGCAACAGTTCAACATTCTCAGCTAAGATCATTATGATACTATTAATGGATATTAATTTCTGTTTATTTTACAAATATTAGGAAACTAGTTTTCAAATTCACACCTCACCAAATGCTTTACAACAATGATTTGTTTCATTAATTTTATCAGCCTGCATGCCTCGTTTTTTTATAGCAGGTTCTTTGCTGAGAGACATTAATCTGTGATGGAGCATCCTAAGAGCCTGTGCAGAGGATCCAAGCTGATAAATGTTGGTGTACAGGCTGCCCACCACTGTCAATTTTTCAATTTGCAGTGTAGTTGGGGCACATAATAAATTTCTGGGTTTTTTTTTTTTATTTTACAGAAGCCTTGAAATTTTTCTGTGCATATTTTCTCACTGTTTTAACATACATATGATCCCTCAACATCCAAATGTCAAATTCTGTGTGATATGGGTTAGGTAATAAACCCTATGGTATTATTTTTAGAATACCTATAAAAATAACTTACACAGTTTAAAGTCATGTCTTAGTTAAATATTCAGTGAAGAATTGGTTTTTAGCTTAATTCAGTATCCACTATTTCTGAGTTTCTCACTAATAAATATAAAATGCTAATGGAGAGTGAACAGAAAAATATTCTGCATATGCTAAATTAACCTTACATTCAAAATGCAAAAATGCTTGTGCCACGTGGGTGAGAAAAACAAAGTGGGTTAGTGCTCACACCTGGATGATAAAGAGAGCAGTGCACACATCCTTATTTAAAGTATTTTCCTTAAATTCTCAAGGTTTACAAAATATCATGGCTTTCTCCATAATGGCAAGAGCAGAGAGCGGCAGCCAACACTGAATTCTGTTTCTGGTTTTGATCCAGACTCATTCTTCGTGCCTGCTCCTGGAGGATGCCCTGGAGCTGAGCCTGGCAGTGCCCACCACAGGGAATGTGGGTGGCCAAGGGGCCCAAGGGAGCAGGGCCAGGTCCCTCCAGGGCCACCAGCTCCACACCAGTCATTTCTGGCACACAGACCAGCAGTTTTACACCCTTGATCAGAGGGTTGCACACACCCTTACACCTCCCAGGTGATGAATTTCTCCCCAGGAGAAGCAGCAGGCAGGGCTGGACGTCTGCAGAACCTTCCTCCAGGTAAGGGCAAGCCCAAGTGAGGGTTTTACAGGCTGAGCCAAATCCCAAGAGATTTTTTCTCTTCTCTTCCCTGTCAGCCCACTGTGAATGCTCCTCTGGATGCTGAACTCCTCTGCAGAAAACTGGAGATGGAGCTAAAACTCAGGGGTTGGGGCTGGGGCTCCTGTCAGTGCTCTCAGTCTGGTGTCTGTGGAGCAGGGATGGATCAGTGCAGGAATGGCAGTGGGGAAACACCACCACAACAAACGGCTGCTGCTGCATTCCCTCCCCTCCTCCCCAGTCCCTGGGCCAATTTTCTTCATCCCTTTCAATGTAACTCAAAACCAGTGAAGTCAATAGAAAAACCAGTTAACCAAACCCTGACTCAGCCCTTGGTTTGCTTAAACTCCAGTTCTGTGGCATTAACCCATGACACTCTTTAGTTTACCTTCACGTCTTTCCCCAGAGTAGACAGAAAATCCTATTTTTCATATTTGTTTCCCTGGACCTTGGCCAGCTGAATAGAGGTCAAATACGTCAAGCTGGGTCTAAACTACAGCAAAAAAATGAGCTGCATTTCAACCTTTTTCTCTAGCAGAGTGACAATATAATTCATGTTTATATTCCTGCCTTTGCCACCGTCCTGCTGTTTGACCTTGGCAAAGTCACTTCATCTTTTTGGACCTTCATTTCTCCTCCAGCTTGTTCTTTTTGTCTTTAGACTTATATGGGGCAAAAATAGACAAATAGGCAAATATCTGGGGCAAAATGTGGCTTACATGGTGCATTGGCATTACTACAATAAAGTGCTTCCCCCTCATGGACTTGAGGTCCAGGGAGAGGTTTTGGAAAATAATATCAGCATGAATTCCAAGCATGGGGTAAATGTAAAGCAAAGTGCTGCCCCCACACATGCCATGGATTTTCAGCATTCCCACCCAAATTAGCAGGCAGCTCTGATGCAGAGCAGCTCTGTGCCCACCAGTTCTGCCATGCAGCAGGAAAAGCTGGTTCAGATAAGACCAGGAGCTGAGCAAATGTGAAATGCCTTCATTTGAGTGAAATTCCCCTTTTAATGGAGAGGTTTGGCTGTCTTCAGATCTAATTTCAGGATCCAAACACCCCAATTTCCCCATAAGAATGTGTTCAAACATTGCTTGACTGCTATTCTCCTTTGCTGCAGAGCTGGGAAGTCATCACAACTGATGAGGAGTCATTATAAATTTGACAACTTGCCCCTTTTCTTCAAAAAAACCCAATTCTGCAGAGCTTCATTCATTTCAGCCCACACTGACTCTCATCCAAAGCCTTCCCTGCTGCTCGAAAGAAACCTGAAATTTCCCAACTGCAGGATTAAACTCATCCTCGCCCCCTCCAAACAAACAAACAAACAAATAACAAAGGAGGGAAGAAATTATCTCGACAGTAGGGAGAGGAAGGTAAAGAGCTTATATGCTAATCATTAGCAGGAAAAAACCCTAAACAACCCAACTGAAGTCAGAAGGGAAGAAAAGGAGATATAAAGGGGGAATATGGACATTGGAAGGGAAAAAAAGGCAAGAGCAGGGGGTACAAAGTGCTGCTGGTGGTGTTTGTGTGCTGTGTGAGAGCGGCCAGAGCCCTGTCCAGACCGGGGAACTGAATTATTCAAGTTTTAAACTCCCAGCAATTCCCGCAGTGACTCCGCTGGGTCCCAGCCCTCCCGCACCCCTGGGTGGGGGTCACCCACCCTCTGTCCCCGTGGTTTTCCTGTGCTCTGAGAGCTGGAGAGAGGGAGGGAAGGGAGGGCAGCCCGAACCCGGCACCCCCCTGCTCCTTGCGAGCCCCTGATCTTCTTTCCACCCATCACTCATCCACCCTCCCTCTCTCCCCGCGATCCCTACTTGCAAAATAAAGGCGAATTTCTCCATATTTATTATTATCACTATTACGATTCCTATTTCAGGGGTTTTTTTTGGGTGTCCCTGGTGTGGAAGGAGTTAAAGTCATTATCTCCTGGATGTCCACCGCATCCCGCATCCCCGCCGAGCTCCATCAGAGCAGCCGGGGCAGCGGCGGCGGCGGCTTCACCTCCGTGCGCCGCAGCCCCGCGCCGTGCCCGGCTGCTGGAGTTTGCTAATTTGTGTGTTTTCACTCGAGGCCTGCTGATTCAATCATTTTAAAGATGCCCATTTCTTCCAAGCCAGGGATTTTATGACTCTAAGGATTAGAAGCTGTTATCCCAACAAACCCCGGAGCTCTATATATTCTGATTTTATGGTAAGCTTCACTAATAAACTGTTTAAAACATATGTTAATTGTGTTTATTGTATTCTTTAATTATCATATGTATCATTAAAGATGTACTATCCCGTTTGGAATCCTAATACCTAATGCCCTCCTTTTATTTATTTATTTTCTCTTTTTTTGCTATCATTTCACAGTACTGCATTACTTAAAAAAAAAGAGAGAGGAAATGGAAATACAGATATATATTTTAACAAGGAAGCTTATTTTCAATTTTCATTCTTTATTCAAAAATACAGTCTTTGAATTTAATTTGAAATCTCTCTCATGAAGAAAGGCAGGCAGGGAATGACATAACAAAACATGGCATTATGTCTCTGTGCATTTTATTCTTTAATTTTTTTAAATATGCCTCCCTATAATCTACTATGCTTAGTTTTCTGTTTTCAGACTGCTCAAAATGATAATTCACCCAGCTGAGTTGGGTTACAAAAGATCAGAATAATTGTCCCCTCATTTTTGTTATATCTCATTATTCTTATCATACACACACACACTCACACACCCAATGTGTGCATAATAAATAAGGTGTATTATGTATATGTACATGCACACTTGTATATAAATGTATGTTCACACTAATTGTGCTCATTTTTACCCGTTAATGAGGAACTGTTTTTCCAAAACAGAGATACCTGCATTCCCAGCTGTGTGAGCAATTTTCAGTATTTTTAAGCATGATCTTGATCCTGAATGCTGTTTTATCCTGTTGCTTTAAAATGAAGGGGGCCCTGCATAATAAAATCCTGAAATTAGGACATATTCCCCTTCTCCTGACCTGCTCCAACAGCCACAACAATGTCCCTCAGCCTTAACAGCTATTGAAGGCCTGCCCTGATTCCTATACCAGTTTTATTATTTTTGTCCTTTTTCTTTTTCACTTGGGAAAACAAACTGGCATTAACACAGGGCATTTTGCTCCTTGCTGAAAGAGAAAACAGCAATAAAATAAAATCCCAGGGTTTTTCAGCTGCGCAAGCCAGGGGAAGGGCAGGAAGGCGCATGTGCAGCGAGATCAGTCCGTGGTCATCAATATTGCAGATGAGAATAATAAATATGTGCAGGCACACGACAGAAAAGCACAGCCACGCTCATTTCTGTGCTCATGCTCCAGCTCAGATTTTAAATTCTGTTTCCCCCTCCCTGCATGTGAGGAATATCCTGGGAAAAACACGATTATCCCAACCCAGAGTTTTGTTTTGATGAAAAGGAATGAAGCTGCTGGGTTGCTTTGCTGCTGGCATACTGGGGGATTTGCTGTCAGGAGTTTATCAATCAGACTTTTTTTGTTTTAGTTGGTGAAGGATGTTTCCTTTAGGTACCAGATGTTGATGTCACCTCATGAATGAAACTGCTTCTGCAAATTGCATAATGTCATTTGCATTCACTCATTCTAAATAACATTGAAAAGTGGCAATGCTGCTTGTGTTAAAAATTCTTTTTCCAGGCAAAAGAGACTCTGCTAGGATATCCAAGAAATGATAAAAAAATAGGATTTGGATTCTATAATAAACTTGTTAAATAAGTGCACAATTGGGCAAAAAACTTTAAAAACATGTAATTTTGGTTCCTAAGTAATGGCAACCCCATCACACAATACAGATCTTAATATCAGGTCAGTTTCTGTCTATAGGGGTGATGGGTGAATTTAGGACATAGTCCCTGCTTAGGTTATCACTTTCCACTTGCTGGGACCCCTGAGGACAGGATTAGTTCTTGTTTTGCCTTTTTGGAGCTATAACCCATTGTTGAACCCATCCCAGCCACAGGTGTGCTTCGAGCTGCAGGAGGAAATAGCGGATTTTGTCCTGTCAGAACAGCCCCACTGTGGTTAGAGACATCTCAGCACATGGGTGATTTTATCCTGAATTCCATGGGTATAATATTTGGGGTCTTGGTGTGTCTGGGGGCCCTGGGGGAGAACATCCCCCCTGTCTGCACCAGCCCAGCCAGCACAGCTCTACCCTTGCTGCAGCCCCTGGAAATGATCATTTTGCACAGCCCCACACAAATTAAAGCATTGCCATCACTCCCTATTATATTAATGGATTTTATGCTGCTTTTTAAATTACACTGTTTTCAAACAGGAATACATTTGAATGCCAGACTCTAATACCCAAATATAAATGTCAAGACCTCTGTACATCTCCAACATGTAGGAACTAATTTAATCATCTCACTGAAACGATTTCAGTTCAGACAATCACTTTGTTCGAGTGGAAGGGTTATGAAGAGGGTGCACAACCACAGGAAAGTGCTTACACAGTGTTTAGGTCCTTGCTTTTTTATAAAAAGAAAACCAAGATGGGCATTTGTTCAGGAGTGGAAATTCCCAGCCCCTGCCACGCTGATGGCAACTGAGGCAATGGCACTGCAGGCTCAGAAAAATGATGTGGAGCACTGAGAAATAGTAAATGTTCACTTGTTGGGGAAAAGAAGGGGAGGGGGCAGTGATGGGAATTATTTTTTTCCCTGTGTCTGGAGAAAATAAAAGGACAATCTTGTGAAATCTAGCCTGCCTGGTCAGTGAGTGCTGCTGAGCTCCCGAGTGGGTGATCCCTCTGGCTGCTCACACAGATAACACGGACACAGGAGAAGAACCAGCAGCAGTTTTGCATATGGATTGTGGGCTCCTGCTCCTAAAACTCAGCCTAGACAGTTGCATTCCTCCTTTTTACATATGGCATTTAAAAAAAGGCAAAGGCAGAGCAGGCAGGTTTTTCTCTGAAGGGTAACTGCTAAACAGGACTGGCAGAAGGAGCTTATTCCCCCATTTTCTCAGTACTCCAACGTGACCCATGGCTTCAATCTGTGCTAGGAGGGAGGGAAGTTCCTCCCAAATTTCAGGATGGTTGGGGTGGGCTCCAGGCCCCTGCTGTGCAAAGACTCCCATCAGCAGGGGTGCAGTGACTGTATGGGAAACAGCAAGAAACAACCCAGCTCCTTTCTGGGGTTTCTGGAGCATCAGGGAGGCTTGAGAAGAAGAGGTGTAGTCAGTGAAAGATGGGAAAGAGAAAGGGGAAGGGTGGATCAGAGCCTGGAGACATGGGCAAGGGATGTTCAAGGATCCCAGAGTTAATAAATGAGGGACAGGCACCAATCCATGAGTGTGGGGAATGTGTGAATGTCCTTTTCCAGGGCTGCAGCCCAGCACATTCTGTATGGGAGCAGATCCAGTTCCCGGTGAAATTGCTGGGAATAAGAACAGATTCAGTGCTGATCACACTTCACTGTCTTGAATTTAAAATTCCAGCCCTGATTCTGTCTTCACAACAAGTAGAATTAAAAACTTTGAACTGAAATAATGTTGCTGCTGTTTCATGCACCTCCAAACAAAAACAAGCTAAAAGAATAATCAGGGCAGCAGTCCATGTTGGAGATCTTTGGTGAAAGAAGTTTAATTTGTTGGGTTACTTGTTACATTTAGAAGCAGTATAGATGATGTCAAGTTATATTAATAGCTCTAAGATTTTCCAAGTGTTGGTATGAAAACTGCCCAGCCTTGATAACGAAAAAATGCGCAGGAGAGCTTTGTAAAACAATCAAAAATCAATCCTGTGTGTCAAGTTGAACATATCAATGAGACAGTTTGCAGTCAGTGGGTTTTCTTATGAAGTGCTGTCAACAGTCAATGCTACACTTGTCTGATCCGTCCAGCCCCGCTAAGTGGAAAGATTTCTCTTTATATTAACCCAATAGAAAAGGAAAGGAAAACCAGGAAAATGTAAGCCACGGTAATTCATCTCAAGTATCCTGAAGGACAATTAGCAACAAAAGCTAGCGGTGGTAAGCCTGCTCTTTGGTGGGGTTTGGAGATCCGGGGCTGTAATTATTGAGCCATCCTGCTGAATAGCACAATCAATGCTTGACGGCTGCGCCGGTGCGGCGGCTGGAGCTCTTGTGTAAATGAAACGTCAGGCTGGGGGAAAAGGGGCCATTGTGTTTACCCGAGCCTGGATTAGCTTTTAGAGAACAATGAATCTGCAATCGACGCAAGGCATTCTAATGGTGTTGTCGGGATCTTTCTCGTTAGGAGGTTGGGGCGGTGGAGAGGGAGGGAGAGAGGAGCTGGGGAGGAGGAGGAGGATGGATTCCCCCGGCTGTGCAGGTGTGCCTGCATCCAGCCCCGCTCCCCGGCTTGTCCCGTGGTCCTTGGAGCTGGCAGCAGCCACCCGGGATCAGGCAGAGGGACCACAGTGCAGCCGTGCCGGGCTTCACGACTGGCTGGGCAGGTGACAAGCTTTTGCACCCGACTACACATCTCTCTGCCCAAAGGGCCTTAAGCCTCCCTCCCCTTGCTCCCTCGAGCGTGGCTCCTCCTGATTTATAGCCGCAGGGCTTTCTTTCTCTCCCTTTCACAGTATTTCCATTCTTTCCCTCCTTCTCTCTCAAAAATAAGCTTCTCTGCAGCAGCATCAAGCTCCAGCTTTTCAGCCTTCCCCTTAAATTCCTCTCTAACTTCTCACGGACACATCTCTATTCTTGTCATGTCTTGCTTCCTTCTTTCACAGCAGAAATATTTATCAAGCTGTTCTTCAAACCTGCCAGGAGCTTCACTTCCCCCTTCAGTTTTCCCAACACTTCCCCTTATATTGCAAAATCATTCCTTTTTCCATGGGCTGAATGAACAGGGGTGCTCTGGGAGGGTTTTGTGTGGCTGCATGCCCAGAGGTGAAGGACTCAGCCACATTTTTGTGGCCATTCAGAGGTATTTGCTAATTCTCTTTTCTCACCAGTTGCAAATATTCCAGTCCAGGACAGGGTTGCTGGGTGGGAAGGTGACAGGTATCCCATCCCTTGTTTCCAGCCACATGCTGGAAGAGCAAACCTGCACTGCCAAAGGACATAGGACAATTTCCTTTTTGCCCACGTGTAGACTGTTATGCTCATCCCTCCAGGAACATGAAGGTAAATAAATACCTGTGAGATGTCCACTGCTTTGTGCTTGTTTTTACTGCAGGGTGAGGAAGTGAATGATGCAGCCCTGGCTCTGCTAAGCCTGGAGAAGACAATAGGAATATCCAAATTTTGGGATGCATTTGCTTTCTTAGACTTCATTCAAACAAATTTTTGCAGCCAACCTATTTGGTGTGAGTGACATGGTGCCCACCCCACCCAGACCCTGCCACTAAATCCTGACTCCTGCCACTAAATCCAGAGAGTTCAGTCCCATTTTCCTCCCTCCAGCCCCAACACCTGCTCAGCTGTGGATCAAACCAAGGCTGGAGGCCTGTGAAGAGCTGGGGCAGGCACAGAGCCTCACCCATAAACCAGCACATACCTCCTCAGTGGAAGGCAAACTCTGCAGATGTAATTGATTAGTAACTATCAGCTAATTGCAGGGTAATCACATGATTATTTTTGCTTTGCAAACTGAATAGTTGCCATGAGATTGGATAATTGTGCGGGGCAATTTCACACGGAGGCACATTCCAATGCAGAGTCAAACCAGCCTCAAGGCTGTGCACAGCAGGCAGGGCGATTTTACTCCTGCAAGTCCAGTGTGCACACCAGTGCATCGTGTGCTTCTAAAGGCATCTTTGCATCCTGTGCTCTAAAGTAGAACCAAAAGATAAGAAATTGCTCTACCAGCATCACTAGGATGAAATAAAATCCCCAAACTTTTGGCAAGGCAGCATCTTGACAGCTCTGCCAGCCCAAAGGGAAGATGCAGTGCTCCCATCCTTAGGAGGAGGGTTTGGGCTGCAGGAGCACACTCAACCCAGGAACTTGTTTGCCTGCAGCCCACGTAGGCACCACAGCCACAGCCACACCTGCAAATGAGGGCAAAGTATCTCCCTCTCCTCCCAAGGCCTCATCACAAAACACAGAGATGGTGGTTGGAATATTTTGTCCTTTTGCAGCTCATTAAAATTTTGGTGTTGGCAGGAGAGTCAATCAAATGCCAGCAATGCAACCCAAATATTTTCCCAGATGGGTTGAACATTGTACCAGCAAGCAATTGAAGAAATTATTTTCTCTCTTGGCAGGGAGATTTCAAAGGCACTTTAGTCTCTGAATGTCTCTTAGATGATTAAATATTTCAAGCCATTTTCAATGTCACTGATTCAGATTGATGAAATATTGAAGAGAGGGGGTTAAAGCTGGAAGATGTGTTCTCTTTGGCCTCTCAGTGTTGTGGCATCAAACCCATGGGATAAACGCTCCACACAAGAGGCCTGTATATTCTCATTTTAATGGAAACACGAATGCTTCCCTTGCCAAGGAATCCTAAAACTTCCTACATGTCAGGATTCCTGCAAAAAACACTGGAACTACTAAAATGGGACCAACTGAGGGAAAAAACCTCACATCTCAGTGATTCAGAAAAAATAATATAAAGAACCAGCATACGTCTGAATTACAAAAATGCCTGTATTAATTTCAGTTTGGCATTACAAGACAGATTTCTGTGTGAGCCAAGAGCCAGCAGAACGTACATGGGAATATTTTTAGGCTTTAAGTAGGAAAAATTAATACAAGAAACAAATGCCACAAGCACATTCATGGATGTACAGGAGGATGGTTCAGATCCTCAGCTGATGGAAGGGAGATACAGGGATTTACTGAGGCTTCAGCTCAGTCCATGGAAATACTGCTGAAGTCAAGTGGCCAGTGGGCACTGACTGGGGAGGAAGTCAGAGCAGGGAGCCTTTGTCTCTTTGGATTTCTTCAGGAAATAATGAAGGAAACAGAATATATCTGTGAGGCCACACTGCTACCAGAGGGATGGGGAACAAGAAAAACAGCTTGAGCTACACTCCTGTATTCTGGTATTCACTCCAATGACCTCAGAATCTGCCATCGGGAGGCTCAGCCCAAGGCCCCAAATGAGCTGAAACATCTTTCTGTGCAGGAAAAAAACCCTCTCAGAACGAGTTATGTTGATTTTTACAAGGAGCCACACGTGCTCATGGCCTGTTTTAAAGAGAAAAAACAAGGAAAAAAAAGCCCAATTCGTTGCTAGCAGGAATGTTTTTGCTCTCAGAAGACAATCCATTGGTAATGTTGCATCTGCAATTAATTTGGAGTGAAATAGAAAGCTCACACACACTCCCTGATCTGAATTTGGAAGAACAGACACACTTTGCAATCATTTTCATAATGGTCCCTGCTGCTCCCACACCAGGCATTCCAGGGTGCACCAGCAGCTCATTTTTTTGGTTTCCAGGAGTAGGTTTTTGTAACTGGAAAATATATATATCATGTAAACTCTATTTTTTAGATATCTCTGGATTTAAAAATCTCGGTGGTTAAAGTAAGAACTGTGTTAGAAATAGAAAGGAAAGGTTAAAAACTGTAAGTGAGAAAAAAAAAAGGAGGAAAAATCAGGGTCACCTGGTTAAAGTCAGACAAAAGCCACATTTCAAAAAATGTACCCTGTAATTTAGTCAAAATGGAAAGGACAGGAAAAAGGTCAATATTGTTTTAAATGAGACTAACAGCTTCCTTTATGTAATGGGTGAACCCCAGTGTGTTTCCGGATGATTGGCAATTTAACTGCTCGGGGGGAAAAAAAAAGGTTAAACTTATCAGCACACAAAAGTGCCAGCAATTTATTTCTGTCACTTTCCTACAAATTAACCTATTTTAAGGCATTCTGAACCTCATCAGCAAGCCCAGGTGTGGCTGGGAATGGGGGTCACCACCAGGCCCACATGCACAGGGAAAACGTGACAGCAGCTCCAGGAGGAGCCACACAAAGGAGCTCTCAGGGATGAATCCCATGAGGAGAGGGTTTCTATTTTCAAAAAAAGGAAATAAATACTCAACACTCTCCTGGATGAGTGAGGTTTGATCAGCCCAAACACTAGTGTGGACCCTGAGGTGGGATGATTTTCATCTTACATGCATGCTGGGAAGTGTAAGGGATGGATGCTCCAGGGAGATGAGCTTACAGAGTTCTGCTACATCAGAAAAAACATTTATGGACCTGTGTCCTGCCCTGCCCAACCCTTGGCTTTGGAACTCAGAGAATAAGGACAAGCAGAGGAAAACACAACTCTAACCCCAGCCCTTCACAGACCCCTGCTGACCCAGCTCCAAACCCTGTCATAAACGTGGGTGTGACAGGGGATTTTAGGCTGTAATCCCTGGAGTCAGCATGGAGAGAACACCCTGCAGTGCAGCTGCAGCACCAGTCTGCTCTGCTGTCTGTCTGTCTGTCTGTCTGTCTGTCTATGGTGTAGAAGGCAGTTAGAGCTGGATGGACAAACATGAAGCTGTGGTCACAGCACTGGTGACAGTCCCAAGCACAGAGGTGGCCACCAGTGTGTGCTCAGGCACAGAGATGTCCCATCATCTCATTTTTTTAGAGAGCTTATTGATCAATCTCCATTTATTTTCCCCATGGGCTTGGCTTGGCTCTGTTCCACATCTTTCAGTGGTGGGTTGTCCCAGGGCGTGGATGAAGTGGGAATGAGGAGGAGGTGGGAGAGAGATGGTCAGCAGCAGTTTGGGAAAGGATTGTGACATCCAAGGGATGGGAAATCTGGAGAAATGGTTCAGATGGAGAGAGGAAGGGGTCTGAGGAGGAGGGCAGGCTCAAACCCAGCTCTGAAGGCCTCCAAAATGCACAGACCCCCACAGCAGGGAAGGAACAGAAGCAGAAAAGCAGCATTTTTATTCATTGATTTATATAAAAGATACAGGCTTTCCTAAAGACACCAGCTTAAAGGAGACCTTTAGCTCTAACATTTTCAAACAACAGTTGGTCTTTCCTTTCCATGCTGATTACAGCCCTTCCAAAAGCTCAGGGCAGGGCCTCCAGCCACCTCATGCGCTCTGGGGCTGGGCAAGGCTCTACCACACAGCATCTGCAATTTCAGTGGAAAATAGCATAATTGATTTAAACATAATAGCTGAAATTTTCAAGAGGACCAACATGGAAATCTATGGATTGAGGCTCCTGTACCATTTATGGACAGAAGTTTCCACAGTCCAGAGGTGTGGCCCTTCTTGGCCAGGTGCTCAGGGCTCTGAAATTCCAGGATTTTTACCTGGTGCAGCCTCTCAAAGGGACATTAATGACACTGGGCTGAATCACTGAGCCTCACAGCTGACAATGCCTTTAGCCAAAGCAGTGGCTGTCCCTTTAAAGCACACTGAGTAGATAAAGCAGCATCTTTCACTATCTGGATATTTTTTAGTGTCGATTTTAAATACAAGGATGCTTGACTGGCTGCTCTACACCGTGACAAAGCTCTTAATGATTGCTCCAGATACATCCACAGGTGAACCTGCCAGTGAGTTAATCAGCAGAAGAGGCTTGACACAGTGGTATTTTGATCTTTGGGATTTCTGTGAGTGCTTGTAGGCCCTTTTTATTTCTTCTCTGACTACTAAAATCATCAGCAGTGGGCCTCCTTCATAACCAGATTGTTCTAGAGCTAAATACTGACCAAAAGCAAACTGCTGACCCCAAATTAACAGCAAAGACAAGACTCTTGTAAAACTTACAGGAGTATGATTTCAATTCAGGCCATTAAAATATTTCAATTACTTCTGCTTGAACCTCAGTGCTTCTTTTCTTGAATACCTGAAATACCTGGTTTAATCTGCTGTAGACATCATTACCTCTGCCACTACCTGCTATGACACAACTCCTGTTCTCATGATTACTCCTACAGATGATCAAGAAAAAAAGGAAAAATATGACTTATTTTCAAGCAGTGGAGGGAGCCTTTAAAATTTATCTTTCATATCTCATTGATACATCTTAATTATCTTTTAATAGAAGTTATATTCACAGTTGGAATAAAATATGATGTAAGCTGCATTAGGAGGGATGGGCTATAAATATCCAGCAAAGTTTTCAGGGTCAGGTACAGTGTATTATGTAGGGGGCTGGTAAATAGCAATTTAGGGAGAAAATTAGGAAGGCTTAATTTTCACTCACTCTTTTCCCCCTCTGATATGAGACAGGCAGCAGCTCATGTTACAAAAACATTAACTTCCAGAGGCCTTTAATAACAGCCTTCAGTGAACCTAGAAATGTTAAGAGGAACAATTTTGCAGTCTAGGGTATTTAAATCAGTAGCTTTTCATATCACAGTTGAGGCATAAATAGCCATTGTATCTGCTGAAATTATTTCGATCAACTTACGTATTCACCAAGTGGTGTCACTACCACCGCTCTCCTCGCAGTGCTGGAGGAGCTAAGATTCGAGGAACTTGACAGGATAATTAAGTATGAAAGCAGACTGGATTTAGCAGGACCCCAGTGAGTCAACAATCCCGATTGTTTCATCATCTCGGCTTTGTGCTGTTCATATCTTATCAGATTAGATAACAATCTGGTAGAGCTACGAGCTGAATTACCATGTTGAACCGCGCAGTTAGACCACATGAAAAACATCAATACACATTTAAATAATCCCATTTTCAAACTCAGATAAGAAATGGCCAACCTCTACAAATCAAAGGCATATCCTCAGGCTAAAATAAAGAGTGGTCTGATTACCTATTCAGTGATATCAAAGTGCAACAATCAAATGCTATCGCCAATATAACGCAGAGGACCTTATAGCAGAGCAGGAGCAGGACGGCCTCCTGACAGCAAATATCAGAGCTGGAATTCACAGGCTGCAAATTTCAAAGGTGAGGACAGGATGTAGCCAGGTATCTCCCACAGAATGGGAATCTCCCAGTGCCTCAGAGCCTCTTCCTCCACATTCCTCCTTTCAGCACTCACAGGGTTGATGTTCTCAGCCTCCAATGTAGAAGAAGCTCAGGGGCTCTCCAGGCAGCAGATCCCATCTTTTGTAACCTTTCCATTATCCTGCCTGGACACAGCATCTGCTATCAGCCCACACACACAGTTCCTCTTGCCCTGTCTTCCCAAAATGACCCCTGTTCTCTCAGAAGTCCCATTTCACAGTTTTTTTTCCATGAGAGAGAGAATCCCTGTGAGGTGGCCAGGCCACGGTACCTGTAGGAGCTTGAAATTGTTTCTAATTTGTCCTGGGCTGAGAAGAAAATTAAGCTTGGAGAAGTTAAGTCTGAGATGAATATGTGTCCCTTTTAATTACAGATGTGTCACTCTGGCAGATCCTGACACCCCATGAAAGGTGAGTGAAACTCTGCATTAAGAACTTTGTTATCGAGAATGAAAATCGAACGGAATAAAAATTAAACAGGGATCAATTATCTTTAAGCACCGCCAGTCATCCCCCTTCCTTCCTCCTTTCCCCACCCCTCACACATTCTCCTGTGATCTTTTATGCAGCTATTTGCAAACTAACCATTAGTTGTCAGTCTCCAGCCACGCAGAGCCGGCAGCCGGAGGATGCTGCAGCCGCTCTGGGAGGGAGCAGCACCCACGGCCCCGCTGGGAGCAGCACGGGGAGCACACACGAGGACAGGTGGGACCCTCCAGAGCTGGGAAACACTGCCAGGAAACAGGGAAACCTGAAAAAACCGAGTGGTGACCCCCAGACAGAGCCCCTGTACTGGGCGCTGCTCCCGGCTCAAACAACCGGCGGATGCGCGGCAGGAATGATGAGCCCCAGGGGTGGCACTGGAATTGTGGCACCTGCAGTGACACAAGGGTGGAGGGAATGGCATTGAGTGCTAGGAGAGGCTTCTGCCCTTGGAATTTTATCAGTGGAAGCCAGAAAGAGCTGGGGGAGGAGAGGGACGTTTGCCATTTTTTCAAGTTTTTGGCCAGTTATTTTCAAAGTTTCTTTTGCTGGAATACTTTTGATGGTGGCATTCTCAGAAAAAACAGTGAGGGAACACACACTTCCCATAAATTCCCCATCTCTGGAAGTGCTGGATGTGGCCTTGAACGGGGTCTACTGAAAGGTGCCTCTGCCCATGACAAAGGGTTTAGAATGAGATAAGACTGAGGTCCCCTCCAAATCAAACCATTATAGGATTCTGTGAAAACAGCCCACTGCATTCGATATATTTTTCTAAACTGGAGAACTCTCATCTGGGTTTGCTTAGAGACTCTTTGGCTGCAGATTAGGTCCTGCAGCAAAGAATATTTGCAAATTTCCAGAGTAAATGGAAGCTGAGCTGGCAATGAGCACCATCCTCATGATGAAATGAGCAGTCTGCAAGATGCAAGTGTGCAGGGTAAGAAATATGGGCTGTGGATATTCTGGGCACTCATCTTGAAAAAGAGCAGGGTGTACATTAATAGGAAAGGAAAGTGTCAGAGTGAAAATACCTTCAGTGTGCTGATGCTGGATGAAGGTGTATGAATAAACTATAACTGGATCTGTTAAACTGTTGTCTGCTCATGGCTTATATACCCTTCAGGACATGGTTCATCTGACCAGGAGTGGTCAGAGAACAATTTCCCTCAAGAGGCACAGTGTAAGCTTTGAGAATAATTGATTTTTTGAATGGTGGCCAAATTGCAGGGCTGTGTGCATCTGTACTTCATTTTGGGTCAAACAGAGCATGTTCTGTCCAAAATGAAATGTCTGACTGCCATACCTTTCTTTAAAACACAATTTATCCAGAGCTGAAGAGAAATCACGAGTTTGAAATTTTGCAAGTATATAATTTAGGAAATTTCTAACAAAAATCCTGTTTTAATGTTTCCATCTTTGCAGTTAAAATGATTTATGAATTCAAGCACTATTGAGTGGGCAGTTTTGATTAACATTGAATGTGATTTTTAGCGACTAAACCATCCACACAGCACATTCTCTGGGACAATTCTTGCAATGCGATTGAAGGAAAACTCCCATCCAAAAGCTGCAGCTGGGGACAGTGGCAGTTTGAACCCAGCATCTTTCCAAGGACAGAGGAGGAGGAATTCAGCCACTGGCTCCTCATACCTCGGAGGATTCCCCTGAGACGCTTCCAGATCAGATCCTTGGAGCTTGGCAGCACAGGAACTCCCAGCCCTGCGTCTCATCTCCTTTATGGGTGTTGGCAGCATAAACCAACATTTTTCCTTGCAACTTCCCCAGAACCCTTCTGTGAGGCAGGCCCAATTTCAAGAAATCACTCAGCTCCTCCATTGCAGGTTTTTTCCCCCAACCTTTCTCAGGTGCTCAAAGCAGCAGCCCCGAGAGACGGTGCATCCTCGTGGTCTCACAGCCCTTGTGTTTGGGGTGGTCTGAAGGGTCCTCTCCAGCATAAACAATTCCATGATTCTGAGTGGAGGAATGTGATTGTGCAGCTCGTCCTGACTGTCACAGCTCATCACGTTCCCAGCACTCCTGTGCACTGAGGTTAGAGAGACGCTTCCAAAATAAGGAGCAAAATATCAAAAATATAATTATGGATGGGAAACAGAGATTTTTTTTTTTTTCATTTAAAAATATATTGATATATACATCGATGAACTAAACTGACAAGCTGTGCTGGAGAAAGGAGTAATTGCATCTTTAATAATATTAAACCTGACACCTGCCTTGGCTGATAACCCGCAGTCCTGACACTACTTAGCTAACAATTAGGACATAGGAAAAGAATGAAGGGGAAAGCAGTATTAAATGAATTGGCATTTTAAAGAACATAAAAATAAATACTGTTAATTGTCTAACACTTTGCTAATTCAATCAGGCTTGCAATTTAAATATAGCTTTGCTTTTTCACTGAAAGAGGAGTTAATCACGATTTCATCCTGAATCCCATATAGAAGAAAAAATATTTAGGATAGGCACAATGCTCTCAGAAAGAAAACCCCAATGCTAATTTGAATCATAAGCACAATTAGAAGAGGTGTCCTCCATTTGAAAAAGAACAGAGAGCTACATAGCTAAAGGATATCATTGCAAAAAATGATAAACTGTTCAAAGGTAGAAGTGAAAAAGAGGATCTTGTCTTTAGTGGTAAAATGCCATGTTATCTTGTTTAAATGGCATAACTTTGCAAATGGCACCACAACATTTCAATCTTTTAAAATGTCAAACTGGTCATGATTAAAAAATACATACCACAAGTGGTGTCTTTATACACTTCCTTTTCTGTTTTCCCTTTCCCTTTCTCTCTCTCTCTTTTTATTTTTTTAATGGGCTAATGTAGTTCTGGCAACTTCAAAGGGAAAAGGAAAGGAAATAGCAAAGAAGGTTCAAGGTGATCTTGAGTATGGCCAAATGTAAATAGGTTTAGAAGCAACTTTGGCTTTGCAGGGTATCCTTTCCTCTGTGTGTGTGTTCACCTGTGTTTTAAATAAAAACCACAAGCATCCTGCCAGCTGGGTGAATATTTTCTGTAGCACTGGGGTTTGAGATGAGAAGCCCTCCCTGTGCCAGGCTCTTCCCCATCCTGACTGCAGGGAGAGCTGTGGAATGACACCGGGTGCAGCTCAGACACCGCAGGTGCCAGGAGCTTGGGCTTTTTTATTTATTTCTTGGAAGGGCACCTTAATTATCACCATCATGCTGCTTACTCCCCTCCTTATTTTTTTTTTATTTGTATTTTACCTTCGCAGTCACACTTGGGTTTCTTCAGGGACATAAATCTGTGGCTCAGTGTAACAAGAGAAAATTATTTTTTCTCAGTTTGCTGCCTGAGCACAGCGAAACATTTTGCAAGCACCTGTTTTTATCAGCAACGGTGGCAAAAAAACAAAGGGAGGAAGAAATGAGACAGCAGAAGTCCCTCATGTAAATGTCAGAGGCTCCCTTCTGAACCAACAGATGGATGACCATGCAGAAGTTGTCAGGGATTAACCAAAATCGTGGAATCCTAGAAGGGTTTGGGTTGGAAAGGTTGAAGCTCATCTCATTCCAACCCTCCCACCATGGGCAGGGAATCTGCCACTAGACCAGGTTGTTTAAAGCTTTATCTAATCTGGCCTTGAAGCAGGTGGAGTCCATGGCTGGTGGTGGGATTTGCTATTCTCTATTTCTAGATTTTATGCAGCCAAAGAGTGGCCAAAAGCCCAAATTAATTCCTTAATTTTTTTTTTTTT
>VXBR01007035.1:744644-767755 GCA_013400215.1 Cisticola juncidis | reverse complement strand
TTTTTTTTTTTTTTGTATGTGGAAACTTTTCTTCTATTCATCCAGGAGCTCTGCAGTTGATTTCAGTGGGATCATAACAGTGCTTTGGGTAGGATTAAAAAGTAAAAGGAAGGTTGGGACTCCTCCATCCTTTGATTTCTAAGTTGCTGTGTATGGCTGGAGGGAAGTGTGGAACTGGGAGCTGCAGCTCCTGGTTCTGTGCTGGGTTGACTGGATAAACTCTGATTTCAGTCCAAGAAATCCAAACCAGGACTTTTGGTGTAGCTACATCTGGAATATTTTGCAAATAAACCATCAACACATGTATCTAAATGAATACTGTGCACACATTCATCTTCCTACAGACACATGTATATACACTCACACTTCTATATGTATATAAAGATATTCACTACCCTAATTTATACCACATAGAAAACCCCACACTGCTCTTACAGTGGGAACACAAATGACTATAACTGAACTTGATTTGTGGCTTTTTTTTTGCAGTTTTTACATTGCACCTCAGTCAAATAATCAATGACATTGTATATATGCAGCAGAAGCATATGCATTTATTTATACATATAGAATGTGTTATATCTATACATATAAATGGATTATTTACAAAGTATTTCTCAAAATTTCATGACAGCTCATCATATTGAAGGTGCAGTAGTTGGCTTAAAATGACACTGTTGAGCCCCTGGGGTCTTTTTTAATAAATATATTTTTGGCTTTTGCCTTCTGGAAATCTGCACCAGGCTTTGAAACTCCTGAAAAATTGATTTGCTTTTTTATTGCTGCTTAGTCCACACTATAGGCTGGACATGTTTTCTTCTTTTAATTGAATCTGCCCATTACACTGCACAAGTGCCAGGACATCAATTTAATATCTAGATTTTTTTTGTGTGTGTGTGTGAGCTTTCAAACACACACAAACCCCCCTTATTTAATATGGTTGGATGTTTCTATTTCACTCCTCTGAGTTTTGATTTGTCTATTAGCATTACAGTAGCTGTCCAAGTTGTGTGATATTCCTTGGGAGAAAAAAGATGTAACGCACCAGAGGAATTTTCTTTTTTTTCTTGCTGCTGCTGCTTTCCTGCTGTAGCTTATCTTCTTAACAAAGACAGGACTACAGTGGTTTCACAATCTGAGGAAAAGCACTTTAGCTGAGAGATGCACCAATGGGTAAGAACTGAGAGAAGATAAACATCCCCACATCAAGAGCACCATGAAAGAGCTCCAGCAAGGAGGGGTGAGCAGAGGCTCTCGAGAGCAGCCAGGGAGTCTCTGGCACAAAGCAGGGCTCTGCCCTTCACCACTCTGATAATCGTGCTGGGGACAAGTGTTCACCTTGCAAAAGTTCAAATTGTGCTTGTAAAAAAATTAAAAAATCGTGCCTAAACAGAAATGTAAAAAATCCCCAGGAAGCCCAAAGTGCCTGATCCCAGTTACTGAATGAGGCTGGGGGCAGCAGCTCTGCAATAAAAACAGTGAAAATCAGGACCAAGGGTTTATTATTTAAAGGCACAAACAGGTTTTGACTGGGTTGGAGGCAGTAATTGCATCCCTCATGACTTTAAGTCCGTGAGTGACTCGGACCATCCCAGTGGTGGAGAAGGACAGCACCAGGCACAGGCTCCAAACTGAAAGACTTGGCCCACATCAATAAATTAAACCTCTTGGTTAACTTCTTGGAGAAGGAAGAAATGAGTAAGAGGCAAATGGATCTTCAGGTACTATCTACAATTCTATCCCTTTGTGTAACAGATGTATTTGCTTGAAAATCTCTTCTGCAGCAAGGATGCAGGAAAGGTGCAATGCAAGATTTACATCACTCAGAGTCTGACTGAGTCTAAAAACTTACCAGGACAAAGATTGGTGTGCAGAGAGTCAGAGCAGCACAAACCTCTCTGGTGCTCTGAGAGGTTCCAGATGTATGCTCCTATTCCTGATTCCACAGCCCTGTCCTCATCTCCCCAATCCAATCCTTTACTCACTGCATCACGATTTTGAGGTTTGATCCATCATCTGTTGAGCAGGAGCAGGATGAGCACTCAGAGAAGCCCTTTACAGGCTGCACAGTGCCTGGCTGGGATTGCTGCCTGGGATTAGGAAAGATAGCCCAATATCAAACATTTCTGTGTAAAATACTTTGATTTTGTTCTGCTATTATGCTAAATAAGTGTATTGTACTGGGGCAAAAAGAGAAATGCATCGATGCAGCCAGGTCCATGTGTAATTAGGGGGAGGCAGATGTAGGGGGTGCAGTCAATCGGGATTAAGGAGTTTCCTTTCACACATTACTTTGATGTGAACTCCTTTCCCCACTGGATCAGATAAACTCTCAGCTTCAGCCGACTGTCAGCTTCCAAACCAAGAACAAAGCAGGCCCTCCACAATCCCAGAGAGAGAGAGAAAAAAAATTACACTTTGAATGAGTCTCAGAAATAAAAACAAATGCCAGAGTTACTCCAAGAGGGTTGTATCATGTACTGGGCAAGGAGGGGGCAGCCCTGGAGCAAATACCATTCATTATTATTGATGAATATTCTCAGGAGAAGCAGAGGATGTTGCTTAATAGCTTGATCTAATACACCATCAGAAAAGAGGGGGAAATAGAGTGAAAGATATCCTCAAAAGCAAAAGCTGAGGAATCTTCTGAGCTCTGGCTGGTCCTTTAATTACCCACGCTGCAAGGGAGGAACACACAAAGAAGAAGATGGCTTCAGTGAAGTCCTTTGAGAGGAAGTCCTTTCACTCCTTGTTAAAGCTGCAAAAATGTCACCTGGAGGTTGGTTTTTTTCATGAGGACTTTGAGCCACTGGAACATTTAACACAGACTTGTGCTTCTAATTTGCCTTGACACTGGCAAAACTGCCTGTGCCAGGTGGGCAGGGGCAGGAAGGAGCTGATATAAATGTGCAAGGAATTATTCAGCTTGTAGAGACATTCAGGAAAAAGCAGGGGAAAGGGAGATGGTCTGGCCCTGGCATGGAGCAGGGATGTGCAAACAAAACCAAGATTGGCAGTGAGGTGTTAGGGGAAGCAACCCTTAAGCAACAGACCCACAGACATGGGTGTGCTGCTCCTGTGCAAAGCTGGACCTTCTTTTTCCTCTGAGTTATTTGGATGACTGGGACAGCAAAGCCAGAGGATAAGGCAGGTCAGGCAGGTTTGGAAGTGCCCAGTGGCAGCTGCTCATCTGACCTCTGCTCTCAAAAATCCCTGAAATGCTGCATCTGGCAGCAAGAGAAACCCTGAGACATCTCTCTGCCATGTCTCTGTAGGAAACCTCCTCAGGACAGCTCTGACAGCTGTGTGGACCTTCAGGCTCTGGAAACCAGGAATTCCCTCATCACAGCCTCCCACATCCCCCTTTGCCCTGAGTGAGGACCCAGAAAATGCCCTGGGGAGCACTGGGCTCCTGGTGACCTTGTGCTGGGCACCAGGAATGCTCTGCCACCTGTACAGGCTGCAAGCCCTGCATGCCCATGAACCCTCCCAGCTGCCTGCGAGGGCACAGGACCACCCCAGCCAGCTGGCAGGAAAGGAGGGCTGTGAGCAGAGCAGGCAGAGGAACCATCAGGAAAATATCCCTGGCACGGAGCCTGGCAGGCTCGTGGTGCCAGAGCGCAGGGAGCTGCAGGAGGAGGGGTGGCACCATTGCCTGGACTGTCCCTGGGGGACAGCAGGGTCCCCAGCCTCGTCCTTGATGTGGCTACAAGCTCTGCTTTTCCCCATGGCAGTGATGCCCAGGCTCTGGCAGCTCCTGGGCTGCAGGGAGGTTCCTGCACCGGGGCTGGGAGCAGGGACACAGCCTGGGGGTTCTGAGGGAGCTGCAGCAGTGGAGCTTGCAGGACTCCAGCCAAAGGAAAGGGATGGAATAGGAGCTGTCTTCCTGCACTGGGAAATGCAGGGAGACACTGGATTAGCAGTAATTAGCAATACTGGGTGCTGTAAGCTAATGAGCTACAGTGTGACAGCACCCCAATGACCCAGGCTGGGCCACCCCTGACTCTGCAGTTCGGGTCTGCCCAGCTCCCACCCCACCAGGCATCCCCCTGCTCTGTCAGCAGAAGGGAAAAATCGCTGCCTGATTCTCTCCTCGCTCACAGCTCATCTCCCCCCACTGGTTTTGTTAAATGCAGCACATTTCCAAAGAAGCAGATTTTAATTTCAATAAACTCTGTAAGAAATAGATCAGCGCTAAGGAGGGGAGCAGCCACAGGAAGTGACTTTAACTGCTTGGCTGCAGAATATTAATAGGATGGAATGTTATTAGAATAATTTTTCACCGTTTATTAGAATAATTTTTCATCATGAATAATAAATTAATAGAATAATTTAGTACCAGTAGCCCTCTGTTTGAAAGGGTATTTTATTTAAAAGTAGCTTGAAAAGTGGCATTTGGGGAGGTGGGATGGGGAGCAGGTCATGGGTGGAGGAGGTGCTGTGAAGCTGCTTCATGCAGGGACTCACTGCCTGCCTTAATTCCCCTCATTTTTCCTTCTGGAAAATCCAGCCAGGTGAGTTCATCACTGCCAAGGGTTTTGCCTGGGACAGGAGATGGGTGACACTGAGGATTCAATCCCTGGAATCCTGCAGCTCAGGCCTCCAGTTAGGCATCACCAGAGATCCTCTGCAGCTCCACAGCCCCATGGAACGTCCCTCTTTCCTTCCAGCAGCCTGGGAAATGGCCACATCCCCTCCCAGGTTCTTTACCTGCTTTTAACTCCTTGTTTCCCTACCTCACAGTGAGACACTGATGCCCATTGCAGTAGTTTTGTGCAAACCAAGAGGTCTCTCTCTGTGTCTCTCTCTGTGTCTTTTTTTTTTGTGTTGTTTGCATCTGTGTGGAAGATAATCATTCCTCGGAAGGCTATTCACACCACAAAAGCACAATGACATTATTCTCTCCCTCTCTCTCTCTTTCTACTGTTTTACTCTACAACTGACAATTAATGTTAGAAAGAACATGAAATGGAGGAGAAATTACAGCAATTTATCAACCAAAATTATAGGTGTAGACACATGTCAGCAGTGGAAACAGTTTCTATCAAAATTAAAGTATTTAGAGATTTTCCTCAAATTTCAAATTATGCAAATCCCATTTTTGTGATATGCTGGTACTGTAGCTTTAATTGCAGGATTACCAGCAAGCTGCAAACTGTGCTTGTAACCAGGATTCAGCTCTTTGGAGAGTGGCTCCCTTCTCTAGCACATCTTATTAATTCAACAAAGTTCCCATCTCTTTAACAAATTAAATATGTTTTGCAGAACAGGCAGCGGTTTTCTCGGTTTCAATCTGTCACGAAGGACCCTGCTGTTTGCAGAGGTTACTCGACAGCTGGATGAACAGACAGGTTTGAGTCCAAACACGGATTCAAATGCATATTTATACATAAAACATATTTATACAACAACATCACAGGAACAGCTTGTGCTGTTGAAGTTTCTGCAAGTCCCTTTACAGTGAGGACACTGTTAGTGAAGGTGGGGAAGGAATTTGGGTTTCACCTTCCTCCTCCAGGTCTTTCTGTGTCAGTTAAAGCTGCTCTGCGACCTCATGAGATCCCACGAGGATGGAATTTGCTTTTCTCTGGCAGAGGTGGGCATGGCTGGAGGGCCCTGTGCCAGCAAACCTTACAGGTTTGATCTGTGCTCCTTAGAAACTGTTTGATCACTGCCAGCTGAATTAGAAGGTGTAATATTCAGGGAGTTATTTCTCTCCCTTCCCTCCCTGTGTGTTCCTCTGATGTTGCCAAAGGACTTGAGGATGAAGCACAGGAGCTGGGTGAGGCACCTGGATAGCAGAGGGTGCCAGGAGACTGCAGGGCCAAGGAGGGGAGATTTATGTGCCCCACCAGAGCCTGGGGCTCCCCTGGCTGCACTGGGGTAAGGTGGTGCTACTCCCAAAGAGCCAGGACAAAGCAAAGTAGATGGGAGGAGAGGGGAACCTGTTCCATCTCCAGAGGAGAAGCAGAGAGATCTCTCTGGGTGCCTTTTCTGTGACATTTTCTTACCTGCCCCATGAAAGAAGAGTGGGGTCATCCTTGGCTGCCAGGGCGTGGCACTGACACTGCAGTGTCTGCACCTCCCAGCATTCAGCCTCAGTGGTCTCTTACCTGCCCCTGAGTGCAACACCCAAGCTGGGGATTTTCAGGTGGTTTGAAGTGATGCTCTTTAATGCAAGAGCACTCAATGCTGTTCAGTCAGCATTGTCAGTGGTAGGAGTCACCATCCCACCAGCCCTGGGGCTGAAAATCCTTTCTCAGACCCAGCTGGGCAGTTGTGACCTCTGGCTGTAGAAGATCACATGGAGTTTGTAGACACTGGCAGGACTGTGAGCTCCATGAAGAGAGGTGTAGAGTTTATAACTGGTGCAAACAGCAGCAATTTGGGCTGGAGTTTTTATGCACTTGACTTGTTCATCTTCTCACTGACTGGGTGACACATGGCCACTGAAAAAGTTGGAGATCTAGAATTTAATTTCCCTTTTTCAGTTGTTCTGCCAACTAGAAGTTAAACTGATGGTCTTATTCTTAGGATTGTCAAGTGCAGGGCCAAGAGCTGAACTTGATGATCCTTGTGTCTCCCTTCCAGCTCAGGATATTTTATGATTCACTGATACTGAAGTGAAGTAAATGGTGTTCCGAGGTTCTGAGGTGCATCAGAAGCATTTCACAGAATCACAGGATGGGTCAGGTGGGAAGGGATCCCAGTGGGTCACCTGGTCCAACTCCCTGCTCAAGCAGGGCCACCTCAGAGCACACCCAGATGGTCCTGGGATATCTCCAGTGAGGGAGCTCCACACCCTCTCTGGGCAATCTGTCGAGTGCTCAGCTCCTGCTCAGGGAAGAAGTTACTCCTCATATTTAGGTGGAGCTTCCTGTGGATCAGTTTCTCCCTGTTGCCTCATCCTTATTTCATTGGATCCCTGTTCTGGTAGCAGCCCTTGGTGCTGGGGCTGCAGTTGCTGCTCTGTCTGTGGCTGTGCTGTCACACCCCCCAGTCCCAGCAGTGCCCAGGTCACCTCTCAGGTGTGCATTTGCTTTTGAAAACTTCCCCTTCCCTGGCTTTCCATCCACCTCCTGATGGATCACACAGTGACCATTGCAGGTGCCATCCCAGCCAGGGCTGGTGGGACTCCCAAACAGGGAGTTTTCTTTTCACGTTTTCACACGTGGTCAGCCCAAGACACAAGCAGATGCCTGGGATCTATTTGCATATGCCAGGCACTGCGAGGCTGCTGACAGCCCCTGTATCCAGCTCCAATAACCGCGATGTGCTCCATCTGCTGCCGCCCCAGCGCAGCCACAGCGGGGAGCTGTACTGCCAGAGGCACCATCCTGCAGCAGCTGAATGGATGAACAGCTGGGGGAGCATCAAAGGACACTGCTCGTACAAGAGCAGGGCTGCTGGCCCCGTTTCTCATCACACACATTGTGGAGCACGGGCAGAGGAGCCACAGAGGCGGTGACAGGTTATAGGGGCAGCGTTTGTTGTCCCCTGCACCCCGCACAGCCACGGAGAGGGGCTGGGGGGGGCTCATGTGAGAGGAACAATCTGGCTGGGAAAAAAGGTGACCTGTAGGCCAGCACACATTCAGATGGGGGAGAATTCAGCCTCTTTATGGATCCAGGGTGATGCTCCCTGGGTACCAATAATCCCCTCTGCTGCTGTTGTGAGGAGTGATGGGGTCTGAGCTGAGCACCAGGGACCAGGGAGAGAGGCCAGGGAGAGCTGTCCCTCTGTGCAGGGGTGAGGAAACAGGCAGGGCAGTCAGCTCGGGCAGGATGCAGGATCAGGCTGTTCGTGCACATCCTCCCATGCAGGGGGGATGGAGATTGCTGAGTGACTGCACAAGGATGGGGCAGTGATGGGTGAAACCCAGCACAGAGCTCCTGGGCTTTGGTCAGTGCTACCCTGCTTTTTATTATTACTATTATTATTTTTAATTAATTTATTTTTTTAATTGAGTGAGAAGACAGAGATGGGAGTGTTGAGTTTTGCATGTTCAGGTAAAAACGGTGTTTTTCCCTAGGCTTGCTGTGTGAACTTGAGGCAAATCTACAGATAGGTTTTACCTGAAACTGGGAAGGGAAACAGAGAAAGAAAAAGGGAAGGGAAGAGGAAGAGGAAAGGGAACAAGAAAGAGAAAGGGGAAAGGAAAAAGAAATAAAAGAACAATCATTGAGAGAAAGGGGAAAACCAGAATTGATTCTATGATTTTTTTTTCCAAAATAATTCAGTGATTCTCATTCAGCTGGTGCTTTTCTTAAAGACCAAAGAGCCTATATGATAAGCATATTTTACAAATTAGGTAGCGATTTATCCCGCTTTTGTTTTAATGATTGAAATGAATGATGTCGTGCCGCTTGCTGCTGCTGCTGCATTCAGCGCCTGCTGTTCTTGGGAGCTGAAGACACCGAGAAATTTGCATACTTAATGCCGGGAACTGGCACAGACTAAATAGCTTCTTTTCTTTCCTCTGTGTTTGTAGATTTACTGTAGTGCTGGGTTTAATCAAAGGCTTTTTAAAGCCGTCCGTGTGCCGTTTCACAATGCTGAACTTGCATGTGACAAAGGCAGCTATTTATTACTTATCAGCTTTATGGCAAGGACCACGGGCTACCCTAATTAAAGGTGTAGGGGCAGCATGCCCCTGCAGGAAAAGGCACTGGCCAGTTAACATTTCTAATCCCTAATCATGGCATGGCGTGGATTATTTTTTCATTTTGTTTCATTGCTGGTTAAGCATTCAGAAATAATGTTAGGGCTAGGCAGGGAGCTAAGCCAACTTTGGATGGGGTGTGAACTTCCAGGAGTGTGAGCTCTCCATGTGGACTCCATGGGCTTTGTTCATTTTCACCTGCACCAGAGCAGAACTGGCTGGGACATTGCCTGCTTCATGAGATGTCACCAAAACAGGAGGAATCATTGGATGCCCCATCCCTGGAAGGGTCCAAGGCCAGGTTGGATGGAGTTTGGAGCAACTTGGTCATGGCAGGGGATTGGAATGAGATGAGTTTCAGTATCCCTTTTAACCCAAATGATTCTGTGGTTCTGTGACCCCATGATCAAGGGTAAAATGCTCTACAGAGACAAATCCACATCAGCCAGCTTTGTTCTGGGCTCCCCTGCTCATTTCTCGTGTGCAGATGAGAGAGCAGGAAGCAGAGAGCTGTCATACCCCATCACTGGATTTGGGGTTGAGTGGATCATCAAGAAGATGTGGAGTGAAAAGCTCTTCTTCAGGAGGAGCTTTACCCTCCCATCTCCTATGACCAGGAAAACCACCCCATGGCTATGGCTCAGAAGTCTCTTCTGTCTGGTAAGATTACACAACACTCCCAAATCTAAGAGAATTTCTTATGGTAACTAAGTTTTGATTTGAAAACTAGTATGTTGGTACAATCCTATGTCTTCAAAAAACAGCCCCAGATTCTTGGTTTTTGTTCTACCACAGATAACAATAAATGCTGGACTTTGGTGGATGTTCACAAACCAGAAACACCTCATTGTGGGCAGCTCTGCATCTACATTAGTGCCCTTGAAACCCTTCAAGAACAGCTACACTGACTGCAGTGAAAGTAGGATTGTCCTTTATTTACTATCAGCAAACTTAGGGCTCCGTTTCAAGTCAGTAAGAAATTTCCACAGGCAAATTATTATTATTATTTTGAACAGCAAGAAAACACATTTTTTCCTCTCTGAATATTTTCCAACTCAAAGAGACAAAACACAGTGTAAGGGAGAGCAAAGAGCATTAATATCTTGTCAGGGCTGGCCCATAAAGAGGCAAACTTCATAAAAAGAAATAAATAAATGCCCCCCTCCCCCCAACATCTGCTGGGAGCACTCAGAGATAACTGGCAGCTTGAACAATAACTCGGAGGACGGGAATCCTGGAACAATGGGAGTGGGAAGAGAGCAGCCCTGGCTGTGGCATCGTTTCCAGGCCTCCTGCACACACAATTGGTGCACGGGAATAAAGATCAAGTTGGACCAATAGCACTATAATTTGGGAACAAATATATTGATTACACGAGAGTCCCGCTGGGATGAATGGGACCCCTCGGGAGGCGCCGTTGTTATTCTGTGTGCAGGGTGTGCTCTGCAGGGCTCTGCATGGATCAGTGTGAGATTGGCACCCTGCAAATGCAACCTCAGCCTGCTGCAGCACTGCCTGCACACGCAGCAAGGTGACCCAGGGCCACAGGGGTTCCTCCTCACCCCTTTGCTGAGCCTGCTGATTCCTGTGGATCCCTCAGAGAAACCTCCCTGGCCAGGCCCTGGAGGTTGTGTGCTCCTGAACATCACTGAGAGGGAGTTTATCTTCCTTCTAGAGTGGCTGTCTAATAAAAGAAATAAAAACCAGCTATGAAATATTTAGGAGAAAGGGTAGTGTTAAAATAGCAGAATTTGCCAAACCTCTATACCTATTAATGATGTTTTAGAGCACAATAATGGGATTAATTTTGAGCTCCTAGCTCCCTTTGCACAATCAGTGGGTTTTAGTTATGTTCAGCATTTTATTTAGCACTGGAAATTGCATTATATCTCTCTGTTTTTATTCCAAACTATTTATTTATTTTAACTTAAATTAAAATATGAGATGCACATCTAGGACTTTAAACTCCCTAATTCATCTTTCTTCAAGCAGAGGAGTCCTAACATCACCAAAATGATCACCTTGAAAGGAGTCACCAGTCCAGATCCCAGTAAAAGTCCTCCAGTTTGTATTATTTCAGAACTTGCAGCAACGAGTCTTAAAATCATGGAGACCTCATGGTCTCTATTGACCACCTCTTGTTCTGCCATTATTCTGTGACTACTGCTTTAGAATAATTTAAAATCCTGTTTATTTCCACCTCCTTCTTACATGAGCATCACTGCTCCTTTTTCACTGCTGTTTTCTCTTCTTAGATCTGCTTTTGGCCTTGTTGCTCACAGAGTATAACAGTTATTCTATTGTACCTCACTTAATTTTTATTATTTTTAAATTTAAGGCTGAACTGAGCTTTTCAAACAGATCATCTTTACCCACCTGCTGAGAATGTCTTTTCCAAAGGTGGGTGTTCAATATTTTCTGAAAATTGTTTTTCTTTAATGAGTCCAACTCGAGCCTCCCAAGGCAAAAGACACCCAAACTGCGAATCATTTCTTAAAACTTCATCCCTGTAGCAAAGTTAAATTGCCAGGTTGCATTTTCTTTTCTAAATCACTTTCTCTGCATTTTAATTCCTTTCAGCCTGACAGCCTTAAAGCAGACAGATCAGGCTGAACCAAAGATTTCACCAAGACTAAGCTAAGCCTGTTTAAAATGACTGCAACTTTCATTTCAAACTAGGAATTATAAGGCAAAAAGTAATCTTTCCCTCAGTGTGTAGGTAACAGCCCTGGGCAGCCCCTTTTGAGAAAATATATGCAACAATGCTGAGTGAACAAACCCCCAAAAATTAGCAGGATCACGAAGTTGCAAAGAGGTTTTTGCATTCACTCCACTCTGCAGGGAAACTCTAATGGGCTTTGACTAACTAGTCTGGTTAGTGCTAGTCTTGGCCTAAAGGCTACAGAAACACTGATTTTTGGTTTGTGGTTCTGCTGCAGCTCCAGGATCTCTGTGCTGCCTTGCAATTCACCCACAGAAGCCGTGGGCTTTAGAATAATTTAATCTCTTTTCCACAAACCTGCAGCTTTGGGAGCTGCCGTGGCTTTGGAGCTGCCCCACGTTTGTCTGGTCCGTGTCTGGGGTGGGATCTGTGCTCTCAGGCCAGCCTGGCAGTGCCAGGTGCTGCCAGTGACACTTGGGGACAATGCTCCACATGCAGGAAAAGATGGATGATACTGTAGGATATTTTTTTCCCCCAGAAAAATGAGAGCTGTAACATTTCACATCTCCTGCCAGAGAGGACACCACCAGCACATCACTTGCAGCCCAAGCTGTTGATCTTTATGTGCTGTAGTAACTGGCTCTCCAGCACTTCTTTGATGATAACCATAATTCCAATTCAGAAAATACAACCAGAAAATATTCCTTGAGTGCAAAATCTGTGTTATTTATAGACCCATTTCCCAGCATCTGATATTTCTGCCAGAAATCTAGATACTGTCCTCACTCTAGTCACCATCCAAACCTCTGAATAAAGCTACAGTTCCATGATAATCTAAAAGACAAAGAGACAATTCAAGTCCTTGGGTAATCAAAGGAGTGCCAAGTGATACCAGAACTGTCAGGAGGATGTTTCTGATACCTGGTGAAGCAGCTGCTGTCCTGATGAGGGTTATGGGACCTCAGCATCATCTGGACCACTCCCAACTCCTCACTTTGAGTGGACAAAGCATTCAGACCCCACTGTAGGGTCCTCTCTGCCCACAGGAAGCAGCACTCACAGTTCTGGCATTGGGCAGGATAGAAACTTGGCTCTGCCATCGATTTTATTCCATTTTATTACTCTCAGCTCTTCCAGAGTATTACAAACTCTCAAGAGACCTTTTAAGACATTTGCTGATGCTTCACTTATAAATCAAATCTCTCTTTCCTGGATACTTTGCTGTGCTCCATCCTCCTCCTGAGCTGTGGGAACAAAATCCTGTGAAGAACTGAGCCCACCCCCACCTTCACCCTGTGTCCCCCAAAACAGATTTAAGGGAGATATTTTCCCAATGTGAGCTCAGATTTTACTGGTCAACCTGGTTTTTTTTGTTACACCTTAATGAGTTCTCTCTCCTCTCTCCAAATGATAATTGTAACAGGTAAAACAACATTTCACTGCTCTTTCTGCATCTGAAAAATGTTGTTTTGAGCCTCGTGGTGTGGGGTGGAGGTGACACCTCTTCACCTTCCTGACTGACAAGGCTGTGTCAGATGGTGCCTGGGAGTGTGGACAAGTCTGAGACAGGGGAAGGTTACTGGGGAAGAAGATATTCTCAACCAACATCTTTCTTGAATTGAAATTAAAAGCTGAAAAGATTTATTGCAGTAGCATATTCATGCTGCTATATTTAAGGTGATGTCAGTGTTCTCAGCATAATCCTTCTTATGCACCGAAGATTAAAACTCAGCCATAATAAAGCAGCCCGAGCCGAGACTTGTCCTCAAATGTTTCCTATTTGAAGCATTAATTTTATTTTATTAAATTAAAAATAAGATCAGTTCAAGAGCTGTGTGGGTTTGGAGATGAGAACAAGGAGGGATTCTGTCTAGCCACTTGCCCCTGCTGATTGCCAGAGAAGTCAAGAGACCCAGGCAGAGACAACGCTGCAAAGAGAGAAAAATGTTGCTTCTTTTCTTCCTTTGAGCACAGGACATCAGCCTATGGAGTAAAGAAGTGCCTTTACACATAAACTGGTGATAAAAATTCAAATAAACACAAATTCCTGTCTGCACTGTGGCCCTTCCTGTGGTGCTCCCAGGACTTTTGGGTACCAGCTGAACTTCAAAAAGCCTTGGCTTCTCCCTGGAGTCTGTGTTTACTCTCCAACATGCTATAAATAATTCATAGGTTTATCTGTTGAAATGATACATAAAATGGCAACAACTCTACTTTGCTTGTGCAGTAGGAACAAATCTCTATAATGGAATTTGCTTTTTTCCCAGTGTATTGTCATTTCCAGAAATATCCAGTTTACTGACTTCTCTCTTGATGGTGGCCAGTATTTTTATTCCCTGAGTTCAAATAGGAATATGAATCACAGTTCTGATCGTGCTGAAGAGGTTTTTCAGGATTGTCTTCCTCTTTGAGCAGGTGTAGGGCTCCAGGTCAGGATCCAGTGTATTCAGGACAGGGAATGCTCAAGGAGCAGTGGGAGCAGGGGGAAACCAGACTAATTGTGGGATGTTCCCTACATTGGCCACGCTCTAACCACAGCCCTGGGGACCAGACTGGTGGCCCTGGGCACAGGCAGCAAGTCTGCCTTAATGCAGCCCTTTGCTCTGAGATAAGGATGAAATGGTTCTTTGAAGCTGAGATAGGGAAAGAAGGGGAAAAATATTATGAGAGCTTAGTGCTGCTCATAGCATCAGAAATGGCCAGAGTCAAGGGTGTCCCTTTGGGGAGTTTTAATAGGAAACTCTCCCAAGAGCGTGTTCCAGCTGGAGGAGGAGGAGGGAGGACCATGAAGATGGGTAGTTAGTCCTGGAGCAACATCATTCCACTGGGAAGGAGCCTGTCCTTTCTGAAGCTAAGACACTAAAATCTGGGATTCAGGGAGACTGTGGAGCATAGAGATGTTAAATAAGCAAGGTTTGGGTAGCCTGGAAATGTCAAATTAAATTTACCTGTACAATTTCAATTTGATTCCTTTGGGGATATACATGGGTTTATGATCTTTAAGCTAAATATTCACATGCCTTTTTTCCTGACGTGTCCACGTGCAGAAAGCACACCTGCAAAGAGCTCCTTTCAAGAGCAACTGCTTGATATTTTAATTCCAGAAAACTGCTCAAACACTGCTCTGGAGGCAATGACTAACTTCCTGTCTGGCTTGCCTGTGGAATTCACAAGTTTAGAATTAATTTAGGAGGAGGGTGATATTCTTGCCACTTTACAGAGGGAAGCACAGAGTCACAAACAAGAGTTGTCTTAAGTGCAGTAATTGCAGAACCCAAATTGTGATGATGCAGGGCTGGGTATCTCATGCTGTTTCACTACCTGCATGCAGCTGGGGGGGCTCAGCACCCCTCTAAGGCCAAATTGCATTTATTAATGTCTCCAAAAATGTTAGAACCTCGTGTAGAAGCTCTGTGAGGGAGGTAGAATGGGGTAATGCATTAGCCAGGTCTTTGGAGACAAATGTCTCAAAACCAGGATGACCTTTCTCGTTGTTTTTATTGAGATTTTGTGGTTTGGACTGAAATTTTCTGATGGAAAATTTTGAAAAAAAATTTACGTAATGGTGATTAGAGGTTTCTGAGGAAAAAAATAAAAAAAGAAAGAATGAACAGCAATCTGCTCTGTTCAATTTTGACTATTACAGGGGGATGTGGAAGGATTTTATGCTGGGAATGTGCCTTTTGAAGTTCCCATAAAAATCTGTTCAAATTTGGCCGTGCTAAATGCATTTGTGAAATTACTATTTGCACATGCTCAGAGGAGTCTTTTTTAATTTTATATTTAGCAGCTAAAATCTCCAGAGAACCACCTGAGCAGCTTGGAGCTGTGCCATACCCACAGGCTGATCAGACTCCAGCCCAGGACGTCAGCGTGAAATGTGGGATGGGGAGGGCTTTTCCCAGAAGAGGAAGATTTCAGCCCTATGGATGAACATGTGAATGGCACAAAATAGATGTCATTATACTCTCAAAATCCACAGATAGCATCAGCAGAGACTGAACCACAGTCTTTGCAACTGCCTTTGCAAGTCAAGCAAAACTCAGAGGAGGTGGAGCTGTCAGGCTGTTTGCAGTGAATTGTGAGTGATGCTGCTCTCTGCACACATCCCTGATTTGGGTGAGGTTTGTTGTGTGCATTGTCTGGACAGTCACTGCTCTGATTTTCCTGCTGCAAAGAAGGAACCCTCACAGACACAGTGATGGCACAGAACCTTTCCTCCCACCTTCCCCACTCAATTTTTGGAAAGGCAGCAGCACCAGGCTGTCAGCTGTCTGTCCAAATTGGATGGATTAGTTTGGAGCAAGAGGAAAACATCCTTGCTGAGGGACAGAAAAGCCACTCTTGCTCAGGGATGGAGCAAACAGGACCTTTCCTTTGCATGTCACAGCCCCAGATGTGTCAACACATGGCTGGGTCAGCAAAGGGGAGATTTACCTGACTGTGGCCACAGTGAGATAAATGCAGCAAGGCTGTTAAATAGAATTAGCTGTTTATTTGCATGGCATTTAATAGTGTTGAATAAAGGTCAGTGTGTTCTCACAGCCTTGCCATTTGTGTTGAGGGAAAGAGAGCAGCTGTGGCTCTTCTCCCCATCTCCAGCATTTCAAACTCCCTTATTTTACAGCCAGGTATTCACAGCTACTTTTTATGAACCCACTCCATAAAGGGAGGCTTCTTGCCAAGAAAACAAAAGGAACTTATCTTAAAATTCCCATCCACCATGACAACAGAGACTGGATTGCAGGCAGGTGCAGAAGGGCTGTGAAGGAACAGCATTTCTTCAGGAAGATAACCAGAAAAGTTTGGCTGATACATTTTTCCCTGGGTCCTTGGGATTTTTCCACGTGCTGTCCAACATGTCACAGGCAGCCCCAGCCATGTGATGTTCTTGGTGTGTCTTTTGGTCCTGTATCTTTTATATGTCACAGTGAGCTGCTGCAGATCCACCCTTTGATAAGGTTCAATTAGCAGGGAGTGTTTTAAGAGTCACTGTTGTCATTTTACCCCTTTCTGAGCAGCCCTCACACTCTCTCCAGCCCCAGCAGGCACCAGTGTGTGATGGGAACTGGGACTATGGCCCAGCAAAAGTCTCTTTGTTGCAGATGCAGATTCTGCTGCTCTCCTATCCTGGTGCAAGTGTCAGGGCAGGAGGGTCTGGGGGTGGAACCCCCCTCACCCCACCCTGCAGGACACAGTGGAGCTACATGGACTCAACCCCCAGCCCAGACAAATTAAAATACAATACTCTCCATGTAGATGATCTCATTCAAGAGGATTTAATTACAGTGAGATAAGGAGCCTCCATCCAAGGGTTTCACCTTCTTTAGTTTTACACCTTTTCCTGATAACTTTCATGGCCTTCCCTCAGGCTCTGTAAGGCTCAGACAGTACCACAGAAGTAGCAATATTTCCCTAAAAGAGCCATTCCCAAATGTCTGCTTTGGGTTTTTCATGACTTGGTACTGTACCAGCTCTTCTCACCGAGCTGCTGTGTGGAATAATGTGGCCAGGCAAACATTGTTACATGGAAACACAAATACTGGAGATGCTGACAGATGGAGGAATCACGCTGTTTTGAGGGAAGGAAGGGCAGGATAGGAGCAGGAATATCAGAATGAGTCTTGCCGTTTACATATAACAAGCTACAGCTATATTTGGATACGCTGAGGCATTCACAACCTTCCCAATTGCCAGGCTTTCAAATACACACATTACCACCAGAAGTGCTCTTGCTTAAGTGCTCCCATCTCCAGGATTTCCTTTGAAGTATCTGACTGAAGTAATGTAAAGTGCATTTCAATTGGCAGTGAATGCAGGTTAAATGGTAACAGCACAACAGATCCAGTGTTTGTTCCCTGGGCTTTTTCTTTTACCAGGCTCTCTTTTTACGAGGGTTGGTTACTTACTGTAACACTGCATTCAGGCACCTTCAGTCTATTAAGCCTCTTTCCTGACCCTCTATACAACTGCTCGAGGATGCTGTGAGCTGTATCAGTACTGCTTTAGCACACAAAAAAAGTGAGTAAATGCACCGCTGAGTGCACAGGCTGAGCAGTAAGTGGTGGGTAAACTCCCTTTAGAAATCTGTGCACTTGCATTTACCCTTGGCTACACCGCCGAGCTGGCTGGAGACTGAGCCAAGCGCCGCGGATCACTTTGGATTTGTGTGTCACCTCCCATACATGTTGATGCAGTATCAGCTATTTAACCTTTAAACAGAGTGCTTTTCTAATCCATTGGATTGGCTGAAGGACGTATATTATGCTAACAAAATAGCCAAGTCTGCACTGAGCAATGAAATATCCCCCTGCCCATGCCAGACACTCTCCCCGCCTTCCGTCGCTGAGCCAGTGCTGCAGCACTGCTCTTGGAAAAGCAACCAAAAAGGCAGGAGAGGGAAAGAGATTATCCTAAGTCACTGGTGCTGCCCAGAGGTGCTGACCAGAGGTCTGGACCTGGGCAGGATCTTCTTCATCAGAAAGAGGGAAGACCCAGTGCAAGCGGGAGTGAATGCTCTTGGCAGTGAGGCATTGGGCTGATCTGCAATGGGAAAAGGACTGATCTGGGCCATGGATGTGCTAAAACACCATCCAGGTGTGCCAGGGAGGGGACAGGGATCACTGAAGAGGGACACAGAAGTCACCTCCTTCTTCCACCTCTGTACCACAAAATCAGGTTGAATGATTTCTAAGGGTGACAAGAGGAGGAATCACATCCTAAAACTGCTCTGTGGTACAGCCAGGCTGAGGCTCTCCCACCAAACCCCTCTTTGTGCCCGCGCCTATGAAGCAGAGATTGGAATTGAACTGCTGCAGTGAACTTGCTTGTGCTTCACACATACACACTCAAAAGGATTTTCTTTTCTTTTATATATTTTTTTCTCTTCTTAAAGCTGTGAGACTTTTTCAGATTCATTTTTCTGGAGCAAAAAGGGGGGAAGAAGGAATGTTGCTTTAGGGCTTTGCTGAATCAAACCCTTTACATCTGAGCATCCTCCAGATCTGCATGTTGGCACCTCCTTACATCTTCCCCATGGCTTTCTGAAGCTGCACCCATGATAGATGTTTAACATGCTGTAATGCATATTCCTGTGTAATGACTTTGGTGGGGCCATTACCATGAGTTACACCGGTGACAGATTGATACTTAAGTCAGTATATGTTTGCATAATATCTGTCTGCGTGCCCACGTAGCCCCCCATTACCAGTGCACATAATGACAGCACAGAGAGCCACATGACTGGTGGGCTCAGCCCTAGTCCCTGTCACTTATTGCCATGGCACCCAGCACTGAATCACTGAGGGTGTTTAAATAGGCAGACATTAATTTATAGAGTAAATCATTACGAAATGGAGGAAATAAGTGACTATCATTGGCACTGATTTGATCTAATGGAGCCTCACAGTAAATTGCTAATATTCTCCCTCTCTCATTGTAGTTATCTCTTTTTATTTTTTTTTTTTATTTTTTTTTTTTTTTTATTTTTTTTAATGAGGAAAACAAATAAAAATATAGACCTTTGTTCAACTTGCCACATACATTGCCAGGTGTGTGGTTTGCTGATGATGTACAAATCCAGCTCACCTCCTCCCTGCTGCTTCTCCAGCTGGGGACAAGATCTCCTCCTCGAGGTTTCAGTAGAGACTCGGTAACCTGAAAATTGGAGCAACACACATTTATTGCTCTCTCCTACTCTGCCCTTTCCCTTTCCTTTCTGGGAGAAGGCAGCTCTTGGTTCACTGGAGTGGAAGTTGGCTGTCCATTTCCTGATGGCAGCAAAGAGCAGACTCCCATCTGGTTGATGCAGATGCCACTGTTTTGACTTCATCCAGGTGGTCACCCAGCAAACCCTGTTGTGCCTAATTATTTAAGAGGGTTGTGAAACACTAGGTGATTTTATATACCATATGTGCTAGAAAACATAAGCATGAAGATGCTGTGACTTAATGATGTGGCAACTTCAGCTCCAAATCTTCCATGTTTTATGGCTTAAATCTGATCTTTCCCTTTCCTGTAATGCACTTTGTAGCATTTAGCATGAAAGAAGAGCAAACAGAATTGGGGATGGGGAGGTTATCAGCAGCAGTTACAGAGCCATCCTCCACCCTCTATCGAGATAAAGCACTTGACTCATTTCAGAATATCCATCCTAGCAGGAAGAAGGCAGGAGGAGAGAGGGGAGGGCCTGGCCATTAAATGGAATTTCAGGATTTGGAGTTCACAGACTTTCTTCATGGTGTTAGAGCAAATCACAGACCTCCTTCCTCAGAGCAAAACAACAGCACACAGGGTCTCCTGTTCTGGTTATTAATTTATTTATTTTTAACCCATGTAGTTTGTTGCTTTGACTTCTTGAACAATGGGAAGGTACAAGGAGAGAAGGATAATAAATTGCATTCCCTCCTTTTTGCCATCACAGGAAACCTTGAGGGACTGTTCAGCAAGCTGGAGCTCTTATCTGCCTTTGGGCGATCTCATTATCAAACCTTCATTTTGCTCCCCAGCAGGAGAGATGGCCTGCAATGTATGATAACCTCTACTTATGAAACTCACACTCCAGAAATCTCTGATAATAGGCCAGCTAAAATGGAAAAACCAAAGAGCAGGCACCAGGTTTTCGCCATCAATAAAGACTACACACACACGCACACACACAGAGGCAGGTACCAACACATATATATGTTTTTACTTTTTATTTATATTTCTATGCACCAGCCTCATTCTGATGGCACCTCCCAGAATTTAAACCACAAATCTAATAGGAATAATATTTTCCAGCATACATGAAATAGTATTTTCAAATAAGCCTGTACGATATAGGAGCCTGTATCCCATCTACAGAGAGGTCAGTGAAATCAGTGGGAATTATAACCTATCTAACCTGCTCAGGTGTTTTTATAAATCCCATTAAACACTTATTTAAAGACAGTTGAAAATATGAGCTGTAGGAACAGAAGTAGTTCCTGGGGGTAGAGAGAAAAAGAGGAGAAGAGGGATAAAGATAATCAAGTTCCTTTAGCACTTAGGCACTTTGATTAAGACAAAATAATATAACATGATAGAATATTTTTTATTCTTTTTCAATTACTTTCTCATCATGATGTCACTGTTCAGTTAATCATTCCTCCTCCAAACCCCCCATTTCTGAACCCTTCATCTCCCCATAGGCCACTGAAGAATAAAGGGGTTTGCAGCACTCCCAGTGCAACCCCTTCTGGGTATGGGCTAGAGAAGAGAAGAGGCTGAATTTGGGGAGTTCAGCTGCAATTCCTGCCCATTTTTCCTGGTCTAGGCTCTGTGTCCTGCAAGTCTCCATGCCCAGCAGAGATCCAGCTGATGGGGGACAATGGGGGCACAGTCACAGCCACACTCACCCCAGTGAGGGAAGGTGAGGTCTTGGATTGGCAGCAAAGGTGAAGAGGTTCATTTGAGCCCAGAAAGGTCTCCAGAAGGACTCCCCTGGATGCACAGCCCCCTTAATCCATACATTCCCTCTTGCTGCATTTCCCAGCTCCATGAGCTGCACCAAGAGCAGCTGCTGTGCCATGGAGCAGCTCTGCTGCTCTCCACAGGCAGGGGATTAGGTCAGGAAGCAGCTACAGCTCAGCATCCCTTGGCCATCCCATCCCCACCATGCTGCCATGCCAGAACTTCCTGATCATAACCTGAGAAACAGAGCAGCCCAGGCTGTGAACTTAATTATCATCTCCTTTTGTTCTGTACCACTGTGAGGTGTTCTGAAACACACAGAATATGGTGTGAGGGTAAAACATCTGGAAACATCAAAAGTCCATCCCCTCTCTTTTTGTTCCCACTTTTCTATCAGTAAAAAAAGGTCACCAATAGTCAGTTGATCTCCCTCACTTCTGCAGGGAATGGAAAAATATATTTGCTCTTGTAAAACTTCCCTAGGTATAACACACTGCTGCAAATATGATAACACTTTTAATTATATTTTAATGTATCATACAGATTATATTTTCAATACCTTAAAAATAATCAGCCTGAAAAATCCCAGCTAGTGAGGAAATAAAGACAGAGAAGAAAAATATTAAGATATGAAGAGGTTTCCCTTATGAAGGCTAAATAGGTCTTATTTCCAAATTTTCATAAAATGGAAACAAATGGGAGAAAATAATCATAAAAAGCTGCACCTGGTTACCTGAACAGACCTCGTTGGGATGGGTTGTTCTTATTGAACAAAAGAGTAAAAGTGAGAGAGTCCCTCACGTTTTTCTGCACTGGACCTTGGGCCCATGCTCACCTGGGGGTGTTTTCTGAAACAAGCAGAGGCAGCAAGGGAAGGGGAGTTCTCTTGGCCTCAGGGCTCCCACCACAGGGAGAGCTCATCCCCCATGCACTGGGAAGGGAATCATTGTCCATTTCCCATCCCTGGAATTGCTCCAGGTCATGTTGCTTGGAGCAGCCTGGTCTACTGGAAAGTGTCCCTGCCCATGGCAGGGGTCTTGGAATGAGCTTTAAGGTCCTTTCCAGCCCAAACCATTCTGGGATTCCTGTGGTCAGGCTGTGGATCATTAGCACCACACACACCAGGAGGGTGAGCAGGAACCAGCTCACACTTGTACCAAACGATTGTTTTATTTTGTTAGGTTAGAGGCTTTCATTTCCAATGCCCATGAACGCAGTACTTCTCAGAGATAACACAAACCCTCTCAGAAGAAGTTGGGGGTTTCTTTATGAAAAGCAGAATCACCCCTAAAGTGTCCAGGGCTGAAGGCAGCTCTGTCTGGGCAGACCATGCAGGAGGCCTTGTGAAAACAGCAGTTCCATCAATAAAGTCAAGTCTTCCTCAAATGAACACACAGAGGCCTTTCCTTTAGAAATGGGTGAGGAAACAGGTGGAATTCAAAGCAGTCCCCATTTCACAGAGGTGTTTGAGCTCTTCTCAGCTGTTTTTTTGCAAGAGGCAGAAAAATGAACCCTAAAGCCAAGGCAGTAGATCTCTGCTCCCAACACCTTCCACTCACATCCCACACCAGGACTGTGGTTGGACTCCTGGAGCTGGGAGGAGATGGAGCTGATGCTCGTTCTCCTCTGCCATGCTCAGGGCAGGTAATTATCTCTGCATTCCTGCAGGAATGTTACAATAAATATGGCTGTCATTTTTCATTACTGCACAGTGAACAAAGGGAACAAAGAGAACAAAAGGAAGTGTGGTTTTGCTAACCTGGGCTCGCATGTGCCTGGATCTGTGCAAGACAGGAGTAGAGGGGAGAGTTTATTTCTCTTATTTACTGTGGACAACACAATCTGGGTGACTGTCTAAAAATATACCAGTTTTTTTAACTAATTAAAAATTATTCTCTGGGAAAAATCTATCTCTCTTACTTGGTGTCCCACCATTAGTTCTCTTAGCTTAAAATGGAATTTATATGAAATGCAATCACATCTCCCTAACTTCTACCATGCAAAACACAAATATTCACTTTCTCATTGTTCCCCTGTTTAGCCTCTCAGTAGTGACCAGATTTCTGAATTTATCTGGATGACCAATGTCTTATGATGTGGAAAATCAGGCAAAGGAATTTGTGCAAATAAAAGCACTTAGAAACTGTGTGTTTGTTTGTTCCTTCCCTGCAAAGTCACCCTCGATGCTTCTCCTTCAATGCAGACAAGATAAAATGGAAAATGTTCAATACCTCTAATCACTGGGAATATCTAATCTGAGGCACAGCCAGCTCAGAGTCCAGCTCTAAGCCTGTGTATTTTTTTTTTTTTTTTTTTTTTCTTGTTTCCACCGTCAGTTTTCGTTTTTAAGTAGGA
>VXBR01007035.1:731462-744230 GCA_013400215.1 Cisticola juncidis | reverse complement strand
TATCTAAATATCTAAATATCTAAATATCTAAATATCTAAATATCTAAATATCTAAATATCTAAATATCTACATATCTAAATATTTAAATATCTAAATATCTCAGAGCTACAGTGGCTCCATATGAGCCTGGAGATGACTTGGGAGAAGCTCAGCCAGCCCAGAAAATGCAATTTTCCAGCACTGTGGACAACCTGCCTCCACTGGCACGGGGAGAGCTGGGCTCTCTCCCAGTATTGCACACAAACCTTGTGCAGACACACGAGTGTCATGGGGCAAATGCTCAGCTGCAAACCCTTCCTGGTGGGCATTTCTGCACTGGGGGAAGCTGTAGACACATCCCAGTTAGGTCCTCAGCAGCTTTAGCTGTGGGATAAAGCATCTGCAAGCCCATCCCTGCTAGAAGTGAATAACTAGAAACTGGTAGAATAAAAATTAAAATAAAGGACACTGATGAAGAATGAGATATTTCTGATTTGTCACTCTCTGCTCTTATCTGATCCCAGCCTGTTCTCTCTAACAGGCACCTTCTTGTCAGTAGCCCCAATGACATCAATTGAGTGGGAGTGCAAAGCATCAACATTACTTGTGAGAACAATCCAGTTAGGGAAGGTTGCTCTGCTGGTAATATTAGAATCAAAACATTCAAATGCACAGACAGAGAGGCTAACAATTCAATTTATGCTGTGAATGCTGAACAGCACATTAAGCAAATCAGTTCAGATGGCTCTGGGTTGTTCGTGTTTAAAGAAGATCAGAAACAAAATTTCCAATCCTGTACCACATCTAAATGCTCAAGAGGAAGCACTGAAACCTTCACTATTGATATATTTATTTTTCTGCATTTCCCTGAGCTGATTGATCTTTTATGGCTGCCCTGTGGTCCATAGGGAAATACTGTGGTCCTTCACAGAAGAAATACCAAATTTTCTATGAGGTTACACCTCATGTAATGGGACATTTTAGGGGTGTTAATGGTACTATTTTCCCAAATATTCTTCTGTCTTTGATCATCCACAATGCAATATGCAATAAACCTTCCAGCAAGAGTTTCCCATTTCCCCTACAAGCCCAGATTTCCAAAGGACTGCGAATTTCCAAAGTTGCAAACACCCATTCCCAGGATTTATGAAGAGCTTTAAGCAAGTTTGTTATCTAACCACAGCAGGTCAAATTAATGCCAACTGACCCATGAGTGCCTGAAGGTGTTGCCTCACCTCTGACACATTGCTTTGAGCCTTTCAACAACCCATTTTCCGTGATGGACCTGATCTTGGAAGAAAATCTCAAAATATTCCTGGACTTAGTTTTTAACCCTGGCTCTTACATTACAGGGGTCTCTAAATACTGCAGGAGAGAATGAATCTGTGTGGGTGCCTTAAAACTCAGGACATTCTGTGATGTTATATTTATATATCTATATAAAATCCCAGACACAACCAGACAGCTGGATACATGGATGAGAACAACCCCTACAGCAAGAGCTCTGGGTGACTGAAGCTTCATAGCTGAAAACATCTCTTTCCAAAAACTTGAGGAGATGGAAGAAAGGGTCCGAGGCAGAGCTGTGGAGCCAGCAGGGCTGGAGGCAGCACAGCCATCCCCCGAGCTGGCAGTGCCACCGTGTCCCCGGTGCTTTGTGCTCCCAGGTAGGGCTAATTAGCTCCTGTTGAGCAGCACATTAGCACAGCAATGCAGGCTTCCCCCAGCACCCCGGCTTGCTTGGAGCTACACTGTGCCACTTACAAATGTTTTAAGATTCATTAACCTCCCTCTGCACTCCCCAGCTACACAGACAATATATCAGGAGAGGAAACCTGCAGCAGTGGTGAGACAGACAGGATGATAATTTCTCACCCATTCTCCTCTCCTCTGCTCTAACACACTCCAGATAATCACACCCGGAGCTAGATCAGACAGGGACAAAATTAACTGGAGCTGGGACTCGGGACTCACACATTTCTTGCTTGTATCTACACAAGGCAGGGCGACCCTTCCCCATCTGTCACCTCGTCCCCGTGTCAGCCCGGGGTGCTGCAGGCTGAAAGGAAATTGAGGCACTAATGGTTCTGTGCTGTTCTCCAGGGCTGTGTGTGTGAGCCTGCACCAGGGGACATGAGCAGTTCCAATCCCATTTACCCAGCTCCAGTTTGTGTCCCCATGCTGGAAATTCAAGGTGTGTTCCCTCTGTGACTCCCTCCCTTTCCAAAACTCAAAATAATCAATTCATACACTTCAACCATCTCTGCAGCACTGCTACTCAGTAATTTATGTTTTAAATTTATTCAGAATATAACTGGGAAAAATAAACCTAGAAATGAATTCTGTATTTTTTTCCCCCAAAAAATCTTTGAAAAACGAGTTTTCTTTGGTCAAAATGCAATCCCCTCAATTTCATGAAGGTTACTGAGAATTATACTGGTCTACTCTGCTGTTCTGGACCTGAATTAATAGTGACTCGTTTGACACATACTACTTAGTTAACCTAGGTAGGGTATTACTTTCTTATCTAACTACATTAATTGATTCTACATCACTTAATAGCTCAATAGCTTATCAGGTTACTTCACTCACTAGACAAGCTAAATGTCTGGAGGCAATTAGAGTGTCATTCTCTGTAATAACAAGTTTCTTTGAGAAGTTGCTGATGAGGTTCTTTATTACACAGATTATAAAACGTATCTTCATACTGTTATAAATATAGGTACAAATTGAAATGACTTACCAGGAGTCCCACTTCCCTAGCAACCAGGCAGATTTTAGGCTCATTTTAGGAATGGTTGCTTTCTCCCTTTCCTCCCCCCTCTCCAAAGCTCTCTCCTGCCTTCCTTGTGCTGTGTGTCCAATTTTCTGTCACTCAGATCTGTGGCCACGGAGCACCTCGGGGTTCCCCTGCAGTTTGCCATGCTCAGTGCTCTGTCCTTCCCCAGGATGTCACCTCCAGGACCCCGGGCTCAGGGCTGGGGTTTAATTGTGGCTGCCACTGACACAAGGAGGGCAAAGCCAGAGAGGAGCTCTGTCCTTTCACACTGCAGCACCCCAGCCTCTGTCCCCTACAGCAGCACCGACACAAATTCCCAGCCATGCCCCAGCTGAAGGTTTTCTCTGTTTTCCACCCCATCCCTCCCTCTCCAGCTTTGTTACCTGGTTCATTTCTCACCTCTGTGCCCAAAAAGCCTCAAACAGGGATGGAGAGTCCTCTCTCTGCACCACCAAATGTGTCCTGGTGCTCAACAGAAATGTGAAAGTATTTTGCTTACCCCTGCATGCATTCAAGCAGTAAGAAATGCTTCTTTCCATGGATTAAATTAATAGCATTTAAAATTAAGTGAAAGATCATTGAACTCATTTGTTAAACTGTCTACAAAACTGAATAGTATGGGAGAAAGAGCCAAAACTCAATACCTTTTGTGCTATCCTGTCTCCACTCCATAAAGCATGGATTAATATTTCCTTATCCCAAACCAATGCCAGATTTGGGAAGCAAAGAAAGGAAGCAGAGGGGGAAATGGGGTTGTAAGGGATGAGCTTTTGGCTCTGGTGATCTCAGCACTGTGCAAAAGGGACATTCAAGATTCTGGTGATTATTCCCCACAAACAGGGCAGAAACATGATTTTAAGTGCCAGAGGAAAAACTTGATTGGGTTTTTGGTTCTTGCCATTCTTGCTATTTCTCCACCACCTCCTGTGGCAGGCAGGTGGCTGAAACTGCCTTTAATTGTGCTTTTTTCTGGTTCTTTAGGAATGTCTTTTTGGTCATCTCTGGAACAGCTGCAGGAGCTATGGGAAGACAGAAAAACTGGTAGAAGTGAGGCAGAGTGTGATTAAATATTGCTTGTGATCTTGGTTTAAAGGAGGAGAAACCCCATGTCCCTCCACAGGGGGAAATACCGTGGTCTTGTCTGGGTTCCTGGTGGTTGTCCAGTGGAGTGGCGATTTTTCCATCCCACATAGAGACTTTGCATGTCAGGAAAACCAGCAGCCCATGACTCTGGGATGGGCAGAAGAAAAAGGCAATGCCAGGTCACGTTCTGAATGTTCATTTTCTCCACTGACATCAGCACCTCTACACCACAGATCCACTTCTCCCTTCAAAAAGCAGTTCCTATAGGCTCAAAGTTTTCTTGGGGAAACTGTTTTGCTTTTAATCCCCTGGTTCTCATCACTTTTTGCAGAAACACTCTGCTGTGCTGGAGGATAAAGACAGAGCATCATTAAGAGATGTCCTGAGCCAGCAGCTCCCTTGCCCAGCAGCTCCCTTGTTCTGGAAGCACCTCCAGGAAGGAGCCTGCAAGGCACAAAAGCAGCCTCCAAACCATCCTGGGGGAGCTACTGCTGCCCTGCTCAGCCCTGCACGTTTGTTTTGTGTGTCTCCTATCTCTGGCATTTGAGATGTTCAGTAATTTTCAGAGGACAAACAAACAAAACCCTGGCGGTTCCCTTTAAACAGCCGGCAGCACCCACGGCTCGTTGATATTCACCAGCCAGAGATGTCTGCTACCTCCCAACAATTAGTCTAAAATATTTATCAGAAATAAGTGTTGGGGTTTTTTGTCCAAGTTTTTGAAGTTATGAGGCCTCAGATGGGATTAATGGAAATTTTAATTAAGATATGGAAATAAGCTGCTTTCTCCCTGTCTCTCTGAGACTGCAGGGAGTTCACATTATCCTCAACAGCATGTCTCAACCTGCTGGGGGAACCATTTGCAAGATGACTTTGTTTTTAAGTTCACCTTAGACAGGATATTTAGCTAGGAATTTAATGTGAACCCCAAGTCCATGTCTGCAAAAAGCTTCTCTGCCCCCCAGTACACATCCCCCAGCTCTCTTCCACAGAGCCATGAACTCTTTTCCCACTGCAGGGAAAAGCTTTCCTGAAGGAGGGAGAGGGATTTAAATCCTTTTCGATGTTTTTGACAGGCACCCTTGGCCATGGGGCTGATTAGCTGGGCTCCATTCAGGAGGAGAAGATAAACAGAGAGAAGAATTGAGGGGCTCCATTCAGGAGGAGAAGATAAACAGAGAGAAGAATTGAGGGGCTCCATTCAGGAGGGGATGAACAGAAAGGAGAATTGAGGGGTTCCATTCAGGAGGAGAAGATAAAGAGAGGAGAATTGAGGGGCTCCATTCAGAGGAGAAGATGAACAGAGAGGAGAATTGAGGGGGCAGCAGCTGAGCAGTGGAGCTCAGGCTGCCATGGGCTCTCAGGAGAAGCATCCCAGGCTCTGCTCCAGCACTCCCCAGGCCAGTGCTGCTGCAGACACAACCCTGACCAGGCTGATGCTGAAGCAGATTTGAAACACCAATGATTTCAGCTCTGATTTTAGCTCTGATTTTAGTCTCTGACTTCATTCACCAGTGACAGTGCAAATGCCCAACACCAGCAGAGCAAGCATCCTCCTCTCAAACACTGCAGTTACCCTTGGGAAAACATTTATTTATGGATGTTCTCTCCCCTTACACTGCAGCATTGCTAAGAGTGTGAATTGAGATTTTATTTTTTGGAGGCAAAGGATTTTAATTTGGGCCTTGGAGCAATTTTGGCCTCTGGTGTTTGAAGATTTCCCTGGAAATCAGGAAGCTAAGTAGGCTGAAGAGTCAGATTTTTGCACAGAACAGAAACTGTGTCTTGCATGGAAAGGCTGTCTCAAAATATTGAGGAAAGCTGTCTGCAGGAACTGTCTGGAAGTTTTTCTGCTTCCCTTCCTCCTTTACTCTCTATAGATAAACCTCACTTTTCCCAGTCTAAAGATGAGGGAAACTGAAGCACATAGACACTTATATTTCCCCAAGAGAATTATATCTTTGGATATTTTGGCTTCTGGATGCACTAAACATTTGAATTTCTAGCTGAGCCTGGTATAAGAAGAAGATTTAAGAGAAGGACATTTTAAATCTCTTTCAAAAGGTAATGAAAAGTATCTGACAGAAGTATTTCAAGTCATTCATATAGTTTTGCACTCTGTGGAATCACACTTAGATAACTACTGATATGAATAAAAGTATCCTGTTTATGGGAAACAAATCCCATTCTCAAAGCTGTTAAAGCAATGGAAGCACATCTGAATGTGCTGTGAATAACTTATTTCATGTGAGCATCACAAAATAACTCATGAGCTTTAATTAATCAAATACTGAGACCTAAGCAGGAGCTACCTGGGCATTTCTATACCAAATCCATCTTACTGACAAGGAGAAACCAAAAGGCATGGAATGATTTGTCCAGGGTCTCCTACAAGTCCACAGCAAGACTAAAACTGAAATCTGGCCGTTCTTTTTCTCTTTCTTCCAAACTAGGGACTCTCCTTCTGTTGTGGGAACAAAGGAAAAAGGAAAAAAGGAAAAGAAATAGATGCATTAAGGATGCCCAGATGTTCTGGACACAGAGGGCATAGGTCAAATCTGAGATCCTATTTCAAAATCTAGAGAAAATTACCTTTCCAATGACATGTGGCATGACCTTCAACTCCTAATAGTGTAGGAGCAGTCCATTCCTGAACGTTTGCATCATGCATTTTACATTCCGGATCTCTAAATCATCTCTTATCATTTACTTACTTCTCCCCGATAATGAACACTATTTTTCTGCTGCATCTCTCTCTCTTTTTTTTTTTTTTTTTCATGTGGGCTGCATCCTGCTACACCCTGCTTTTCAAAAGCACAAGAAAAATCTCAAAGCACAAAACTGACATTTAATGCAAGGCTGGGGTACAGTTGCTGATTACTGCTTGCGTGTGTGTTTTGTACAAAACGGGCAGACAGACTGCAGAAGGCTGGGAGGCATTAAGCAGAGATGATTTTGAGGGGATCTCAACCAAATTAAACTTTTTTTTTTTTTTTTAATTCAAGTAAAGCCCAGCAGGGGATAACAAAAATTAGGGTTGGATTTACTAAAAATGAAGTGCTCCGGTGATTAAAAAATGGTTGGCTGCAAAATCCCAAACTGCATTTGATTGTGAAACAGCACCAAGCCAAGATAGGGCAGCTTTAACAAATTGTGTTGCTAATTACAAATATTTCATAGTATCTCCATTTAGACAATGAGGAAGGAACTGTTTAATGACAATTTATTAGTGCATGTGCACAGATATACTGTATTTTAATCTTCTTTTTATTTCTTTCTCTTTTTTTCCAATTGGTTCTTCCAAATAGGAAAAAATGATAATCGTTATCTAAGCTCTTGACTTCCCTTGACTTAATTGCAATCTAAGCCCACTTCTAATCCATACAGATCACGGTTGCACGATTTGGAGTTTAATTTGAATCCCTGGTGGATACATGTGCAGAGGCTGGAGGGTTTGGGGTGTGCACACATTTGTGTGTTCAGTGCTTTGAATGTGCCCTTTTCCCCCCCCCCAAAAAAAGAAAACCAAGCAGGAAAATGTCTCTCTGTATTTTCACTATTACACACACAGATTCTGCCTGCCAGGACTGCAGCTTTCTGAAAGGATTGGAAAAAAATCCACCACTCTGTATTTCGTGATATAAATACAATTCAGGGCTTTTGAAGTAGGAAACCATAATTTGCTGAGAGTGGGGAAGGCCAGAGCAGTTCTTCTGTGCGTGGTCCACAGAGTGTGTCATGCCCCTGAGCTAGGGAGAAGATCCCTTTGTGCTTCACGTCTGATATTGCAAAGCTGTTAAAGAAATCTGGATGCCTAATTCTTATTAGAATACTAAATTGAGGTTTTTCTTACACATCTTCACCTCGTGCTTGCCTCAGGAGGATTCCTCCATCCATTTAGAGATGCTGGGAAGGGGATCTCAATCTCTGCATTAATGTGGCTCAGCTGGGGAGAGCAGGCAGCACGGATGAAGCAAGAAACAACCTAAAATGTGAACCAATTCGTATTTGAAGCTCAAGAGAGACGAGTTACCTGTTTTTCTATCTTTTTGATTATTACTTTTAAGATATCTGCTCATCCTAGATCAGGCTGAAACCCCCGAGCACTGAAATATCTCAGTGTTTGGTAACTGTCTCTAAATAAACACAGAAGGGCTGTGTTTGTCCCTGCAGGAACCACATCCCCTGCATGGCCAAGGAATGAGCTCAAAGCAGCTCCTGCCATGGAGGCAAAGACACTACCTCCTCCCCTGCTCACTTACTGACAAAAAAGCAAAGCCACACACACTGAAAAAATATTTGCTGTGCTTGTAGCTGAGATTTAGGTTGATTACAGCTGAAATAAGACTTCCACAATTTTAATTAGCTACAGGGGTGGGGGCCAAGCTCATTACTCTGCAAACGTAATGATGTTTCCGCTTCCATTTCCACAATCAGGTTCTTCTCCTTATCAAGGGGCTTCTGGCATATTAAAGATGGGCTGGGAGCTTGTCATGCCACATCCACTGTTCCTGGAGCAGTTTGGTCCTGGATGTGGGAGTGTGGCTGAACTCCATCCTCTGCCCCAGGTCCAGAGGCAGTTTCAGCACTCCCCATCCCTTCCCTGAGCTGAACTCTCCTGCCAGGAGCAGATCCCCAAAGCCTCCTGCACAGTATTTTTCTCTGCAGCAATCCCAGGGTCATAGGGAGCTCAGGATTATCCCCACCTGAGATGCTGCATTGTCCCAGCTCCCCCAAGCACCCTCCCACATACCTGCAAGTCCCAGCGCCCTATGATTGACAACGAGCCCATGTGGGGACTCAGGCAAGGAAAAATGTCCCTATGAGACAGGGAGGCTGAAGGGGAAGAAACAAATCCCTCTGAGGTGCCCTGAGAGTTACTTTTAGGCCCATGATAGCTCCATTAGTTGTATCTAAGGTGCCACTTTGCATTTCATGCTACAGCGAAGTTTTGGTTTGACCAGCAGTGATTTGCACAACTTGTGGAAGTTTCTTTCTCAGTGCTGTCACATTAAAGAAAAAGGCTCCACGGCCCTGCAGGCAAGATCCAATATTTTGTTGTCATCTACGATTGCCTATTGACTGTGAAAAAGCAAATAACACACTCTGAACCAGGCAGGCTTTGGGGTACCTGAATCCAGGCTGGGCTTGCTGATTGCAAAGAGACCCTTTGGCAAACGTTTGGGGTTTGTGTGTGTGTGTGTCCCTTTTTCCACAACCCCAGAAAATGTGTCAGACTCTCCCAGTTAAGAGAAAGGATATCTGTTCTTTTAAGTCAATTAGCAAACACTGCCAGCTCTGACAGTCCCTAGCTCAGTCCCCAGGCTGTCAGCTGCTGGTCCAATTTTAGTTCTGTGTACTGTCTAGATAGCAAATTTATTGATGAAATATGGTCGTAGGTGTAAGAAAAACTTGGAGGATCCAACACAACTTCTTGAACCTATACTTATGAAGGCTAATGTATATCTGTACGAGCTGGCAAATGCATCTTTCTGTCTTTGAAGGTTTGTGTATGTGAAAAAATAAATCTGCAGAAAAAGATGCTGATACTTTAAATGTTGGCTTGTGTTTTTGTTTTTATTTTTTAGTCCTGCAGTCAAGGGAAAAAAAAAAGCTGGAAAAAACAACATACAAATAATTGTTACTATGACAGTGCTGAGGAGACTCAGCCTCAGAGCAGCACTCTGATCCACAAGGGTTTTTCTCCTTAAAACCCCAAAAACCTCCTCATGGAAGACTTTTGTCCTAAACATTATTGGAAAATTTCTTTTTTTTGCTGCACACATAGGTGATTTTGTGTCAAGAGACTGGAGGTGGGAGGGGAGAATGGCAGGAGGGACCTGTGGGTTGGCAGCTGGGTACAAAGGTGACACCATCCACTGAAATATTGCAATAAATTTTGTGTTTCTCATTTAAATTAATGCCAAACATATTTTGCATTGTAGCAAGGTACTGTCCAGTCCACGGGCCACATTTTCTACAAATGGAGGTCTCTGAAAACAAAGGATCAACTCAGAAGCAGATTTAGCACACATTAGTCCCCTAAAATCTGTGTTTTATAAGATCTCTACCCATGCAGCTCAGAAGCCAATGGGATTTTGGAGAAAACATAATCTCAGATAACCAGGACCACAAATAACAGTAATGGAGAAGATTGTGCCCTCCTACATCACTGCATGGAGACCTTGGCATGTGTGGGGATTGCCCTTCACAACAGGGAGTGAAAATCAAATAGGTCAGGGAAAGGGGGATGTAGCTCTGTGGTACACTGAGATAGAGCTGGAGGGGAAAGAAATCCCTCCAGTTCCATAGAGATTCCCTGAAAATAACAATTAAAGTTCTCCCTGAGGAGTGTGAGCATTGGCCAGGAGGGAGTTACATCAGGAGCAGACAAGATGGTGCAAACTCCTTGAAGTTAATGCTCGTGGCTTTTCTTCCCAGAGCCTCTGGAGAGGAAGCAGAGATTGAATCCAACAAATCACAACCCATTTACACACAGAGAGGGGAACAGGCAGGACTGCTGGCTATGGAGCCAGGTAGCAGGGGAGGCAGAAAACCCTCAGAAGTGTGAGAAAAAATGTCCCCAGTGAGTGGGAGGAGAGGAAGAAGCCAGACAGATAATGCTGCTGGCTTCTGTTTTGTGGCTCAGGCTCTCTCATGTTCTCACTGACTGTGTGACATGGGCTTCCCCTCCTCATTTTAACTCTTTAAGTTACATACTTAAAGAGTTAAAGTGTTATTAATTTGTTATTAATGCCTGGTGCCTCGTTTGGTAGAAGCAAAAGGTTCTGGGCCCATAATGGGGGGGGGGGGGGAATAAATCAATAAATTAGAATAAAAGTGAAAGAAAACATTTCTCTGGCAACCAGCAATGCAGCACCAGCAGGAGAAGCAGCCACAGCAAGAGGGGAGAAAAGACAGGGGGAAAAATAAATAAGGTCTCTCATATAAGGAAAAAAAATAAAGCAAGGCACATGTTTTGCAGGAAAGGAATAGTGGTGAAAAGAGGACATTTACATGGAATAATTCCTCTTGGAAGCTTGGATAAATTGAAAGGAATATACCCCGTGCAGAAGCTGGGCTTTGCTGGGCACTAAAGACAAATGAGAAGAGGGAGGAGAAAACGCTCCCAAATTAAAGCAGGAGGCAGCAAAGTGCCTTCCTGCAAGGGTGAATCCCCAAAAGCCCCCACCCAGCACCTGCAAAGTGCAGAATTCCATGTGAAGGGGAAAAGACATTAGGACTGGGGGTGGGACAGACATGCTGGTGGCACTGGTGGCTGTGCCTGAAGCAATTTCTGCAGGAATACTCAGGGCCAGGTCCCAGCTCAGCCCTGTGCTCTCCCTGCACCTCAGTCATGGCTGAATTTTCAGTGCAGGGTTTTTTTGGCTTTAAAAGCCTCTGATCTGGGGTTCTGCATCAGCAGGGACACAAAATGCTGAGGGTCACAACCTGTTCCAGGTGGGAGAGACTGGCTGGAGTGGGGAATGGGGCAGGATCTGATCCTCAGGCTCCATCTACATCTTTGTGCTGACACTTCCCAGCCTCTGCCTCTCTGCAGGTGCTTCAGCCCCTTCCCTGTGCCCAACCTAATCAGCAATTCATTGCTAAACCACTCTTTGAGAAAGTGCTTTGCAAATAAACTCTGGGCTTGGGCACTGGAAGAAAACAATCTAATTATTGGCTGCTGCTTATTTTCTTCTTTAAAAGATCTTTAAGAGCAAGTCTGATCTATTCCCTTCACAGTTTTTTCCTCCCTGTCAATACTAAGAACTCATGTGAAGGAAAACACTGGATGCATCAAACGATCTTCTTGCTTGCTTGAGAGTCCCTTTGGGTGGGTCCAATATTTTTAGGTTTAAAAACAAGTCAAAAGGTTTCAGACAAAGTGAGATGGAAACGGGGTGGTTTGTATGCATGAAAAAAATATATATTCTTGTCAAAAGCTCCTGATAGCAGCTAACAGCAAAGGGTGTGGGTTAAATTTAAAAAACAACGTTGTTACTACGAGCTGAAAAGTAACAATGAATGAAACAGATATTCTGCAAATAGGGATTTAAAGGCAGATTTCAGCCTGGGAAGCTCTGGAATAGATGAAGGGAGATGCATGGCTGCAGGAAGCCTTGTGCTCCCTGCAAGGCTGCTCCCATGAGATTCCCTGTGCCCACACATCCCTTCATGGCCTTACCCTGCAAAGGGTCTCATTGCCCTCCCTTTGCAAGAGGAGGGTTTGTACAGGAAGAAATAGATGCACTAATAAAGTCTTCAGGGTCTATTTTCACTAATTTAATCTATGGAATCAAAGCAATTACCCAGCAGAATAAGGTCTCTCAACATTTTTGAGTCCTTGACAGTGACCAGAGGAGCTGAAACACCCAGAAAAGGCTGGGGTCAGTGGGAAACATGGAACATACAGCCACTATTGCAGGGTGCAAATTAATCTCTCTGGATGTAAACTTTGTTCACTGCCTCTCTGTAACCTGTGCTGCCAGACAGCTTCACTGACATTTCCCAATCCAAATAAAGAATCCCTAATGCTAATCCCTAATGGAAAAAAAAAAAAAAAAAAAAGGAGCAGGAGGTCTGTCAGGCACCTTTGCTATGCAAGGTTCTCTGCAAATATAGACCAGAATGAGGATCCCCAGCAGACTGAAGTTGGTGAGAAAATCTTTTTTTCCCTCCAAACTTATCTAGATTTAACATTTCCATGTGCTTCCCCTTATGTGTGTGTGTCTTACAGCCACGACCCTCCCTGCCCTCAGTCCCTGCTACCAGCCTGCAAAAACACACAGACCTGGTCTGGAGTAAAATAAAAATATTGGAAAGCAATATGAGTAAAGCAATGGACGTGAGGATTGTTTTATTTGAAAGTTCATTGGGAAAGAAAAGAGGAGAGGAGAGGAGAGGAGAGGAGAGGAGAGGAGAG
>VXBR01007035.1:672233-725947 GCA_013400215.1 Cisticola juncidis | reverse complement strand
GTGCCAGGGTGGTCAGCAGTGCCAGGGTGGTCAGCTGGTCAGTGGCTGTGGCAGGAGGAGGCTGCTGGGCTCCGCTGCCCCTCCCTCCATGCCGGGTGTGAAGGAGCAGCTGAGAGGAATTGCAATGCCTCCCACTCCCCTGCCCGTTTGTTTCTTATGAATGCATAATGAATGCTAATGAATTCCCCACTTGGGGCATATGGTTAAGACATATAGAGCCTAACCTTGCTACAAAGAAGAAAGACCTTGATGTTACAAGATGGGGGAGGGCTGGGGGAACTCAGTGATTCCTGAGCTGAGCTTGGGTCAGCAGGACTCATCCTGCTCCAGCCCAAGGTCTTCTTCAAACTTAAGAGCTGCAGGATCTGGAGGGGACAGAGAAATTCTGTACTTCGATGTGTTTTAGAGGCTGAGAGCTGCCATGAGGTTTAAGTAAAAGGATTTCTCCTTTCTTTGGAGAAACTGAAAGTATCCAAAGGAAAACGTATCACAGCAGTGCAGAAAAAAAATAGACACAGAGATCCAAAAGCAATGTTGGAAAAGACCAAAACCAAAGAAAAGACCACACCAAAGCAAAATCAGCAGCATGCTCCAGCCCCAAGAGTCTTCTTCTCAATCCCCGTCCCTGCTGTCCCATGGTTCTCCGTGCTCCTTCACCTGCATTCAGCTTTCCAAACATGAAGGTTTAGGTTTAGACTCTGTACTGTAACTAAGTCACCCTTGAGGAACTGGCAGATGTGGCACAAGAGCCCTGAGTCCCCTCCTGAGTCCTGAAGTTGGAGACGATGTTCAGGCAGCTGAATCCCACCCAGCATGTCACAGGCTGGCTTAGTGGCACTGTGTGAGCCTGGTGGCATCAGTGCAGGTTGGGACCCAGCAGCAGCATGAGTTCATGGCTCTGCTTTGGGCTGGAGGGTGACTGAGGCATTTATGAGCTGGTTTCTGCCATCCCTTCTAGAGATCTCTGGTGCCAGTACCTTACGGATTAATGCTGCAAACCCTGGACTATGCCCCAACCATTCACAACCCCACGTGTTTGAAAACTACTGAGAGACTTCTTTTTCAATTAGAAGAGCTAAATCCTTGATTCTCCAGACAACTTTGGATCTGGTCACAAAATGCTGCCAGTTCCTCAAAGAAGTGAAAACCTACAGATCAAGATTCAAATGAGCTAGCTGAGATACCTGTAAAAGCACAGATCCCTTTGCTGGGTTATGCCAAAACCTTCCTGGCTGAGTTCTGGGTCTCCATACAGCCCTCATCTCTGCCCTCAGACCCAAACCAGGCAGATCCAGTATTCCTCCATGGGATCCTGACATGACTGAGCTATCACCAAAGATGCACCCTGATGGCCTGTCCCCAATGGGTGAGAAGACATCAAGAAAATACTTAAGGACTTGCAAAGTATTCAAAAAAATTCTGAAGAAATTTTCACCCACACTAAAAATTTTTCCAATAGCAAAAGCTGCCATAGGACTCTTCTGGAATCTTGCAGCAGGCAGGTTTCTGAGTGAAAACACCTCTTTTGAACAGCTGGGGTCTAGGCTGACGTGTAATCTGTCTCCTCCACCCATCAGCATTAGGACTTTGACCAGGGTGGGTGAAGGTTTCTCTCTGCCATTTTCCATCTAACTCTATCCACATCCTTTCCCCTAAACTGTAGCAGGAGAATTTAGATGGACAATTTAGTAGCACTTTGAGGCACTGTTGTCCTTTGCTGCCCATCTCAAACCTTAGAACAGGAGCTGAGCTTGGTCAGAATGTAAAAGAGCAGCGTTTGCCACAGCTCAGGACTGCTAATTCACCAATGCATTTCTGAGAACAAAGCAGCCCAGGTACCTCCCTGAGCGAGCAGCAAAAAACAGCAGAGAGAGAGAGAGAGAGTTGGAAAAATTTCAAAGTCCTTCTAAAAATTAAAATCTGAAAGCCAGCCAAGTCCCAGCAGCCGAGTGGAGGTGCGAGGCATTTTAGTCTCCGGGGTGGGCAAAAGCAGCCGACTGCCGTATGCATCAACACCTCTTGACACTTATGAATGTGGGGCTGGTGCTGATGCCCACTTGGATGAAAGAACAGAGGGAGACTGCCAGTGCCAAAGTGGGTGGAAGGGAGGGATGATCTGCAGCAAGATGTTGGGTTTTCTTTAACCCTCTCTCGCACAAAGAGCACTGCCCGTGTGGGGCTTTGAGCCGCGGGGGTTTCAGGGTTGGAGGTGTTTGGGTTGGGTGAAGGATGGGTCTGGGCCAAGGCCACCAGAGGAGATCTGTGTGTCTGTGTGTGCAGATGAACCACGTGTGGATGCTGGTACTCGGGGCTGGGAAAAAGGTCTGATGGATTTCTTGCAGCTCTGAATGGTTTGTGGAAAAGGTTCAGCTTGCAGGGAGCTGTGGTTGAGCCACTCTGGAAACTCTGGGCCTCTGCAGCTACTGCAGAACCTTGCACAGAACTCAGCAGCAACCCCTGGCTCCTGAAGAGCAGCGAATCCCACTGCAGTTACATTTCCAGGCCTTGATGACTTCCACAAGCCCAAAGAAGATACTGAGATCAGCTAAAATAGTTCTTTACAGTAAAAGATTTTGGGAATCAGAAGTTTTCAGTGAAAGCTGCTGATAAATGAGGGCTCAGCATGGAACATGTTTTAGATCCCTACACCATAAATACAGATTCATGTGGGTGGGGGCAACCAGGTGAGGGTTTGGGTTGTAGCAGCCTCATCAACAGACAATGAACCTCTTTAATTTGAAAAGACAACCTCCTTCAGTTTCAGAATTCTCAGTTGGCATCTGTGGTTTTTGCCAAATCCTGAACAGAGCAACAAAGTCATCCCAGCCTGCTCTGCTCCCCTTGCAGGCAGCTGTCCCTTCCCCACTGCCCCAGAGCCACCAGGATCTCACTCAGAGTGCTCCTCTTGCCTCTCCATTTGCATGACAGGCGGCTCCTTTGCACTGCCTGCTCTTCCCACGGGAACCCTGTCCATCCCTCAGGCACCCTGCAGGGGTATCTGCTGCTCCTCACCCTCCCTGCCCACCCTCACCCTCACTCCCGAGTGCTCCCAGCAAAGCTCTGCTTCGATAAGTTGGCCCTGTGTTAACTTCTAACTCCCCCTCTAATTTGTCTGAAATTTCAGGCTTTGGGGATGCAGAGTGAGGAGTCCTTTGATGGCTGTGATGCCCACCCTGCATGGACACGCTCCAGGCTGGCTCCAAGCCCCCAGCCCACCCCAGAGAGGGGCTTTGGTGGTCAGGAGGAAGATGGAGCATCTCTGGGAGACACTCAGTCCTTACCCCAGCTGCAGCACGCACCGTGCCTGATATGTTGTAATGACATGAAAATGAATAGAATAAACTGACTGAGTGGCATTGTTATTAACCTTTGTTACCTCAATAAATCACGCCAAAGAGCAGCAATTACTCCCATTTCTGACAAATACTGGTTTATGCTGTGGATTCCCCCCTTTGCTCTCACTGTCCCTCACTCTCTTTCTCAACTGGAACCCGGGTAGTGCAGTGCATACTACAGTGTTGAAAGAATCAGGAAATAATTTAATACCATCATAAAGGCATGTAGCAGACATCATGGGCCTTCCATGACACCCATCTGCTTCACTCCTAAAGCATCCACTGCTCTCTTAAATGCAGTGGGTGTTCCAGGGGCTCTGCATCCCTGGGCAGGTCCTGATTTCAGCCCCTCAGCCCAAATGCACAGCAGCACTCATTCCCCTCTCTATGCACAGACAGGGGCATGTGCATTTCTTTTACTGGGTCTCAGGAATTACTGAATGAAGAGGCCAGGCAGGAAAACTCACCCTCCTCCAAACTCTGGTCCAAGGCATGAATCAAGATTTTGGCCCCAGACCAGGACCAGCAATTGGGCTTTTTGCTCAGCTCTGGCTTGGCTTTGGTTTTGTCACGCGCTCGTGTCAGCAGCGATCTGAGTTTAGGAGTTTGATGCTGCTCCCAAGCCAGCTAATTTCTGAGGTCAGTGCCACGCTCTGAGATCGATAAATTCCGAATTTAGTCAGCACAAACAGCCTCACAGCAGAGTGCTATGCTTGCATATTTAAAGCAGTCTGGGGAAAGGACCTTTCAACAAAGGTATTCGATGAGACTTAAAAATCAATCCTCATTTGCAGAAACTGGCAAAATATTGTAGTAGCCATTGTTAAAATGCCTGGATTGATAATAAGTCAGAGCTGGCAAATATTTCTTGCTCTTTTTACTTTGTAGGTTTATTTTCACTGAGGACCTTGTTGTGGATATTGTCTTTCTGCACAGAAACATTCAGAGCTATATTTCCATAAACTTTGAAGGACTTTTTATAATCCTGGCAAAATCTATGTTTTGTCTTGGGGTTTTTTTTTCCATATCATCTTTCCTTCAGAAATCAACAGGAGTAATTCTGGAGATTTTAAAAATTCCCTGGGGATTTCCAAACTCACATATACGGTGAAAACAGTGGCACTAAATTATTTACATAACATCCCCAGTCTTGAAATAGTTTGAGATGAGAACTGAACAAAAGGTTTGTGACCATAAATAGCTGAAATTTCGTTCTCCTTGCATCCATGACTCTCCCTCACCTGTCCCAGGAGCCCATGTGTGCTGCACTGTCTGTGCTTACACCCTGCTCCACAGGCCAGAAAATACAGAAGCAGAGCAGGGCTGGTTGTCCTGCCAGGTGAAACCTTCCTTTTGAGATTTGCTGGGCTGTATTTGCTTTCTCATGCTCAGATTTTCATTAATCCAGCATGAAACACCCATGTCTGATATCAACACCTCTGGTACAGGGTCAGTGTCCTATGTCTGTGTGTGCTACACAAACCCACGAGACATAAGAGTGCCCCAAAATCATTGTAGACCCTCATCTCTGTCTGGGAGAAAACAAGGGGACAATAGATAGGATTGTGTTAACAGTCTGAATAAATTCCTTATTTCCTCTGATATAATTTTGGAAGTGTGGCAATGTGTGGTTTTTAGCCAGGGAACTACAACTGTTAGGACCAAAGGGAAACATCCATCTCTTCCTCAAGCAACTGCTTGTCTCAGTAGCTTTGCTGTTGCTGGATCTGCAGTGAGATCCAACCTTTGTTTTAGGTCAGCTCGAATCTAATTTAGGGAGGAATCTTTGTTGTATGGATGTCTGTGTGACTTATGTGCTGGGAGTTGATTTTACTGGCCCAATCTTATTAAGGACTGATTATAGAGTGAAGACTGCAGCAGAGTCCATGAGGGGATGGGAGAGGTGCCCTTTATTGCTGGTGAGGGGTAAGTGTGTGAGCTAGGAAGAGTGAAAGGGACACAAACTGGACATAAATCACGCAGAATGCCAGCCAGCAGAGCCTAAAACCCATGGAAAAACAAGATTATTTCTCTTTTCCTAAGAGCAGAGGATGTGACCCAAACTCTGTCCGTGAGCAGCGATTTCAGCAGGCACCAGGCATGCAAGGAGCAAGATAGGACCTCTTGCTTCATTTTCTGTACTTTCATTACCCTAAAACAATCCTTCTCCTCCTGCCTCCCCCACTGCTTCAGAAGAAAGAAGGTGGGATTTTGTCATTTCCATCAGCATGAGAGAAGTGGGGCTCGTTTGGGGACGAGGTGGCTGAAGCCCAGATTTCCTCCCCTTTCTTTTCTGCTGGAGCATGTGACAGTTTGCAATGTGAGGAGCAAAGTAGTAAAAAAAAAAAAAAACCAACAAAAAACCCACCCAGTCCCACATCACAATGACTTTTCTCAGATGATAAACATAATAATAAAACCCCTCCTAGTAGCCAATATGATGCTAATGCTTCTTAGCTCTGTCAAAAGTGAAAACAGCTCCTTGCTGTCAATTACTGGAGGGACAGCTGGAGTCTCTCCTCTCACTGTCAGGATGCAGACATATTGCATGTCATCGAGAAGGTAACAAATTCACCAGGACAGCATCACCATCTGTCACCAACAGAGACACCGCCGAAACAAAGGGTCAGGGCTCGGCGCCGCGCTCGGCCTGCGCGCTCCCCGCGCCGCAGGAGGGGCACAGGTGGAGGTGCCCCCCAAAGCCAACCTTCCTCCAGAGGGGATTTGGGGTTTATAAACCGAGGGAACGAGGCTTGAGCTTTGAAATTGTTGTTCCCACCAGAGAGCCTGGTGCTGGAGCCTCCAGCCCGTGCTGGTGGGTGCCAGCAGTGGGGTGAAGCCCTGGCGGGCTCAGCGCTGTCCCTCACCCAGCACCCATGGGTGTGCCCGTGTCACTGACCCCCTTCCATGCCCTATGTGCATAAGGAGAGGTGTTTGGGCTCTCCCAGGGGTGAATGACACCCAGGGAGGGCTGGGGGATCAGGCTGTAAGTCGGTTTGTTTGGGGACAGATGGTTGAGTCCCCACATTATTGAAGTCTGACTGCCCTGGATCTGCTCTCGTCAGGAGAATCTCGCCACCCCAGGAAGGCACTAGCAGTGGGCCAAACTCTGCACATGATCTGAAACGCAGTCAAATGACAAATAATTCTGTGATCTGTTTTGAGGTCATTTCCAGTATTTAACCGTCCTTCCAAAAACTTCAAAAATCCTCTTCAAAAAAACCGCTCAATTAATAATGCCATTTTTAAAAACATGTTTTTGAAGACGCTGTTCAGAAGAATAGTGTAAATAATGTAAATAATTTAAGCATTTTTTTTTCTCTAGCATACATTGTTGTGCTATTTAAAAATAACCCACATAACTCCATTCTTTCACTCCAGACGAGGCTGACTTCCAACGGATGATGTGCTAATTATTTCGAGAGCAAAGTTTATTTTTGACAGAAAAATCATTGTACTTAAAATCACGTAGAGTGCTGAGACTTTGGGTGAGCCTGAAAGAAAGATGTTTCTGCAAAACTAGCCCGATGTGACAATGCAACATGTTCATATAGCTCCTGTGTTTGTGTCACAGCATTAATTTGGGATACCCTGCGGCTGCTGGCAAATGCAGCTCTGCGGGGTCCAGCTGACATCTGGGGATACCCTTTGGGTTTCCAGAGTCAGATGGCAGCTTTCCTGTTTGCTGTCAGTTGCAAAATCCAGGACTTATAAATTATATTATTAAATATCTCAGGTGTTAATGTGGAGTTAGCTCATGAGTCATCCTGGTGGAGGAGATGAAGCTACCTGGAATTAGCTGGCACAGTTCAGAATTTGGCGGTCATTTGGAAGCTGGTCCTGCAGGATTTCCCTGCAAATCCTGCCTCTCCCCTGCTCTATTGAACAGTAATAATCCAATAAAGCACAATTGAAATATGTGCTTAATTCCAAAAATGCAGCACAGGATGGAGTTGCTGCTGCTCTTTCCCAACTTGCACTGCTTCCACTGAGATTTACAACCAGCACACAGAGCAAAAGCTGCTACTGCAGACATAAGGATTGGTTTTTAACAAGGAGAAATAGCCCATCCTCTGGTCACAGGCCTGTGTGCCAAAATTCACTTCATACTTTAGGCTACAATAAATGACAAGTGACCACCCTGAATCACAGGAAACAACTTTTAAAGAAATTACAGCTGCTGCTTCCCTGCCTTTCCAGCACCATTTCGTTTCTCAAACCCAGGATGAGCAGCTCCAGCAGGCAGAGGCAGAGCGTGGAGCTGGGAGGCTGCATCCACCATCCTCCTCTCCACCCTTCCATCTCCCCAGTGCCTATGGGTTGCCTTGGGATTTCTCACTTGGTTCTCCTCCAAGGTTGTGTCAAGACTGCTGTGAAGTGGAAGTCATGGGATATTGCCAGCAAGATGCTGGAAATGATATTTGAGTTGTGCCTGGGGGTCCTCCCTCCATCCTCCCATCCTGAAACTCCTGTGTCCTTTCCTGCAGTTCAGGGGATGTTTGGGGGAGCTGTGAAACTTTCATGCTCAGAGTCATGTAAGGCTGTGGGAGTGAAAGGGGGAGCTTTGCAAAGTGGTCTGGGAGAGCCAGTTTGTGTTTGGGAAGGGAAAGTGGTGATTGTCCTCGTTAGAACAGAGCACAGAATGGCCCCATGTGTGTCCCCATGAGCTGAGGGCTGGTGGTTGAGGCTGTGACTGCTGCTGTCACCCAGACCCACACTGGTGTCTCCTGGGGGAGAAGAGGATGGGTGTGATTCACTCACAGTTTCCACAGAACCCACTTCCCTGAACTCCCACCATTCTGGAGGTGGCTCTTTGGCAGAATTTTGGGTGGTTTTGGTCTGCTACCCTCACTATTTTAACTTTCTTAAATCAAACAACAGCACAGAAGCTGAAGTGAGAAGCAAACAGCCTGAAAAGTCACTTGTGGTTCCTCTACCAAAGCCTTTCAGGATGATATTTTCCACTACACCAGGGATCTGGATCTCCACAGGGACACTGAGGCCATTGGGGAGGCTGTGACAGAGCAGGGAGGTGAGTTTGAGATATTTTTCTGCCCTTCAGGAAATCCTTCTCCCTAGTCCCCACATATGGCAACATCCTCCACTGAACAAATCCCTGACTCCTTTCAGAACATCAAACCCGGACACTCTGCTGAAAGTCAGAGTCTCACCTCTAAATCTGAACACAACCCTGCCAAAAAACAACCTCAACACGTTCATTTAGGAAATCACATCAAGTGTTGCCCCTTGAAGAGTGTCCTGGTCTGCTTTGAAGAGATCCTCTCTGCACAGAACCTTCTGGTTTAACCCACGAGTTGCATGTTTAATGGCATTGAAGGATGGAGGCTGGGACACACACTGGGGATGTGGACAGGATTTTAATTCTCTTGTTTGCCAAGGTTTCATCACAGTGAAGCAAATCTTACTGTGGTTACCCAGCTTGGTTTGCCCTGTGATAAGCTTAGAGTGGAATGAGGGTATTTTATCTTTATGGCTAAATAAGATAAAGGCCAAATGAACAAATGCTGCCTGTGCCCCTCCCTGGCTGGGTCCATGCTGGGCGCTGACTTCACAGCCGGTGCTTGCTGGCTTTCACAAAGCCCTGTGCAGCTATTTTGGAACTGGAGCTGATCTTTATGCATTAACATGGACCCAGATTTTAGAAGAAAACTCACATCTCCTTTGAGCTGCTGCTCAGAACATTTTGCTCCCTCGCTGGCTCTGCCTGCAGAGCCCTGTAGCCACCTCCAGCAAAAGGGACATGAGAAACCCAAGGCTGCTCCTTTATTAAACAGAGCAGAAAACTTTGAGAGGGAAAAAAAAACCCCTTAGCTTGAAAGTAATATCTGCACTTAGATATTGTTTGGAATGCTGCTGCAATATAGAGAAGTTAAAATACAGCCTGAGCTGTTGTCCTGAGATCACATTTCAGTGGTGCTCCCCCATCAGATGCTACAGGAGAGCTTTGTCTGTGGCACTGTGCACATAAAAATTGCTTCTCTCTCCAGTTTGTCTCTGGGGTGGAAAGAACAGTTGATAAAAATGCAGCTGTTTCATTAGTTTGGACAGGGAGTGGAAAAAAAATTGGAGAGCTACAAGGGAGAGCCAGGTGGGAAGGACCTGATCTGAGGAGCTTTTCAAAGGAAAGATTTTTTTGTTTGAACACAAGTGGCTTTTAAATGCGGATTTTTGGTATTGGCCACATTTTTCTCCCTGAAACAATTGTGACATTTCCATCAAAACATTTCATTTCGACTCATGATTTGACTCAATCCATAAAAATCAGCAAATGTGATTTATCTCTTAGAAGTCATGCACATATTTGAAGAAATAAATGATAATACATCTAAAATGGTCAAGAGTCTTGGAATTTCTGGGTTTACCCAGTAACTTGACCACCTGTAATAAGCAGTAAGCAAATAGAAAAGTCACAGTTGTAACTCTGAGGGCACACAAAGGGGAAAGATTTTAGGTCAGAGGGGCCAGGAGGGACTGCACAGAGCTGAGCCAAGGCACACAGGTTTGTCCAGGACTGGTTCAGAAGCCTTTTATAAATTGAGAACATTTTCTCCACAGTTTCTACACAATGTGTCAAAGATGTGTATGGGTATAAGTGCTGCTGGAAAACAGAGCTGTCCATTAAACAACAAATCTGTCTCCTCTGGTCTCAACTCATCAAAGGCACCTCCACCAAAGATGTTTAGTGAATAAACACCAAGAATAACTCATGATCAGACACAGGAGAGGCACAGACTTTGTGTAGGTCATAAATGCTGTGAGTCTGGGGCATGGCCCACACTTTGTGTTTCCTGCATCCCTTTTATCAGTGGTTACTGATAAAAACACATTTTCTGGGAAAGCAATTGCTCAGTCCTCTTATGTGACTATAATGCATGAGTTGAGCAGATGAGGTCAGATGAGGGCCCAGAAATATTTTACTGTTCTTTGAATACCCACAATGATAAAAAGTGTACACAATGATGTGCATTTGTTACCAGCTAACTCTTTTTCTTTAGTCAAACAACAATTTTTTGTTCTAAAACATCTGAGCTATTAGAGATGTCTATTTCGGGGATTTTTGTTTTGGTTTTTAAAATCATTTCCCAAATCAAGTCTAAGAGATTTGGCTCTGCTGACATCCAGTAGAGAGAGGTTCATTCTCCATGCTGCAGTAGACATCTGTATGAATTTTCAGGCAGAGACATGATTCTATAAACACAGGTTACTATTTGTGGGACTAAATCTAGAAGAATGTAGACAAACACACTACTGAAGATGGCTGCTTTTGAGAATATTTTCTGGAATCCTCCAAAATTTTAGCATTTAGACTGCATTGGTAGAATGTAAAAGACAAAATGAGTGCCTGGACCTTCCTCAGGTTTCCCTACCAAGTAGCTCCACCAAATTAGGAATTTAAACTGAGTCTGAAACAGCACTTAGTCTGCATTTACAGACGTATTGCCCCAGGATAAGAGATGTAATTCTCTGAAATGAAGAAAATTAAATCATTACCCTCTTCACCCAAGCCTTTTTGCTGTTGGAAAGTTAGTTTTGCATTTAATGAATATGGGCTCATGTCTTTCTAATGAGTATGAGATAGCTGATGTAATTGAAAACTTAAGCAGGGAAAAATCATTACAAGGTTTGGTTGGGGTTTTTTTAATTAATTTATTTTGTATATTTGTGTTATGAGTGATAGCTAACAGTAGAGTAATGAGGATGGTAAACCACAATTTAGTCAACAGGCAATTCAAATCCATGTGTTGTAATAGGAGATTCCCCCTGTTTTACCTGCCTGAAGGGAAGCAGCTGGAGGAGTTTTTTGCTGTACTTCCCCTGTCTCTGGGAGATCCTTGGCACTTCCTTATTCCCACCTTCCTCCTACTCCTTGCCATCATGAACCCATTCTCATATTTTCTCCATTTTTTCTGACAGGAAACACCTTCTCAGCCCCGTATTCTTCAGGACTGTCAACCACCCTGACATTTGGGAAAGGCACCCTCAAATGGAGAGGTGGGTAGGGGATAACAGCTCCTGGGCTGGCTCCCCTCCACAGCCCCACTAAACCCTCCTCTCCCACACTGGGATGCATTTCAGGCTGGGTTTTTATTTTCCTGAGGGCCAGGAACTAAACAAGAGCCCAAGGAAATGCAGGGCAGAGCTGTTCAAGGGCTCTGTGTGTGTGGGATTGCAGGGAGGACTGGACCTGGACAGAGCACAGACCCTGCTCTCCTCTGCTCATTGTCCAATCCTTCAGCCAAGGACCTGGACAGAGGACAGGCCCTGCTCTCCTCTGCTCATTGTCCACTCCTTCAGCCAAGGTCTTCAGTGCCCCAAAGACCGATGGCACTGACTGTCACTGTGTCCCCATGGATGAAACTGAGGAGAGAAACATGGATTTGTAATAACAAAGGACATCCAGGGGAAGGGCAAAGGAGGTGCTGGGGAGAGAGGAAGGTGGTTCATGAGGTCAGTGTGGGTCAGAGCAGATCCATAAATCTCCACCCTTAACAGGCAGTGCTTTCCTCCATCTTTTTGGATATCTCCCCCCAGGTTTTGATTAACCCCATCAGCTCTCTGCACATTTACCTCTGGAGGCCAGCCCTCATCCACTGGTGCACATATCATTCCCAGACACAGATTTTGCTTTATAAGCTTTTGGTTTTCCTTTGATTTTTCACCAATAATTAGATATTTTGCATGTCCTTGCTCTGCCATGAATAGCTTTTCTTGGCCCCCACCATCCAAGCAGAATACCTGTCATTAACCCCACTTTAAACCCTGATATCATCCTCCTGAGAGTTCTTCCCATGCTTCCTGTACAAAAAAAAAAAAATAATCATCCTCATGCCCATTTCAGACACCGTCCTTGAGTTATCATCTTGAATTTCAAGAAGGAAATCAAAAGAGGGAGAAGGTAAAATGATTTGGAGAAGCTCTTGCTGCCAGGAATTTTTCTGGAAAGCCCCATTTGCCCCATTCTTTGGCTGCTGCAAGGACCATGGCTAGCACCAGGCTCTACATTGTCCTCAAGGAAGATTCCCAGAGCAGCTGAGAGTGCAAGTTAAGGAAAGGTATTTTTCAACACACTGCAGAACTGATTCAAGTCTTTCCAGCTTTTCCTTCCTTCCTTCCTGCCACCAGCCAGGAGTGTGTGAGTGCTCTCTAATCAGTTCCTCGTGGTCATCCATCTCCTGCCTGCAGTCCCTGGCTGCCCACACTAACCTGGCTGATTCTGCCCCAAGTGGATTAGGAGTGCACATCCCATCACTGCAGCCTCGGGGAGCAATGGACAGCTGGGGAAAGTGAATGTCTTCAAGGAGCCTCACTTGATCTGGGAGAGGATAAACTGCTGAAACAGTAGCCAAGGGTTATGTCCTGCTACCAGAGCATAATTTATCCACAAATTGGCTTCGTGAAAAGAAGCAGGAGTAGAAAAACACCTCTGTTTCCTGGCAGATTGAGCTGAGACACGAGGAGTTTAAACTCTGCTCCGGAGCGAGATCTGGGCAGCGATTTTTCTGCTCTTCCTTTCCACAAACACCCAATTTAAACCCAAATGTCAGTCCCTGCTCAGTGTTCAGATGAGAACAGACGCATCTGGAAAGCACGCAGTGCCCTGAAAGCCACCCAAGCTGGCTCTGGAGCTGGGGACGAGGGTGGAATGTTCCCATCCCCGAGCCAAGGCTGTCGTTGTGAGCACAAAAGGCAGTTGGTAGGACATCAGCTCGTGGGAGTCTCCTTAGTTACCACAAGGAAAAGTTGAATGTCACAGTCCCCACTGGATCAAAACTACAGGAGCAGAGATTATTTATTTGAGCTCAGATCTGGGCTTAGCTGCTGATCTGAACGTGAAGATGGGATATGGAGCTTGCAAGGAAAGCGAGTTTTGGTTTCTAAGGTAAAACTGGAGATGTCGAGGCAGCAAGTTTTAAATGAAGTTGGGAGATTGTGGCCTCCCTGATCTATGATTTAATTTATCTCCATCAATATTTTAATGTGTAGTTTGCTCATATGAGCTAAATTTAACTAACAAATTCTGTACCTGAGGAGAAAAGAGGCACAAGATCTGCCAAGCAGTGATTCTGATCTTACTCTCATGTCATCTTCCTGGTGACCACAGTGTGACATGGGCAATAACTGCTGCAGGGGAGTGAGGGGACATCTCTCTGAGATGGGATTTGCAGCACAGTGACCCACAGGTCCCACAGCTCCACCACCTCACAGGCAGTCCCTAAACCTTGCACCTCACTCCCAGGTCTCTGCTGACCAGAAACAAATCAAAAGAAAAGGCTGGTTGAAATGTTATTGGCAAGTTAACAAGATGCTAATGCCACTGCCTGCACTGAGACCTTCACAACATCTTTTTTTTTTTTTTTTTTTTCCCAACCCAAAACCCACCCTTTCAAAAGTCAGCAGCACTTTAAAGAGGCAGAGCAAAGGAAACGGTGCTCATTAATCATTCTTCCATGACAACACTACAGGGTGATTTCTGCTCTACACCTTTTTGCACAATAGTATGCAATTTAATTGCTTTTAAAAATGCTTTAATGATACAGACCAAAAGCTGATCTTAGCAACATCTTTTCTAATTCAGTGGAATTAAGGACACAGTTGGTAGTTGACAGAAATCAGCGACTGAACCACTTCAAAAAAGACAAATATATCTCAAACCTCAGTCAGGCTAAATACAACATTTGCTGCAAGGACCCAGTAGATTACCTCCTATCTATCCTTAATCTAAAATGCCTTTTAACTTTCTGTCTGGCCAACACATATCAGTTCAGAGTGTTCTCACCCAGGACCTCCGTGTCTGTAAGAACTGCTCTCTGAGGAGCAGATTTTACAGAAGGAAAGAGGATGGAGACACAGATGCCTGATTAGTAAACTGAAAAGACAAAACAGATGAGGATACTGATGGAATGCCAGAGAGTCTTTATAAAAATTAGTAGTCATAGACCACCAGGTGTTCAAATAAATGTGGTGTATCAGCAGATGCAGCTTTCCAGCAGCACTCAGCAGGCTGGGTGCTGGATACACAGTGGGCACTTCACTAGGACTGTGTTAGATGCCAAGAACTCCTCTGGAAAAGCCAGATTATTGTGTGAATACATCATCTCTGAAGCTGGACTTTTCTGCAGGTCTGACCTAGAAAACAAGAGCTTGAAACTGAAAACCTGTATGGATACTGCAGAGAGTTGATGACGTTAAACAGGGGATGCAGACTTCTTTTATGATAAAATTTCCAGAAGTCAGTGAATGAATTTTGTGTTTGTGTCACCAGCTCTAAAGGGCTGGCTTTAAGGGTGATTCAGGTCATTTCTGCTGTCACTTGTTGTGAAGTGTGGGCAGATACAAAGCAATGAGGCCCTTCCCTGCTAAAGGGACAAGGCTGTGACATGTGCCCTTCTGGAGATGCCTGATGAACACACCACTCAAAGATTACTGGATCCATCCATGCCTTTGTACATCTGGACTTCATGACCAAATTTTCTGATCTCAGATTGCCTTTTTCTCCCTATGTGGGATTTTCCAGTTTCTTGACAACTTTTCAGCTTCTGACATTGCAGAACAGGACGGTCTTGCTCTGGCATCCCTTCTCAGGGAGGGCTTTGCTGCACTGTCACAAGGATTCCTGCCTTTTCTGGATTTCAAGGAATAGTGTCTTTGCCATGTCATTGCCAGGAGAAGCAGAATTTCTGAGCACTGGGGTAGGAACCAAACTGAAGCCCTACAGAAGGGATAAACCTGCCCAGTGCTGCAAGTAGGAACTCCTTGAGAAAGGTGCTCAGAATTCAGGCTGGAGACACAAAGAGGATGAAAAATGTCACTTGTTGGGGAGGAGGGGACAGAGAGGAGGAATGCAATTTGTGAATAAAGAGAGCAGCCTCATTCCATGCAGCTTTGCTTCTGGATAAGCATCTGTGGCCATCTTCTGCCAGCCAGGAATGTGCACTGTGACTCTCTCCAAGCCACACAACACTCCCAGTCCTGAGGTTTCCATCTGCTATCAATGGAAACAGAGCCAGGGCCAGTCCAGAAGAGATTACCTTCCTAAGGTGGAAGACTTTGCTTTCTCTAAGAGCTATGAAAACCAAATTTCACACAGGAACAGACACAGCAATCTTACTGGAAAATATTCACCTCAGTGGAAAACTTTTCTCTGCTCGTGGACAGATTCTACATCACTTCACACAGCACCTTAAAAATTCCTCTGGGATCATTATTCTTAAAGGGATTCATGTCAGTGCCTGTGGGGCTGCCTAGAAGGATATTTTCAGATCAGTCTATAGATATGAGTGATCCCCTTAGATTTAAAAATAAAATTAAAAACAAAATTTAAAAAAAACTTAAAAAATAAAATAAAATAAAATAAAATAAAATAAAATAAAACAAAATAAAATAAAATAAAATAAAATAAAATAATAAAATAAATAATACTTTAGGTGTTGTAGGCCATAGTCAGGTTTCCTTTTTGAGCCAGAACTGCCAGTGATGGCCCCAGCACCACCAGGCTGCTGTTTCCCAACCCTTGCTGTCTGTGACTGAGGAGATGACAAGCACTGTCAATTTGCCCCATGCAAAAGCCCCAGCCCTGATGAGGCCAGAAAATTTCATTATTGTTCAGACAAATCTGGAACTTGAGAATTTTGAGAGCAAACAGCCCAGCCAGGCTCCAAAAGAACAAGAAGCAGAAGCTGCCTTTTAGGTGAGCTGATATTTTTAGCTGTGGAGAGAAAACAAAGACGAGAGGTAAGGTCATAGAGCAGGTCGATGGCAGGAACAGAAACAGAACAGATCTCCCTCCTTCCCAGCTGGTGCCCTACTCACTACAAGGTCTCTCCAGCTGGAGCAAAGCCTATCCCAGAAACTTTGGCCCCATACATGCAATTTTCTTCCTCTGGTTTTCATTTAATAACTGGGATACAAGGCTCAGCCTTGTGCCATTGTATTAGTTTAATGTACATTTATTTTGTATACATTATCTTTCCTTTCAAGCACTTCAATATGTCTGAAAATAAGAGATAAAAAGGGATAACACAGTAGACACAGCAACTCCCAGAGAGGCAGGCAGGGTGTGAGGAACACTGAATTCCCTCATGATATTATTATATTGCCTTCTTTGCTGCACAGTGTTACAGTAAGTAAGGGGATTAGCTGCTTGTCTCCCAATATATAGATGAAGAGAAATTAAAAAAAAGGCTTTTGTTTCAGTAGTTCTTTTTGCCTACAGGAAGAAAAAAATCCTGCCTATTCAAAATATTTCCTTCTGCTGCATCACCCTCTTTTCTCAAAAAACAATCTCTGACAAGAGGGAGAAAGGAGAAGGTAGAGAAGCTAGAAGATGGCTCAGACACTCATCAGATACTCATCATCATAACTACACATGCACTTCCTCTGTAGGGTAACAAGCCTTGAGTGGATGTTGCCTTTGGAGCTGGCACATCTTCCAGGGCAGGTTCCTATCCTGGGGGGTGGAATCCTCCCTTATTCCTTCAGAGAAAGCCAAAGAGGAGAGAACCCAGAACCTGGAGAGAGTGTTTGGGTCCTGTAGTAAGAACAAAGTGAGATTCTGATCAAAGTGTGTGTCTGTCACCCTGAGAAGGTACAGGCAAACTCCTGAGTATTTCAAACGTTCCCCTGGACACTGGCTGAAGGAAAAGCAGGGGGCAAGGCTGTGCCTGCTCTCTTGTTCAGGAAAGGACTTGAAGAGCAACAGGAGGAGCCTCCCCACGAGTGAAAGCCCCACTCACCCCACTGCAGGGAGGTGCAGCACAGGGGCAGCACTGGAACAGTTCCCACAGAGCTGGGGCAGCACAAACTCCAGCACAAAAAGCCCCCTCGTGCTGAAGGCAAACCCCAGCAGAGGATACTGCAAGGGAAGGAAGGGAGAGCATTCCCAAACGTGCCCAGCTCCCTCCAGGATCAGGTCTTCTCACCTGATGTGCCACTCAGCCTGGTGTCTGACCTAGCAATTAAGATGTCCTTCATTGTCTATTAAGAGTGGAAAGCCTCTCTCTCTTTACCCCAAACATTAATTTAGAAAGCAAAATGCCAAAGTGACTGCCTCTCCCGGGTAATTTTTCCCCCTTTAGATTCCCTTGCTTCCTTTATTTAGTGCCAGCAGAAAACAATATGGTTTCTTTCATTGTCTTCTATGAAGACTTCCAAGCAAGGGGGGAGATTATTACTGTTCCAGCGTGTGACGACATAATAGGCTCCTGTCCCAGAAAACAAAAGTCTTTGCAAGATGATAAAGAGACAAGTCCTACTTATGATGTCACCAAGAAGACAGTAATAAAAATAAAGAAAGGAAGGGGGGGGGGAAGATAAGAATAAACATCTGTATATTGGGAATAACAATAACATTTGTTCTGCCATTTATTTCTGAAAGATGCCTTAAATTGTGCCTTGTACAGAACAGAAAAGACTTGTGTGTGTGTGTGTGTGTGTGTGAGCACAGATGGATTTATAATAATAAAAAAAAATCCATTGAAATGCAAAGTTTAGGATTTCCTCCCTCCCCCTCAAAAATAAAAAGATCAAATAATTCTTGACAAAGAAAACTGTTCCGGTTCTATTTTTTTCCTGATCTTCTCAAGTTCTGCCCCTTTTTTAACCACGAAGAGCAAAATGTAGGATTCTTTTCAAAAGCGAAATGTGTATATTTCTGGAAATATGCTTTAGGTTGTATAATTAATAAGGCATGTGAACAGCAGGAATCAGAAATACAGGAACTGATTTTCCTTCAGTTGCCACTACCACTGGGAAGATGCAGGAGCCACCCCTCACTCAGGGGCTTTTTCTTGAAGACAAGGAAGGGAGGATGCTGAGTTTGGAGAAAGCCACGGGAGCTGTGTAGGGATCCTGTGCTGTGTCTGAGCAGCACCTTGGGGTTGTGATGTGCAGCACCTTGGGGATGTTCAGCATCTTGGCTGTGTTTGTTCCCTCTGTGGGATGCTCGAGGCTCCTCAGACACGCTGGGAACACTCCCGAGTCTGGAGATGGCTCAGACACAGCCACCCCAGGGCTCTGCCCCATGCTGCGCCCTGGGCACAGTCACAGCAATGACCCAGGCTCCCACAGGGATGTTCTGGGTGTGCATCAGCCTCCCTGCAAGCAGAGCTTGGAAGTAACAGGGGAAATATCTTGCTGGTTTTCAAATGGGTGTGAGCTGTACATGAATTAGGATGCTGCTCTCGGGCCTCTGATCTTCAAGGGGAGATCATGGAGAGCTCTCTGATGTGGAAAGAGGGGAACTGGGGCACTGCAAGGCTCCAGCATTGCTGCCAGTTTGCTCACTGGCTCTGTGGAGGTCCTAAAGGAGTAGGGGAGATCAGAGTACACAAATCACAGCCTTGGGCAGGGAGGGACAGCATCACTTCCCACAACCGCTGCTGTGGGGAGCACCAGGAGTTCTCATGGATTGCCCAAACCCCCAACAAAATCAGCCTCATTGCATCACTGGCTCTAATGATTATTTCTTGCTCCTGAAGGCTGCATTGTAACAAAGGTGGGCATTATTGTATAAATAGCATCAAACTAGGCATTTCCATCTGATTTGTCTCTCCTAGCATGGTTATTCCTAAGACTTGCATAGCTTTATTAAATCTATATTCATGTGTATTAATAATAACAATTGTACTTGCAATTAATTTTAAAGCCCACCATCAATCTTTCTTAGAATTCAATCTGATGCACAGCCAGAGGGAAGGGACGTGTGCACTGAATTCCATTTTAACCCCTTCCTTTTTGTTGTTTCCCAACACTGGATTTATGGTGGATAATAAACCACATTTGCAGGCCAGACCTGAAGAGTTAAATTTGCCATCTCAGGGAGAGAGGACATCATCAAACTCTAAAATATAAATAAGTGGACAGAGGAGAACAACGCGCTCCTCCCTCACGCAATGTTACTGGTGGAATTAGGAATTAAGGACAAGATTAAAGCCACCATTTTAATTTCTCAGACAAAGCTGGTTATCTGCACAGCCATCAGAAGCAGGTGGCCAGCCCGCCAGGTCTCATGGACACAAGGGCCAGTCTAATGCAAAGTGGACTGGGAGGCAATAACTCAGCAGATAACCCCTGACACGCTCATTCAGTTGCTAATTCACCCCGCGTGCAGGAGCTGTAACCAGCGTTTAAAGATGCGTTATGATATTTAAAACCTAATTTATTCTCTTTATTAAAAATGATATCAAACAATATTTCACTCTCCCTTTTGGTGAAGATTAACTGTTTATGATCCTTGTGGATTACATGGGGCCATAACCATTACTCACAGCAGCAGCTTGGCCGGGGTGTCTGAGGCCCTTTTAGATTAATTGTCTGGTGTTTGTTAAAGCACAGGAGGTGCCATGGAAGGACACAGCCTCAGCTCCAAATCAACTTGAGCCAAGTATTAAAAACATCTACTTGAGCTGGGTTATTTATAATGTCTTTCATATTTTGATGTTTTTTAGCATAGGTAGAGATATATTTTTGAATCAGAGTATAGAAGATTTATTATTTATTTATTTAACACCCACATTTACTCTACTGGATTCTTTCTAGAAGCATATATTGATCACTGACTAAGCAGCTACACTTCCCAGGTATCCCAGTGATCAGGAACTTACAGGATGCATCATTGGTGTGTGAGCAGGTTACAAATACTGTGTCCAGGCTGCACCATCTGAATCCCTCCACCAAGCCCTGGATGAGCCACTGGGCATTAATGTTTCCAGATTCCCTGGAGAACAGATCTATTTTTTCTGTTCTGGACTGTCTGGCACAGTTTCTCAAGCATCTTTTTGCCTTGCCCAGAAAGGAAACCTCACAGCTCAGATATTTTATCCTACAAAGACCAGTGCTGGTCCTCCAGGTGCTCCACAGGTCCTCTGAACTAGCCCAGTTGAAAGGAATCATAAAAGCCATATAAATATGTGTAAGTATCATTGCAATGGCCAGGGAATTTCTAAAGAAATAAGACTATTTATTTTAGTGGCTTGAAGCTAATGAAATATCATTAAGGCAGGTCACTCCTGTTAAGGAGGTGAAGTTTGAAATAATGAAATGGAATTAATGTAGAAATAGTAAGGAACTGTCCTTCTGAAAAGCAATGAAGAGAAATGAATGGACATCATAAAGCAAGATGCCACTACCCTGAAGGGTTAAAAAAGCACAACCTCCCCCAAACTTTCTATGAAACAGAATTAGAGCATTAATGGAACAACACTGCAGCACAATACAATAATGTGGAGTTGTGAGTGGGAAGAGACACTCAGGCTCCAATTTAGGCACAGCCACAGAAGCTGTGAGAGCCCTCTTTGGGCTCCCTTTGGCTTGATGCTGTTCTCCAGGATTCCAGAGATCACTTCCAGCTGCACTCGGGATTTGACGGCACTACAACAGTTCAGACTGCATCCCACACCTCCTTTTCATTCATTTGTACCTCCAGATTTTCTAAACTTTAACCCACTGAGAGTGCTTTGATTTTTCTGCCTGCCGTGAAACCCCAGCAGCTCTGGAGGGATTCTGCTGGCTCAGATGTGAGGAGCTCCCCACGAGAGGCAGAGCAGCCTGCAGGAGCTCCCATCCCCACCCTGCTGCTGCTGCAGGTCTGCAACAACTCCACCAATTCCATGAGGCTGCACTGGTGCTGCAGGGAGCAGAATTTGGGCCACTAACTGGAAACCGTTGGGCAGCATGTGGGGTTTTTTGCTGTACAACTAAGGTGAAAGCAGACGGCTCCCACAGCTCCACACCTCTGTGGAGTTGCTCAGATTTCAACTGCAGAGCAACTCTGGGGTCCCTTGGCCTAAAGAGGATCCTGATTCAGAGTGAGGGAAAGCAGGCGGTAAATTGAGGTAGCAAACAAACAAAGCCCTCTCCATCGTTCATCAGTCTCATCACACCACAGAACTCCATTTTCTTCTCAGTGAGAGCAATGCTAGTCAGACACAGCTCATAGAATCACAGAATGGTTTGGTTTGGAAGGGGTATAAAGATCACTTTGTTCCAACTCCTTGCCATAGGCAGGGTCACCTTCCACTGGACCAGGTTGCTCCAACCTGACCTTGAACACTTCCAGGGGCATCCACAGCTTCCCTGGGCTACATGTGCTAGTGATTCTCTACACTCACAGGGAAGAATTTGTTCTTAACTTCTAATCAAAATCCCCTCTTTCATAGTTTAAAACCATTCCCATTTGTCCTGTCATTATCTGCTGGTGTTAAAGTTCAGTAAAGGATTGTAGCTCTATATAACAAACCTCATGTTAGTAATGGTAAATTGGAACATGTATCAGTCCTATTCTTTTTAGCCCCCTTCCCATTTTTTCCTTTGAACTGTGTGCATTCAGCTACCTGGGCACACAAAGCCACCTGCACCCCATTTTAGCAGCCCGTTTGCCCAGTTAAATCACCCAGAAGAGCAGCTCCCTCCTCCTGGTCCTGCAGAAGGGACTAAAAAAAACAGTTCCTCATTTCATGCAAGTAGAAATTTGATGGCAGGAACACCAGGAGATTGTCTGACACGAGGAGAATTAAATAAGTCCCTCCTGCTCCCCACCTCTAAAGAAAGGAGGGATTGAGCTCCTGGGACCAAGGGGCAAAGTGCTGGGGTTGGGAATTTGGTCCTGGGACTCTGTGCTTCCATCCCACACCAGTGACAAAGGGACAACTGCACTTTCATGAGAGTGTGACAGCTTATCTTGGAAAAGGACTGAGATAAATAGATTAACACTGTGCTGGTGGAGAGCCACAGAGAAGAGGGTCATGCGACAGCCTATTCAGACAGTTCCTATTATTAATATGTAAAGCTGTCATACTTCATAAGATCACATCCAATGTAATCAAGAGGATTTAGTTCACTAATATAGCAGCAGTCACACGAGATAAGATTGCTTATAGGGATAAGAGTGTACATTTGTTGCTCCATTTTAATTAAAAACAACCTTAATAAAAGGTTGTAATGATAAACTGATAAGCAATTGCATCTCCCCTTCTCCCCGTAGGTTACCATGCAAAACTCATATTGCAATTAGAAACCTCCCCTAAGACACCATAGGACATATATCAATGTTGGCTCAGCAGCAGAGAGTTACTGGTCACCCCACTTTGTATGTTCAATTGCTGCTAACTAGATTTTTTCTCCCCCCACATCGATTCACAAATTATATTGCCAGACGAGGAGCAACCCGGAGTGAATTTATTTAACACATCCTGGTGTTATGACTAAGTGGGAAGAAAATCCTCTCTCTGAAGAAAACTAATTGAAAATGGAGGCAATTCCAGAAAGACAGCCCTGCTGCACGTTCTCCCTCAAAAAGGAGCAGCTCTCCCAGTGGTAGCACTGCTACACATTCCCCCTTGTCAGCTGAGGTGTTAAATCCCCTTTTTGGGAGATGAATGATAAAATGGTGTGATCCAGAGCTCCAGCCTGGTTGGATGAGAGGTGCATGTCGATTTATACAACAGAGTATATACATTCTTGTAGCAGCATGAAGAGCATGCTGCTATTGAAATTTCAGATCATTTTGCAGCTGCAAACTATAATAGCAGTAATAATAAACCAGAAGCTGTGCTATCCATTAAAAAGAACCCCAGACACTCGAGCATGTTTGTTTTGCCTCTGATTTTAAACATTCAGCACCAGCTGAACTTCTTGTTCACGACTCATTAAAAATGTCCTGCATCTTTTCATGCACACAGGGTCTGCCCAGAGATGGGTGCACAGGGTGGGAGGGGGGACAAAATCAGAGCCCTCCCCTGGCTGAGGTGACACCTCAGGGTGAGGTTAGATGGATCTCTCCACCTTGCTGGGCCTCAGGTACCCAGAGGACAGGATGGAAGAGGTGATGCATGTTTCCCTGCTGAGAAATCTTTTAAAAAGTTTAGAGAGGAGATGGGTTGGGGACAAGCAGGCACAGAAACTGGTTGGTGGTGTGCTGAAGGCAGCTGTGCATCACTGTGTGGGTGCAGTGCCTGCAGCACAGGGACAAGCTCAGAGTTCCTGTGTAAGCAAAATTCAACACTCCTGAGGCCCTTCCTGCTGTGTCAGACAGAGAAATGATTTGTTTCAGGTCACAAGTGCTGGATGAAAGATGGGACTTTTGCCCTAGAGAGTCTCCCAGTGCTGCGTGGGATGTGGATTTACAGGTTTGTCCACAAAGCCAAGCCCGAGGAACCTGGGCAGTCCTTGCAGCTTTAATGGAAGGGTTTCTCTGCCTCACAAGATCTCACAATCATTTAATTTCATTACTCAGGCTGTGAGGAAGAGGAAGATCCATTCCCCATCCTGTCCTTTGCAATGCTGGACGATTCACGGAGTATGGTCAACCAAAAAGCTACACTGGGTTTTGTGACCCTGAAAACAGCACTGAACCCCTCTAAGAAGATAGAAATATTTATTTATCAATAATATTCTCCTGCTTAGCCTTTTTTTTTTTAAATTGTGCCGAATTAACACAATAATGGCAATGTTGATTTTTTTTATCTCTACTTTTCAGTGAATATGAATGCCCAACTCTGGCAGGGCTTAACTTTGTGTATGAAGAGGGAAAAAAACCCGCTGGTAAATATGTTGTTACTGATTTAAAAATCTATTTGTTCAGTAATTTCTGCTGGAGCCATCATTATCTTGCCAAAGCAGCTGTTGGAATATTAACTAGACACAGCAGTAACAAGTGGAATATAATTAGCACTCCTTGTTCCAGTGAATTTTCAGTTTTAACTAGGAACAATTTGCAATGAATCTCTGTGCTGTTGTAATTAACTTAACTAATGCACCACACATACCAACGACTGTACTGAGTACTGTAGGAAATCACCGAGGGTGCTGCGGGTGGGGCAGAGCTGTTGCCTAATTCTGGCCAGCTATTACATTCCAAGGATATCCCTCCTTGCTTTGCAATGCCTTGTCTGCAATTAAAGGCTCCCAGCCTATATTTGTGAAACTATAGAAATGAAATTACCAGGGGATGCTGATGCCTCATGCTTGGGGGTTTTTTGGGTGTGTTTTTACAGAGTGTACTTTTAATACACTAAACGTTGCCCAAGCTGTGAGAGTAAAATAGTGAGGGCAGAAACATATGCATCAAAGTGAGCTTTCCCAAGAAAAGCTGCTTCAGCAGCTCCATCCTGAGTGGTTAATGTACCATTTCATTTTTACTGCCCCAAGGAGCTCCTTGTAGCCACTGGCATAAGCCAGAGCAGCCAGGGGGGCTGCTGGTGATGAAATTAATCACTGCCACTGCTCTGGTGTCCAGCAATACTCCAACCCAGAATTCTCTGGGGGGCTCACCTCCTCTCTTTGCCAGCTTGTTTCTTCCAGCTGCACCTCTCTCACTTGATTTTATCTTGGAGATTGGTATGAAACCCCAGTTCTGCAGTATTTTTTCTGATGGGTAAATTCTTCACAAGGTTTTGTCAGACCTCACTGCTCTGATCTCTTGCCTACATCAGCAGGGGTTGAACCCCATGCCCTGCATCCAAGCACTTCTCCAGTGACCACATCTCCATCCCCTTCAGCTACAGGAATTGTTGTGCTGTCCTTGTCAAAGCAAAACTCTCAGGGAATGGGCAACAAACACAGAATTTGTGTCTGTGCTGTCCTTGTCTTGTTACCTTTGGAAACTTCACAGTTGTGTAAGGTTATCCCAGCAGCTGAGATATTGTTAAATGCTTGGGAGGCTCTGGGTAGAGCTGAAGCTTTGCTGTTTCGTGTTGCCCTTGTCTGCTAGAAAGTCCAGCCTTGCTGGTGGGGGAAACCTGTTCCTGAACAATTTCACCCACGGAGGAGACTCCAGCACAAGGAATCTCCTCTGAGTGCATCTGCACTTCCTACAGGGAGAGGAACAGAGCCAGTGTCAATTCCATCTGAAAATGCTTTTATTTGCCTCCTCCATGGTCAGTTTTTCAATCAGCTGTACTGTAACCTCCTGGACCAGTGTATGTGTGACTAAAAGTACAGTTAAGGCCAAAGCATTCTGAAGATTATCAAGGTGTTCCTTGCAGAATGTCACCCCACAATATTCTCCAGACTTCAGCTCCTGGAAAGGTGCTGGGGGGAACTCTCAGCTTCCCAGTTGCTCCCTAGACCTTACAAACTATTCCAAAAAGTGCCCCAAAGCAAATTGGCTGAAAGCAAACAAAAGAAACTCAGAACATCTGGAGTATTACAGGTTGGAATCCTAAGATACTTTCTAGAAAATACCTAGACCTTACAAACTATTCCAAAAAGTGCCCCAAAGCAAATTGGCTGAAAGCAAACAAAAGAAACTCAGAACATCTGGAGTATTACAGGTTGGAATCCTAAGATACTTTCTAGAAAATGCCATGAGTTGCATCTTCACTCACAGGTGTGTCTCTGCTTCCTCACCCTTGTAAGAAGCAGTGAGAAATATTAAAAAGTCATGTATTTGAACTTTTTTTTACAGAATAATCCCCATAAAACTCAACCACTTCAGTGGAAGAATCAGCACTTCAGCACTGTCACCTCTGGCACTGCTGCCTGGGGCTGGGTCAGCCCCACATCAGCCTCAGTGGAAGATGGTATGTAAATTAAAGGGGTTAAAACCTCTCCTTTATGGTCTTTTCTAGAGGAAATAGTCTTTTCCAAAATTCAGCTTCAAATGAGAAATGTTCACAATATATCAGTTTCTAAATTTTTCATGCCAAAGTCTCATTTTTCTCTGAACCCCTGAGGAGCAAAGGTGGGGAGAAGAAAAGCTGAAATATTTTTTGCATGAATTTTTAAAGTTTCTTTCTGATAAAATTTCATGCACAAATAACTCATTTGCTGTTAATCCTAGTCCATCCTTTTTCCCTGAATAACTGTCTCTTCTTATTTTTATTATTATTATCATCATCATATATTTGTCCTACCTCTTAATGTGGGTGGTATCAGCAATCAGAACCTTTATTGCATTTTAGTTCCTATAACTAATCTCATAAAAATTCTCCTGCAGTAAGGAGCAGCGTGTGGTTATGGGATTTTTGAATCAGGGCAGCAAGCAGATCACACTGGAAGAGTCACACTGGTCGAGCAGTTTTTCTTTAAATACTTGGTGTGTTAGGAATAGGAAACAAATTTAAAAACCATGACAGCATAAAAATAAAACAGGAAATGGAAAAAATAAAATAATAAATAAGAAATCTGCTATTTTTACAAGCAATTGGAGTGCTACAAATAGCAAATCAAGCTGATACTTAGTCACCAATATGGAGAAGAAAGATTAGAAGGAAGAAAGAAACGGGGTGGGGACTGTAAAGAGCCGCTTCCCTGTCTATAAATATTCTCTCTTGCCTGTAGTTCTGCAGTAGAAGGGATTTTGGAGATGGTCCATGTTTGAACACCTTGCAGACAAGAAGGTGAGTGGTGATGGCACCATCAAAGCCTCAGCACCCCAGAAAGGGGAGCCAGGGGAGCAGCAGCTCCGCAGACACCGCCGCAGCCTCTCTGAACCAGGCAGGAGCTCCCAAAAAATCCCTCAGCCTAAAACCACGCTGAGAAAACACCCCTTGCTGGCTAGGGAGACATCATCAGAGGAGGCAGCAAAGGGAAAATTTATTAAGTCATGCTGTTGCAAAGCACAGTTTTTGACATCTAACTCCTGAAAGGCGAGCGAGGTGGGCTCCTCGCACGCGCTGGGGAAAGCATCACTTCGTGCTGCCTTGTCTTTGCCCATTAAGATCCCACACGCGTGGCTATTCATCCCCTCAGCACACAGCAGCCAGATTGTTTGCTGAAGTGATAGATGAAAAATTCATTCTGTTTTGGAGGGTGTTTAAACATTCAGTGCAGGAGTGTCACTGGCTGCTGGGCAGCCAGCTTAGCAGTGGCTCCGCAGCTCCCAGTCTCTGAGGCTTGGGCTGAAAATTCCAGCTTTTATCCGTGGGCAAATAAAATCATCAAAAAATTGACTCAGATTTTTTTTCCCCTTTGTTTTCAATAAAAGGTTTTTGGTTTATAGATCCATCTACACTGCAGCATTTTACAATTTTTTCTCCTGGGCTTGACCAGGGCTGTTATAATGAAAATCTTTGGGTCCAAAGGGAAACACCTCTCTGCGTTTGCATGTGTGTGTGTACACATACACATATTATTTTGAAAACTGAATTGACAGACACCCCTATGAGATCACGTTTGCAGGCTGAATTTCTGACCCTATTTTTTGCCTACAAGACTAAATCAAGACATTCACGCTACGGAGGCAAAAGATTTGAATATCTAACCCATCCCCACCCATACATGCTTGTACACACACAAAGCCAAGGCAGAAAATCACATTGCTTTCTCAGCAGATCCATATTCCACCCCTGCAAAAATAGTGTAATCTATTTTCTCTGTAGCTGGAATTCACGATTAGCAAGGATGCTGATGGCAGTGTCATGAAATCAGCTGAGCCTCTCTTAAAGGCATTTGCACATATGACTTTATTTATTCTTCTTGCATTCTGATTTAAACTGCACAGTGTAATCTGTACCCACCATCTCACACGAGGACTTTAAAACACCCACATACCCTGACACAGAAACAGCCAAAGCTCCTCTCTATTGTCAGCCATTGCTGTCCGAGGCCAAAAGAAAGAGGTCACCCATAATAATGTCAACCATCACCATGGTATCTGAGCACCATCTGATTTAAAGGATGCTCTAAGAGCCTATGGAAAATGTAGAGACAGCAAAGGCAAAGCACTCAGAGTAACTTCAGAAATAATTGCAATGCAATTAAGATGTGCCACCAAAATGAATATTTCAGAGCAGAGTTCATCTGTGGAGAGGTTGCCTGCGTTAGAAAAGTTAAAGACATTTAGGCTTGATTAGGTTCTCACATGAAACTCAGCAGCCAAACACAGAAACCAATGGATCTGTATCTGTAAAAATCCTTTGTGACAGAAAAACCTGATGCAGAAGGTTGTAACTCTGCCTTTCAGCAGCCCCAAAACCTCTGACATTACTGAGTGCCCAGCACTGCTGAGGGTCAAGCTCTGAAGCTGAAATATTCCTGGACAAGGGAAGGGAAGGAAAGGAGGGACAGTGGAGCTGCTACATTTTTGGAACAGGATATCCACTTGTGTCTTTGCATCTGCAAAAGGCAACACCTTCCTGCTGGCCCCTTCCAGTGTCACCATTTAAATGCACGTGGGAGGTGGTACTGGGGAAGATCTCTGTGATTCCATTTCTTTTCCAATGTCTCATTTAAAAGGATCTTTGTTTTCACACTACCAGGGCAAGCACAGAAGGGCTGTGATCCCACAGCAGGGACCAGGACCTGAGGAAGAGGCAAGGATCTGTCCAGCAGGCAGATCACAGGTTAAGCTGCCTAACTCCACCAGGGAGAGACTGGTGGTTCACCTGGAAAATTATGTTATTTCTGCTAAAAAATAATAAAAAAGTTATCTCTAATAATTTTGTCCCCACCCAGCACTGGGCAGGGTGGGCTCTACTTTCACCAAATGAGCAGCCCCAAGTGAAGCCAACTGCCTTCAGCAAGGACAGGTTTAAAATCAAAATTAAACATGTTTTGCTTAAATGCTTAATGTTGGAATGTTTTGGTGAAGGGAATCAGTTCTGGCAGCCCGGAGGGTTCAATCCCCAAACACACAGAAGGATTATGAGCCCGAGTTAAAAGCCCACAGAAATCTCTCTGGAGAAGCACAGGGGAGCAGTTTTGGAGGCTGCTTTTCCCAGAACCACACCAGAACTCTCAGCAGCAGGGCTGTTGTGAGCAAAGACGGGGCTGTTTATCTACTGGAGGTGAGGATTTATTTTCTAGAGGGCAGGTGCAACCCTAGGGAAGACTATTTTGGTCATTAATGCAGGTTTAGCAGGCACCAGTATATACTGAGCTTTGCTGGTAAGAAGCTGTAAATATATTTAAAATTCTCATGATTGAAAACCAGGGACAAGGCTCCCCCAGCCAGGCACTGGTCCAAGCTGAAGGTGAATACGAGCACAGGGCAGCAGTGTTGCCTTTTTATGATCCCCACTGTACAGTAGGCTTTGATGTTTATTATGAAATATTATGATTTAAGTGGCTAGAGTAGTTCATGAAAAATGACCCCTGTAAATGCTGCCTGGGAAACTGGATTCAGCAAATTAGCACATTCCTTAACATGATCTTCCTCGTTGTGCATTGTGTGTTAACTTAAATGTGCCTAAATGGACAGTTCAGGAGCCTATACATAAAGTCTGTACATGATTATCCTATTAAGGACTATTATTGGAGTGCTTTAGTCTTGTGCTGTATCACTTATGCAAATGAGAGAAAATCTGAAGTTACTGTTACTTTTAGACAAAGTGCAAATAAGCTTTTCACTGCATATTAATGAATTGTTAATACCCAGCTCTTCTGCACCCATCTTTATGCAGATTAGAGTAATGCTGTTTGCACAGTTGTAGCATTTCAACTTTTTCATTTGGAAGCACCTAGACTAAGACTTAAAAACAAACCCAAACTCCGTAGCGTGCAAGTTAAAGCAATCAAAAACCCAAACAGAACTCCTGCAGAAATTTAAAATTGAAGCTGCAGACTTGGTGAACGTGTTTGACTGTAATTTGTGTTGAATGAAGTTTTACAAGTTCATCATAAAACTTAGCAGATCCAAACTGCAAATCAAGAAAGTTCTGAAGAACAGGCTGAAATCCATCCCTACTTGAGATGGTTCTTAATTTTAAGCAGATTTAAATCCCACTAATTGCAGCAATGTTTCAATATACGTTTCAGTGCATCCCTGAAGGAAATATTTTCTTGATTCAGGACTTGAAAGAACCCATCCCTGGTTCTTTCAAGCTCTGGACCCAATCATGCAACCTTAACTCATAGAAGCAACTGCTGTGATAAGAGACTCCTTATTTCTAGGCAAATTCTTGAGATATCAAAGTCAAAACTTCAAAGAAAACTATAAATGCTCACTAGCTTCAACAGGAAGAGCATGAGATCCACAGAGAAAACCAGTGCTGATAAATGTGATCAATAACGACTGTAATTTAAGTTTTATCTCTGTTGAAAACAAGAAACTACTTCCAACTGTGAGAAAGGTGGGAAGAAATAAATATACACTGTTTTAGAGAAGTGATAATGTGTTATGTGGCTTAGTTACATAGTCATTAGTAAAAGTTACCCTCATAAAACCATCTGGTCCATATCTACAACATTACATTTGAATAAATATTAGAAAAATGAAAACCAGTCATTCAGGAAGAAAGTAGTTGTTCTGAAAATGACATTTCGTGAAAATAAAGGGAGAAAATTCTGGCCAAAGGACAAGTTTCTCCCAGGTGCCTTCCAACCCAACCCTACCATTCCCAGCTGCCAACCCCCTGGATTTCCAGAGGGGTGTTTGCTCTGCAAGAGTCTCTGAATCCTGGTTTGTGACAGCAGCAACACAGCTGGTGGCACCAGATTGGTTTGAGGTTCAGTTTCTGGTGCTTTCAGCACAGGTTGCTTTTCCTTCCTCTCTCCAATATTTGATAATATTCCTCTGTGAAATCCTGATCTTCATACAGAGGGGAAGCACTGCATTCAGATGGGAGCACTAGATAAGTGTTGGGTGGATTTTGCCATTAAGGAAGTTTATATTCATGGTTATGGGGTAGAAAAACTGAATTTCCAAGAGCTCCCATCTTCCAGGGACTCACACACAAACAAAAATTCCTTTCTTTTGCAACAACCCAACTAAATATAGATTATCATGTTTGAAAGGGAAGATTCTGGCTATAAAACAATCTGAGTACTTAAACAGTAACAGTTTGTGGTTTTCCATTACCACCATTCATGTTTGCATCATCCCAAGGCTAGCAAGGAGCAGCAGGGCCACAACTCAGCCAGGCAGGCAAGGTGAGGTGCCCAGTGCTCCATCCCCATTTTCTGTGTCCTGAAATCCTCAGGAGTTCCTGTTTACCCTGGATCATCACAACTGCTTCACATCCATTACCAGCTCTTCAGTAAATAACACGTATTCTGTCTAAATGCATAACATACAAATGCTCAAATACATAATTAATGCGGGTTTACCCTTGAGAGCCATTGTTGGTCTCTGAGGTAAGTAATAGGTCTTTTATTGTTTAGACTTAAAGATCTCTTGAGCCTCTTTTAAGGACGTGCTTTGAGCAGCTAAGGGAAGGAAAAAAATAGAATTCTGCACAGGAAATCTATAGGTGAGTCCATTGGCAAGGAGCCAAAACTATTCCTCTGTTCTGCTTTGGCAGGTCTCCACAGAAGATTGAACAACAAAACTGTCTGCAAGACAGACTGAACAACAAAACCTTTTGCAAGAGACAAGGGTTTGAGTGAAGGATGAAGGTGCAGGTTTGTACCTTAAAGAGGACTCGTCCAGCTGCCCTCCCATGAGCTGGCTGGAGAGGGGCTCAAAAACATCCCCACAAGCAGGGAGAGAACTCAGAGACCAGCATGAGAGGAGGGTGGATTTCAACCAACAGCTTATAGGTAGGAGGGCATTTCTATTTGTCAGTTATTAGGAGTGTTCAAGACCCTCCCCATTGTGATTTGGACAGGTTACAACATGAAATTCCTCTGTGGCAGCTGGGCAAACTGTCTCAGTGCAGCTCTGTGAAGCCGTGGTGACCTTGTCCAGCTGGGCTGGGCACCCACGCTCAGCAGGAGAGCAGGAGGTGAATCCAAGGAATGCTGTGGTGAGCTCAGGAATGGCTCCTGAGCACAGTCCTAGAAACTCCACATCAGTGACTGTGGTATTCCATAAAAACCACTTGTGCCATCCTGTCAGTCTGAACATGTTCAGCATTTTCACTTCTTAGGTGCATAAAAAGTTAACATTTCCTATTTTTGGTGTGGAACAGAGCCTGTCCAGTGCAGAGACAGCCTCCCATCATGGCTGTGCCCATTCACAGCTCACCGGCTGCTGTGAGCCTCTCCTCTGCAGGGTTTAGAGACTCTAAAAGATCTTCTTCCAGCCCAATGGAACAGAATTTATCCCAGCCTGCCTCAACTAGAGCTGTGCAGGGACAAGTGTGTGTGCACCACACCAGCCCTGGGCTCCCAGCGAGGCCCAGGAGATCCAGGCACACAATTCAGGATCCTTTCAATCTCTGTTGAAGGCTGCACCATGGCTTGGGAATGGTGTTTGCAAACACGGGCATGCAGGGTGATTCCAGCTCCCACCATGGGCTTGTGCAGTAATTACCACTGGTATTAATGAATTTATGAGAGAACATCAATGGGGAATGTACCCCAAAGTACTTAATTTAGAAACATAATATGGACAGCAATGAACAATAGACATTCACACATGCTGTTCAAACACAGGACACAAATGGAATTCAGGCCTTTCCAACACTGTAACAATTTTGAGGATATCAATGACTATTTTCATATGCAGACAACATTTGCTCTTGCATTTCCTTTTATAAATGATCAAATTAAGCTTGCACTGTTACTTCATTTGGGCTCCCCTCCTTTTATGTTCAAAACACAACATTATTATAGACTTACTTTATGGGTAGAGTAACTAAGAACAATACAAGCATCATAATGAAAAAGATGTGCAGCATTTTACACTGCATAATAAATGTGTGTCCGTATCAATGTAAAACATACAAATGGCAATAATTTAACACTGAATATTTTTCTGCCTTTAATTAAAATAAACTAATAAAGATTTCAGAGATGCATTTGCTTTAATAGAATGCAGAGTTATAATTGGTGACCTATTTTAAGCAATTTAATTTCCCATGACCTGTTTTCCAAATTAACATAGTAATAGAAGAATGTTTATTGTGTTTGGGAATATAAGTTTCTCCTTCAAAGATGTCATATGCCTTTGTGATTTGATTTAAAGGTGTGTTCTTTTATTAAAATGTTCATATAAAGAGCTTGTAAATTATGTAAATGTTTCTTTTTATGGCATTTAATAAGTCTAGAATTTTAAATCAAAGCACAATCAAAGAAAATAAACAAGGACATATTGAAGATTCAGAAGATCACTTTAAAAAAAGCATATCAGCTGGGTCGTACCAAAATCATTTGAATCCCCTTTTTCTTACAGCATTCATGAGAATACTTTCCCCAACTATTTTATTGCATTCTTGTGTTTGTATATACACATAAACACACCCAGGCACAAAATTATGTATTTTACACACACGAGCTCAATCTGCAGCTGTTTGGAGATGGCTCTTTTTGGAATCTCATTAAACTCTCGTGGCATTGTGTGCCAAGGGCTGATTAGGCGTTATTTAAAAAAAAAGAAATAATAATTCCCTTGTGTGATTTTGAGGCACCTGAATTATTCACAAGTTGCACAGGGGGCCCATTTATTTCCTGGGCCTGATACTTCTGCACCAGCTGAATGCAGGAAAGAGGGAGCTCGATCCACTCTTACAACAGAGCCCAAGCCCAAGATTTGGGGCTGAGTTCTAAATATTAAATCCTCACCTTTAAAGAATTATGCCCAGATGACTTGCAGATGGTTTTGTTGAAAATATTGTTTTTCTTAATTGATTTTAGAGGGGTTTTTTTATTTTCTTCTGCTCCTTCTTCAGTCTGAGGGCAAACAACCTGATAAAATGATAAATTGAAATGCTTCAAGACAGAGGAACTCATGTGAGGTGAAGGTGCTGCAGAAACCTGGGAAAGCCTCTGAAATCTCTACCAGGTAACCAACCCAGCAGCACCACCCATGCAAAGATAAGCCCTGCACGTGTTACACTGTGGGTAATCCTGCTTTTCATTATGGGATTATGGAGCAAAGATTTTCAAGGCTTGAGAAGAACTCCAGTTTGCTTGGTGCAGGAGGAATGACCCAAGATTAAGGCAAATGTACTGAAAGACCAGGAAAAAAACATTTATTGTTGTCTCAAACACCCTGTAGATGGGAGTGCATTCCTAGGTCATAGAGAGTAGGGGAATGGTGTCAAGGTGTTATGCAGGGTTAATCAAATATGTCACCTCTGTATAAAACCAGTCCTAATGTTTGCTATTTTAATTATTTTGTCATGTTGAAAACTTGCCGACCGACTTCCTTCTCTGGAGGGTTCCTTTCTTGTATTTAAATAGGGCTGCTCATTATTCAAATATAGAAATGCACCTACAATTCACCTATGTGCACATTTTGGTGCTCACATGTATATCTGTATTTATACATACACCCCATAACTGTGCACACACCACAGGTCTCCATGTGTCAGCCCCAGCTCGGTCACTGCCCAGATAAATTCTGGTTCTCTCCTCCCTGAAAATGTGAGAGAGGAAAAAACAAGGAAAAAAAACCTCCGCAGAACCGACTCTTTAATATGCCAGAGATGCAGCCTCTCCTGCTCTCTAAACCATCTCCAAATCACCCGTGAAACGCTCGGGACAGCAAAGGCGCGCGTCTAACAGGCGGGAGCTCTCCTCACGGTGTTCGTGCCCCGTAAACACGCGGAGGAGCAGAGAATTTCACGGGGGTCAGCCCTTGGCTGGATCTCCGGGTGACGAGCAGGACATCACCACCCAGACAGGTGACAGCCTCCTCCTGCAGCCCGGCTCGGCAGCGGGAGGGCTCAGACAGACACAGACATCATCCCGGCAGCCCCACCGCAGAGGAGATGCTCTGCAACAGCTCGGTACAGCCCCATCTGCTAGGAATTTACAGCTCATGTATCCTCAGCACGGGTTTCTATAGGTGAGGGAGAAGCGTTTGGCCTGGTTAGGAGATCTCTGCGTGGCTCTGTTCGTGATTTCGCTGCCTGACACGCTGGGGTTTCGTATTTTTGGGGAGTTGGTATTAAAAATATCAATGATTCATCCGTCATTGATGAACACGATGGGCTCGTCAATAACCCTGCTCCAGCAGCAGTATCTTTATGTATGTGTATATATAGATGGATGAATGTGTCTCCTACGTGTGTTTCAAGCACGATTCCCTCAGAGCAGTCCAAGCTTTGGGTACTTCATGCCCAAATCCAAGCTCTGTACCCTGACAGGTTAAACCATGAGATCCATGGAAGTGCAGGGCCTGAGGGCTGATGGATTTGGGGTGCCCAGCAGGACCCCTCAGACAGCTGATGCTGGAGGCATTGAGAAGAAAAGGTCAAGTCCCTCAATCTAAGAAGTTTTCAAGCTGTTTCTGTTACATTATTTGCTCTTGACAGCCTTGTTAAAGCACCCAAGAGCTGAAGGCTCTGCCAGGAAGACTCAGAGAGAATGAGTGAAATGATTTAGGGTGGAGAAAGCAGGAGCAAATCGGTCTTTTACTCCAAAGACTGAGGCTAACAGAGTTCTGCTTTACATCTGCTCATGGAGCTGAAACCCTCCCTGCATCCAGATCCCTAAAGCACCCACAGTCTCAGGGTTAGATACATCCCATAACCCCAGGAGGTGCACACAGCCCACCCAACGAGCACACAGGGACAGGAGATGCTGTGGTTCACCCCCTGTCCCTCATTGATGAGATGCAGCATGTCCTGCTCCAGTCACCCCAGCAACCCTTGTCAGAGAGCAGGAGAAATGGGGAGAGAAAGCACTAAAATAGACAATAAAGAGAACGCTTCAGAAACCTGTCCAAAGGGGATCTTTGAAAAGCATTGATTTCTGGGCTTCAAGAGAGGAAAAGGAAGAGAAAAATAATTCAAGGGAAAAAATAGCAGCCTTCAAAACACAGGCTTCTAGCTGCCTAAATTTCCTACTGCCTTCAGAAGCAGCAGCCCAGGTTCACTGGGGTTTAATGCTTGTGCTGCTGGATCTGAACCTCACTGTGTGCTTCATCAGGACACTGCTCCAACACAAAATCAGCCCAAACTGCTACCATCATCACCTTTTTGGCTGCTCTAACATCACTGCCAACCCTGGAGCAAATCTGGCTCCAGACAAGCATCCACTGACAGAAGCAGCCCTGCGTGAAAACAAAAAAAGTAGCCCCTCCATTTCCTTTCTGCTTTATTTTTAAAGGTTCTGAAGGGAAAGCGGGAGGAGGGAGTATCTGAAGATCTCTTCTTTACCGAGGGATGAGGAGGGGCAGTGTTCTGCCACCCGGAGGGTGATGCAGCTCTGCGGGGCCGGCCCGGCGCACCGGAGCGCCCCAGTGGCAGCACCGACAGCACCAACGCAGCTCGGGTGTGCCAAAAATGCTCCTCCTGCCAGGCTGCCTCGCTTTGATCTGTGCAACCAGCTCATCTCGCCCTCAGCATCCCCCCACCGAAGGCTGATGCTTTCCTGGGCTGTCCTCTTGCCTGCTTGTCCAACACCCCACAGCATCACAGACCTCACAGGCTGCCTGTTCTCCCCCTGTTTCCACTGCTCTGTTCCTCTTCCAGTCCAGCATCAAAAATGCTGCTGAAATAAATAATTTCGGGTCCTATATAGGACAAAAAAAATTACTTCTGTGGTGACCAGCCTGGAATATCCACATAGCTCTGCCTTGACCTTACGTGCCCTTGGTTAAAGGGATGTTCCATTATTAATCCAGCTTAGAGCTGGATTAACTTTTAAAGATACAAAAATGCCACAAGCCAAGGAAGGTGATATATTTTTGGCTGGTTGGAACTGGCAGACTGCCGGGCAGGGTTAGCAAGCATCTAGAGCTTAGGAGAGGTGCTTTTAGATACAAATCCCAATGAAAAAAACCCAGCCAAACCACCCTAAAATAAATTATGTAATCAAGTGACAGCCAGCAGGTCATGCAGGACAGTTAACATCCCTCAGATATATTTGTACTCTATGAGAAATTCCTATTACAGATTGAATCTGCCCAGGCTGGAGAGCAGAATCACGTTCTCACCTGACAACAGGGATTTTGAAAAAAGAGAAATGAGGAAAAAGTCATTCTGAAGAAGAACAGAAAAACATGCTGAGGAGAAAAACATTTAAGGTTGCTCTAAAGCCTACAAAAACTGATGTCAAGGGGAGGTTTTTGTTTTCCTCCTTTCGATAGACATCAGACCATGTCCCCCCCAGAGGAGTTTCCAAATGTGGCCGCTCTAATGAAGCATTGAGAATCTGCATTTGGAGGCTGAAAATTCACAGTGATTGCAGCCCCCCAGGTAGGGACTCTGCCTCATTTGCTGTTTGACTGAATCCAGCACAGGGTGGGCATTCCTGGAAATGAGACCTGACTAGCAGGAATATGACCAGGAAGAAAGCAGAATGATGGCTGTGGTTAGTGAAATGTGGATTTTCAAATGCACCTGCACAAACAGAGCTGAAATACCAACCTAAGATACCCCCTCACATTTTAAATCACGTACTCAGACTTGCAAACACCCTCAGAATATTAACTTATGCATCAACGGAAAGATGGATTTTAACATATCCTTGAAAACAAACTCTGAAATACTTTTAATGAGTGCCTCTCATGGAACTCTGCACATCCATACCCATGGACTGCTGCTGGCTGCAAATACACATCCATTGTGTTTGCTCCCCTTGCTGCCTAGAGAAGGGATTTATGAGCAGGATACCTGCTTTTGATGAGCATTCCAGTGAGGAGCTTAGCAGAAAGGGAGAGGGATGGTGTTACAGCACATCTCTTCAGATGCCAAAATAAACCAGGAACTGTTGAGCTGCTACTGTTTTGCTCATTGCAATAAAGTTCCTTGTTCAGCATAAAAAGGAGGTGATTCTGGCTGGTTTATCTCTATTACCATGTATCCAACATGTATAAGCAAAAATAGTCAGATAATGAGAAAAATTACCTTTGAATAAGCATCACATAAAAGGAAATGGTTAAGATCTGCCATGAATTATTCAAGCAGCTCCAAATATAAATTGCCACAAACAGCAAGACAAGGGGGTTTTTTTTTTGCCTTTCTGTGTGTTGCATATGTCCTGCAACAACCCAAACAGCACATTCCACTTTGGAAGCTGCATACGGAGAATTGCATCGCCTCGAGGAAATCCAACGGGAGGCAACGGTACACAGGACAGATGATGCTCCTCCTCGCCTTGCAGCTTGCGTATATATATGTTTTAAAGCCATTTTGTGCAACTAGGAGCTTTCAGCACATTATGCCCCTGCTGAAAGCCCACTAGTACACCCAGAGGGTTTCACAGAAAATACTGCAGCTGAGGGGAAGCCCGGGTCCCTCAGCTGGAAATTACGGCTGTGGAGCTGCGAGGGAATCCGGGCTCCAGTATAATTAAGAGTGATTCTTCACTAAAATGGCAATTTTGTTACTGCAATGCTGACAGTTATTTAGATGCACATGGAAATAAACACAAGTACTGGCTGGTGGCTAACTAAACCTGTGTAAATCTGTTTGTACCAGCAGGGCTGCAGCACGCAGGTCAAACAGCAGATTTGGCACGGGGATGGTGGCGCTTGGGCTCGCCTGCCTTTTCTAGGACACAGCACGCAAAGGACAGTGACAATCTGCACTTGTGCTTGTCTGAGGCTGCAGGAACAGAGCTCCTCTCCTCTGACTTTGGTCACTGTGTAACACCTCTGACGCCTGATCAAATTAAACAGATCGAAGGCAGAGGCGCATCCTCGTGTGACCTGTGAGAGCCTGGATCAGCCCCGCTCTGCATCCACGGGATTCTGCATCCTCCCTCCCACTCAGCTTCCTCCTTCACCCTTCCCCTCAGCCTCTCCTCTTCTATAAAAATTTGGGTCACCTTGCTTACACTGGCACAGATTTGCCCAATGAAAACTGCTTTTGTGCAGTCCCTCAGGGCAGGAATAAAGTGGGGATTGATGCTACAGGGAGACAGACGGCTCTCCGTGCACAGGAATTCAGTTCTCTCTGTCTAAGGGGAATATATAGATAAGCATTTATACTATTTTTTTTCAGAGTATTCCAGACAAAGTTCAGAATATTCCAAACATACAATCTACAGAAATGCACTGCTTTTCTTAAGTGCTCAGAGGAGAACAGAAGTCTTTGCTTTATGAGTCTTTATTTTTTGTTATTTTTTAAACTTTTTTTATTGGAAAAAAAAACCAAAAACCAAAAAACAAAAAACCAAAAAAAACCAAAAAACAAAAACCAAAAAAACAAACCACCAGAAGAAGAAAACAACAATTTTCCTGCTGCTTTGAAAGCAGCACACATTTATGTGTGCCCACTGCTTGAGAGTCTCTCTGCCTTGCCCAAGGAGCATGTGCCTAGCTCGAGTCCCCACGGTGAGTGGCAGAATCTGCCATATGGAGGTCACCTTGTCCAGGTCCATAAATAGCTCATTTTCCTGAGCAGGGAAGGGAAGGAGCTGGTGAGAGCAGTGAAAGAGGAGGCTAGCTTGCATCCGTGGCACTGATTGGTGCCAGGGCTGCAGCACGCAGAGCCTTGTCATGCCAGCAGCAGCGATACCGTCAATCTGCAGGCACAGAAGTCACCTCCCTCCACCGTGGAAGCATGTGCCAGCCAGTTTTTCATTTCAGCTTTCACACAGGGGTTTGGATGCCTTTCAGGAGCGGAGAACAGATACTTCAGGAAAGGTGTCCTTGGGGAGACAGCAGCAGGCCCCAGGCAAAGGGATTTGCTGCTTAAGGACGCGGGTGGGGGGATGAGGGGTGGGTACCAAGCTGTGGGTCAGGGCATGGAGGGGGTTTGATGAGAAACCCCCCCACTGCTGCTGAGACCTCTGTGAGGGCACAGGCATGAAATGGTTCAGGTACAGTGACAAAACCACTGTCATTCAGCCCCCCAGTTTGTGGCAAGGGCTCCTCTTCCATGCACTGACAACCAGAGACAGAAAGATTAAGAACTTGCACCTTGTGCAATGAACCTTTTTGTTTTATTCAGCTTTCAAGATACCAACAACTGCAAAAATGCTACAGCAAACCCACCTGATAGCCACCAAGGTGCTAAGCTAGCACTAAGTAATTGATACCTTCATTTAAGAAGAGACTGGAAGGTGTCAGCCAGAATGTCATGTCAGAGTGACTTTCACAGACCAGAAAGCACACTGAGGTGTTTGCACTGCAGCATCCTGGGGAACAAAGGGAAATTGAGGAAAACATTGCAAAAAATAATATTCCTGGATAAATCACAGGAAATTTAAAGGAGGGTAGAATGCAAGGAGGAGAAAAAAACGTTTTTTATTTGATTCTAATCAAAAACAGTTTTTGAGTGCCAACACCTGAAGTCTGAGCTAGCACCTCCCTCTCTTTGCCTCAGAACATGTAGCTGATAAGTCATATCAGGATATAATGTTAAGGAGGAGGCAGAAGCATCAATCTTGATGCACTCCGACTGCAACTTTAATTTTAGAGAGTTTTTTTTTTAGAGAGTAATCTTAGAGAGTTTTTTAGAGAGTAATTTTACACCTGGCAGTAGGGAGGTGGTGACACTGCTAACACCCCTTTGTGAAGGTAATGCCAGTGCCCTGCTCTCCGTCCTGCTCAGAACAATCCCCTCCCATTTGTCAACAGAGGAAGGGAAGAGCACTTTTCCCCTCCACGACATCTTTTTGCATCCCACAGGCTGCAAATCCCTGGCTTGATCTTGTTCAGTGTGGAACATCTGACATGCCTGTGATGGGAGAGCTTTACCCGCTCTTATTCCTTCTTATGATACCCATGACTATAGGATTGGATAAAAGGGATGAACAGATGGATGGATCACGTATGCACACTGCAGAGCCTTTATCCTTCGCTAGGTGTTGGTTTAAGCGATGCACAGGATTTTTAAATAGCCTCTTCTCTTTTTCCTTTCCCCTTCACAAGTTTTCCTCTAATGTTCCTCCCCTTGGCAGTCTCTTCCCCCCTCTCCCATATAAACACTTTGAGCTCAAGTTTTGATACATAAAAAAGAAAAAAAACACCCAACCATGAAGCAGCCCTAAGCCAATGTTTCCTTTGTCCTTGCTCTTTAAAAGCTGTAGTTGCTGCTCAGATGAGGTAACGGGCCTCATAACACAAGTATGTTTTTCAGAACTTAATGTCCTCTGCCACAGATGTCGTCTCTGCCAGAGGCTTATTAACACCTCAGAAGAGCAAAGCCCTGCCCACAAAGGGAAGGGAAACTAAAGAAGATACACAAACAAAGGAGGTGAATGTTAAAAGCAGCTAATGAGGGGGAAAAAAACCCTCCACCTTCCCATCACGGTACTTCAGAACAAGTAGCATTGCCAAGCACTAAAAACCTGGGGATTAAAGAGACAATTTAGGAGGACTTGATGTGAGGAATGGAAATCTCCTGGAAGACATTAAAAGAACACAGAAGATCAGCATACGTATTTGGGGAAAGGAAGAACCACCTAGAAAAAATATATGTGTATGTATATGGACAATTTTGCCAGGACTAACAGAAAAGCTATTAAGAAATAATCAGATACATTTATTTCCTATAAAGAAAATTCAAATTTGAAGGGAAATTGAAGCGGGGGAAGTGTACAGACATTTCATTCTCAAAAATGTACATTCAAAGGAACTAACAGAAAAAGCAAAGTTGTTTGTTTACCAACCTTTCTCCTTAAACCAATTCCACTCAGAAACACCAAGAAGCACTCAAATAACAGATCCACCTCACTGACTTGTCTCTCCTGCTCTGGAAATGCCATGTGTTGTTATTCAAATTATTTTTATTCCCCCTGCTGATGCACTTGGTCCTCCTTTTTGGTTTCCAGTGCTCCAAGACTGCCCCAGGGGCACTCCAGCACCTCTGACAAGGTGTTCATAGGCATCCCATGGGGCTCCCACCACCTCATGCCCTGGGATGGAATTTCCCTTCTCTTTCTGGGGCAAAATGGGGCAGGTGTCCTTTTATTCCTTTGGAGAAACTGAGACAGATCATAAAGACCAGGATTTTCTTGTCAGGGCCAGATCCTTGCTCAGAGGCTCATGTAACTGACAGGAGGGTGGCAGAGTTCTGGGACCAGACTGGAGGGTGAGACCCCTTGTGTGAAAAATGGATGGGTAAGAAGTAGGTACAGGGCCACAAAAATCAGCAGAAATAAACAATGTCAGGATGTTCAAAAGGGCACTATGAGTGATCTGAGCCACAGCAAGGACAATAAAATCAGCCCCTGAGAGTGTTGCTATTTAAAGCAATGTTTCATATGGAAATGAACAGCCCATCGAGGGATGAGCTGGGTTAGTAACACGCATAATGCAAAAACTGCTTGGCATTTATCCCCAGTGCAGCACAGAGGCTGCAGGGATCACCAAACTATCACAGGGGTTAAGAAAACTCAAGGGGCTAAAAGGATTCCAAAAGCTCTTAAGCCAGGTTAGACACTCCTGCAAGAACTGGATGATAATTAAAGCCTTTCCAGTTAGTTAAGTTGCATTCCCTCATTCAGGGAGAGACAAACTTTTAACAGGGGTCTTACACTTGCTGCCTTTAGCATGAAAAACAAGTCAATGTGAAAATTATCCTGGACTGCTCCACACTGAACTAAGGCTGCAGCAGACACTGAATAATCCATTCCTTGGAAAGAGCTGAATCACTGAGATATCCTGGTCACACAGTGGGGCTGGGAGTGCCCATGTTGATAAGGACCTTTGGAGGGGACAACTTTATTGTCCCTGTGGTACCTTTATCTCTCCCATGGAGGAGTCATAATTCCTTGTTCTTTGAGGCTGTCCAATCCACCTTGTAAACAGCTCATGTGCATGGAGAGGAGACCCATGGAGCCCCAGCCCCACCCCAGGGTCAAGCATCATGGCCAGGGCACTGGGTGCACAGCAAGGATTATTACAATTTTTCAAATTGTCCACCCCTTTCAGAGGATGCCTCCCCAGTTTTGTCAGTTGTCTTTTCCTCTGCAGGGCTGAGCCAGACCAAAGAAAATTCAGGATCATTCAGAGGGCAGAAGGATGCAGTTTGCCTCAGATGGTGCAGGCTTGGATTGCAGTCAAAGAACTGACTCTTCTGCAGAGATTAACAAGCTCCACAGGTGCAGGGGAAGAACAGGCTCTTCGAACACAGGAGAAGAAAAACACACAGTATGGAAAAATGCCCACTGCCTGACTCGCTGCTGAAACTGTTAAACAACTGTCAGTGGGTTTTCTGGAGGGAGGCTGGGAGATGCAAAGGTGTGGAAATAGAGAAAGCAGCAGCAGCCGATGTCCCACAGGAAGGCAACGACGGCCAGCGCTAGGAGATACAATCTGATCCTTTGTGTGTTCTGCAAGTTGCCTTGTTGGAATCAAAGACCGTAGAAAACCAGTTTGTGAAATAATGGTGGTGACAGAGCAGCACCTCCCCGAGTCAGGGCTGTTTCACAGAGTGGGGCTAATTCACCTTTTGTCTGCTTAATAGTACTGCAAAACCAGAATCCCTCCGATCAGAGAGACTGAGCTATTTCATGCTGTAAACTCTTTGCAGGCAGCCTGACAACAGAACAGGCTCTGTAAAGCATTTCTGAGTAGCAATGAGCCTCAAATGGCACTTCCCAAAGCCTTTCTATCCCATGGAGAGCAAAAAAACGTGGCAGGGAAATACCAGTTTCTCGGGGAAGGGGCGTAAATAGCTCCAAGTGGGTATGGCAGCAAAAGCAATGTGATAATATGAAGGAAGAGCTGCTGAGATTATCAGTTCCTGGCATTATATTCCCAAAACACTCCTGAAGCCTCACAGCTTCCATATGGCTCATCAGACACATACAATAACATGATGGCTCAGAACATTCAGTCCTATAGAAAGGAAACAAGAAACACAGACACGTCCCTGTGCTCCTGCACACACACAGCAGTGACACCAGGGCCTGGAACAAAAGGGACAGGAGCAAATTCTGTGCTGGAGTCAGCTTCCTGCAGGCCTCCTGGTCACAAGGTTCATTGTGAACATCAAACCTTTGCAGAGGGTGCGTGTGTTGCTTCCAGATGGGGCACAGATCCCACAGAGCCACCAGGTGACACATTCTGGGCTCAAGAGAGGCATGATTCAAACCCAAACTCCCTGGGGGCATCCTGCAGGCCTCTACTGCAGACCAGGGGGTCCCACTGAACACTTCCAGAGCCACAGCTCCATGACAGCCTAACAAAATTCCTGCCTGTGAGCAAACTGGAGAGAGCAAAGCTGTACTAAAGTGCCTCTGGGTGGTGGTGGCTCTGTGCAAGCATGATGTTGTCACATCTAAGTGACATAGAAGCTGTGGATGTCCCACCTCTGGAAGAGTCCCAGGCCAGGTTGGACAGGACAAGTCTAGTGGAAGGTGTCCCTGGCCATGGCAGGGGGTGGAACAAGATGAGCTTTAAGATCCATTCCCACCCAAAGCTCTCTGTGACTCTGATTCCATGACGGCTGAATGGAGCCTCAAAGTTCTCATCCCTTTGCACTATCAACAGAGAGAGGTTTTAAGAGAGCAAAAGTTGTGATTAGTCGTGCTAGAAAAACTTGGCTGTTCCCCAGATTTTTCTTAGATGATGTCCTTGTGTGGCCAATCTGGCTCATCCCAGAGCTGCTGGAATCACGGCCTTCGCTGACTGCAGCATTTTATTTTCAGTGTGAGGAGGGATAAGGCCTGTAGTGAGCTCCAGAAAAACTTCTCAGTCATGGCTTGTAACCATGAAAACTCCTTCCCCAGCCTACTGAGGCTTAAAAAGATGCACTTTCAGTTTCTGTGATTCTCTTCCAAGACTGATAAGCCAGCAACAGTATTTCTTGTTTCTCAGTCATCTGTTCTTCAGTTTTCAGAAACTATTTCAGTTCTACAAACTGGCCTGCCATCTTTTCCCTTCTATGAGACTTTAGAAAGAGAAAAAAGGATGAATCACCCTTTTTTAAAATTACTTTTCCAAGTGGAGGGTCTCCTTCACAATGTTACTCATTCCAAACATCCACTGCACTTTTCCTTCTGTGATACCTCCCAGTTCTTTGATGCTTTCTCTTTCCTCACCGAGGGGCTTGTTTATTTTTATTTTTTTTATAAGCTAAGCCTAATTCTTGGTTTTCTTGTTCAAAATCCTCAACCAAGCTCCTTGAGGAGTAAAGTAGGCATACAGAAAGTTAATGAGAAATTCTCCCTCTGTCCCTGAGGATTGAAGAGGGGATAATTTAGGCAATGTTTGGAACCAGCTCCGACCCTTTTAAGACTATCCAGCATGGCTGCGGGAGGAGGAGGATCCAACTGTCCTACATTTTCCTTGTGGATGCTGCCACTGCTAACAGAGCATGGCTTTTCTTCCATGGTTTTCTTTTCCATGTCTTTTCTTCCATGGCTCTGCCAGGCCTGAGCAGGGTGGAGCAGGAGCTGCAGCACTGGGATGCCACACGGTGACAGGCTGCTGACAACAAGAGTTAATTTCCATCACTTCCCTCCACTGGACACCCTAAAAGCTGATGGTTTCAGGTGCTGGTTAGGGCACCTTCTGCTGGATGTGATCACCTCATCATCTCCCAGTTAGTCAGATCTGCTTCCCTCCTCATCACCACCAGCCACTGAACGCCTTCTCCCTCTGCCCAGGATGGGCTCTCCCCCTGCTCTGCTCTGCTGTGCTTCACCCTGGGAAATGTTTTGTGATACTTTGGATCCCTTGTAAACTGTATGCTTCCATTTGAGCAGTCTTTCAACTCCATGAAAGTTACACGTTGTTTTCATTTCTTCTCAAGTACCTCAGGTCAAAGAAAGACCTGTGTCACAGTGGCTCTAAAAGCCTAATAAAGTCTTTCATCCAGAGACCTGCTTGCTGGCGCAAAGTCAGGGAAAACAAACTAAGTCATCGAGTGTTGTTCAAACTGTCAGATCCTTTTCAGCATGCTCTTCCTGCCAGCCTGTTCGTGTGCGTTTGGGGGCTGGGATGGGGAGGAAGGGAAGGGGGGAAAAAATTCCTGATGGCAGAAAGCCCATGGAACAACTGGCACCTTTCCAAAGCAGCCTCCCCCCGGCCCCCAGCCCGCCTCCGTGGGCACAGGCGTCTGCCAATCTGTTCTGCACACACACACACACACACACACACACACACACACACACACACTGCACAACACAAGCAGCAAAACCACTTTCCAACAACTTTGCTCACAAGTGCTACTCTACCCTGAGTTTGGCACCTTGAGCTTTCTCCTCCTCACCCCCGCCTCTCCGGGCGCTGCCTCCCAACGAGCTGGACAGGTTCCAGTGTTTAAAAGCCCATTTAACCACTCCCTTTTGTTTAGAAATACTAAGCCTTGATCTGATTTTATCGACTCTGCCGTGCCAAGAGGAGGAGGATGCTGAGGGTTTCTGAGGATTCTGCATTGAGCTGAAAAGCTCCACGAGCCCTTCAGGAAGGGCTTTGCCCACTTTGCAGCAGCCCTTGTGCTATTGTGGAGCCCCAGAAGGAGAGAGTGTACCATTTATGGGACCACACAGGATGGCTTCCACTCTTGCTGTTGTGCACATTTTTCCCTTTGAAAACTTCATTATTGGCACTGAGGAGCCAAAAATCAGCTCTGTGCTTGGCTGGCACTGTCTTTTGATGGTTAAATAGCTTTCTTTACACTCTTCACCTTGTTCAGTGCTGCTATGCCCAGAAAAATCAGAGCAGCAGGGGAGTGAGGCAAAGAGGCACGAACAGGACCTCTGCTCTGATTGACAATTGTAATCTTCCTGGGTATTGTTAGGAGACATCTTTCTGCACTTGATAAACCCAGCATGATTACATGAAACATATCCTTTTAAAATATATTTCTCTTTTTCATAAAGCAGGTAAAGCCAACTGCATTTAGAGCTAATTTCAATGCCTTTGTACAGTGTAGCATTTGGATGCCCTCTTAAGGATGCTGGGTTTGAAAGTTTGTCTTTTCTCAAAACCCCAGAGAAGCTCTTAATATCAGTGACAGAAAGGACTGTCAGATTACAAGCCAGACAGAACCAGAGAGCTCTGGAGTAAGAGGAGACCCTTCCCAAAAATACATCTCCATTTTCCACATGATTATTTCACTGAGAAAAAACACACATTCTGTGGAAATGTGTAACCACACACTGACCACTGAGATCACCAGCCACGTTTTGGTTCAATTCTTCATCTCCATCATCCCACCAGTTCTGTGCTGTGGCTCATCAGGGCACCACATCAGGGCACAGGGGGACGAATTTAAACATCCACAGAGCTGCTATAAATTTGAATGAATAGGAATAGTTTCTCATCTATGGCAATTTGCACCAATCAAGGCTGTGCCTTCATGTATCCGGCAATCTGGAGGAAAGAGTCTGCCTCCTGCTAGGCAGTTACTGACACATTTTTAGCTTCCCTACGTTGGCTCTGCCCTCCTCTACTTTTCATTTCCCACCAAAGAGAAAACATAAAGGAAGTGATGATGAACAGGCAGCTGTGGTCAACAGAAGACGTAGCATGATCGAGAGAGATCCTATCTAAAAAGTTCACACAGGAACAGCCTCACTGGCATTGAGAACAGCAGAGCCTGGAACAATATCACTGAAAAACAAATTACACACAGGCACTATCCAAGTCCAAACCAGTCAGATATTTTTGATATCCTGCAGCTTCAAAGGGGATAACAGGCAGTTGAGTGCTAGTGCTGAAGATCACGTTAGCCCCACTGGATTATTCAGGTCATGCTAAACAGCAAATTCAGTGGATTAAAAGAGTTCTCATTCCTGCTGTGCACTTTTAACAGCCTGCGACTTACACAGAGGGCTGAGGATGCTGTGTACGTCGCACGTCTTGTGTAGCACTTTATAGTCAGACAAGCTCAGCAAGGGGCATCTGCCTTCCTAAAAATTGCCATTGACCCACTCCTGTTCAGGAGCACTGAGAAACCAATGGACTCACCCAGCAGCTATGTGAAAATCTCTTTGCCAAGCCATGCAGAACTCACTTTTGTGTCTGCAGTGCATCGGCGCTGTATTACCATGACAAAACCAAATTGCCACCATTGAGGACAGTCTTTGCTAGCACAACAGCCCTTCTCTGGTAATAAACTCGTGCTCACAAATGACGGCACAATGAGGGGATGTGGAACTGCTAGAGGATCTCTGGGGTAGCAGCCAACAGCTTTTCAGCTTTTTTCTTGTCTGACCCGAGTCATTCTCCACACAGGCATTGATGTAAAGTTCGGCAGCACAAAGCTTGGGCAACATCAGGGCAGTGTCATTGTCCCACATTAATGTACAATTCCTGCAATTGCTGCAGAGCAAAAGGCAGCACGGCCCCGGTTGTCACTGCAAAACATTTCGGGGGTTCTGCTGTGTCTAGCAGTATCCTTGCTCCCATTATGGGTCAGTGAAATCATGGGTGTTTCTACAGAACGCCCAAAATCTGTGTGGTACCAACCCCACTAACACTGAAACCACCCACAGTAATTAAGGCTGTATTTCAGATGTCAATTACAAGTCTTTTGTGATCATTACAAACAGGGATTTACTAGGACAGGAGGTCCTGGGACAGGCAGGAAGAGAAGCATCTATGTCTGACCCAACTCCTACCACCTCCTTGCCAACCCCCAGCCCAGCAAAACAGAGACAGAGTTCCCCTGGACCATTCTGTGATGGTCATTGCCCATTTGAAAAAGCAAATCCTCCAGTGGGTGAGTGAGCAAATGGCAAATAAATGAACTTCTGCCTGATTTTTCAAAGTGCCTTCTGCTGAGGTGGAGTCTCTTATGTCTAACAGAGTTATGAACTGTGCAGCTCTCCTCCCTTCAGGGGGAGCAGCAATGGGGTTTGCCCTCTCCTCCTCTGCCCATGCTGGAAAACTGCTAGGAAAGAAATATCATTGAGGCTTCTACCTCTGTCAAAACTGGGAGAGATTAGCTGACAGGCTTAAAAAAATATTTTGGAAGCTGATAGACAGAGACACCTACACACTGCTTTGCATGGCACAGAACTGTTTTCCCAAACAATCTGGGCTAAAAATGAAAATGGCCAGTCCTTGAGCAGGTCAAGACATGGATATGAGTTTGTTGGTAATGGGCTGATGGATTCTTTGTGGAGGCAGACAGCTCTCCTGAGATTCAATGAACAATATAAGAGAAGGATTTGATTTAGAGTAAAATGCTAAATTATGTACAAGTCTTTGGGGAGAGAAAGCTTAAACTCTTTGACCTCACAAACAGCACATTATGGACTCAAGTCCCACACTTGCACCCAAACCTAGAAGCTGAAGTAGCCTTTTTTCCACCCATAATGACCATCTTACTGGTGTTTTAACACAGAAGACAGCAAAATTTTAAGAGATACTGTACCCATGAAGTCCTCAACAAATATTATATTGTTGTGCAGTGCAGCACTTACAGTAACAATTTGACAAAGGTTTGTTCATAAAACTTTGCAGATATTCCTGGGTACCTTTTCAGCTGAGAAAAATCACCCAGAGCTCCCACAGGGTACATCTCGAGGGTAGGAGATGGCAAAGCTGAACATTCATCACCAGCAGATCAGGGAGCAGATGGGAAAACCACAGAAAGAGGTTGCACGGAGTTTGCTGTTTCTTTAAGTTGCTGATGGATTCACACATGATGCAACTAGACACAACACAGCACTTGCATCTTCCTGCATCAGTGATTCTGCAGACATAGATCTTCCCACCCTCCTTTTCCCCCTTCCAAGGCCCAGATGTGATTTTTTGTCTGCAACTGGATACAATCACTTTCTGCACACAAGCCCAGCAAAACAAAACATCCCATTTTCAGTTCACAGAGCTGCCATGGCAGAAATAAATATTATTTTGTTTGTTGGGGTTTTCTTTCTGGTTACTGTTGTTTTGTTTTCCAAAAAAATCATTGTTCTGCAGAACAATTTAATACAACTCATTCTTCCTGATTGGAGAGTTTGCAGTGAGCTGAACAGCAGTTAGGTACTCAGTGAAAAAGCCAGTCCTTCCAATCCAAACCCCAAATTTCTCTGAAATCAACCTTTAGATAACTTCCAAAATTGACAAACCTAAGACAAGCACTCGGCCTCCTTCCCTTTCAGCAGGAAATGACCCAACACAAATCTCTGCAGCACTGCCATGGTTTGCAAGCAGAAGGTGGATATTTGGGTTTGCCCCTCTACTTGGAGCGTGCCATGGCTGAGATAAAGCTGCTGGGCACAGAGTAACCCCTTCCTTAATCCCTGAACTCTGTTTGCAGTTGGCATCTGAATTTCTTGACAGGCATGGGAGCAACTGGCTGCCTGATACCCCAGGAGTTTAGAATAAAACCCAGCGCAGATCAGCAGCCTCACACCCACCACCACTGGGGCTGTATTTTCAGAAGCACACTGCTTGATGCTGCTGATTTGAGGAAGGGGTTGAGTCCTCCATGGAAGAGAAACCTACTTAAGTTAGGGTTTTATGGTCCTGGCTCAAGCATGTGTAAAGGAGCCTGAGCTCTCTTTGCAGAGGCAGCTTCAGGAATTAGACTCTGTTTCCTCCTTCTCTCTCCCTTCTCACTTCAATTGCTTGAACTGGTGGTAATTTTCCCCTCTCTGGTGCCTCCTTACCCATCCTTTCCTTCTCTCTTCCCACCCTGTCAGCCAATGACAAAAATAGAGATGAGAAGAGACACAATTGCATAAAAGAAGGGATTTTTCCATCTTGAATCGCAGAGGGGGATTGGTTTGCGCTCTGCCTCGCTGCAAAAGCTTCGCAGGTTGGGCAGGTAAGATTTGAAGGGAGGCTGTGTGATGCATTGAGCTGAGCTGGCCCTTGACCCTCAGCTCCCTGCCTGCTCTGCCTCCAGCTTTAGTGAAGGCACCAGGCGTGAAATGGCACCAGCAGTGCTGCCTGGTGCTTTTCTGAGCAGCCTTGGAGGGGAGGGAGCAGCCGTCTCGAACGTGCTCCCTCCGGGGTGTGCACACCTTCCCGGGGCACACCTGGGGAGCAGCACTGCCCTGGGCTTGTAGCACTAACACAAAAAGCACTTGGCTGTGCACACCCAGGCTCTGTGGCTCAGCAATGCTGTTGTACTCCAAGATCAGTTTCCATTTAAAAAAGCTGAGCTACAGATCGCTTAAGAATGAAGGAAAAAGAAAAACTGATCAATGCTTACCTTGCTTTTTGGTGGGTTGAGCTTTGGAGCTTCTTATTCCTCAAGAGCTCTGGACTTTTTGTAGCTAAGGAAAAAAAGGAAAATACTGTAAGAACAAATCAAAAGAAAGAATTATATCAGTATACCATTTTTTAAAAAGCTCTGTAGGCTTTGTTTTTATCTTTGCATAGTATTAAAGCTGTTCAGATTAAACTCCGCAAAAAATATTCTCCGTAGGTATATCCTCATTTTTGTTGGACAACATCAGTTCTTTGATCTTTATTCACTTAAAGAACTGTTCTTTTCCTTCCATCTCTTTTTTCTCTTGCCTTTTGCAACATTTGAAACTGAGGCTGGCCAAAAACTGCTCCAAGACATCTCATTATATTTTCACCAGGGCAGTTAATCACCAAACTCAGTATATTCTTCTGCTCCCCAATAGAACAATTAAAACAACATCACTTTAACAAAGGATGAATTTCCAGGTATCATCAGCACCAACCTGCAGGATGATCTCTTGTACAAACCAGGGCACTTTCATGCATTTCCACCAGCAGCATGGCAAACCAGCCAACCATTTCTGAATGCAGAGGTGAGACCCTCTGAGTGACACGGGCTGCTTTGCCCTTGTGAGCAGGGGCTCGTTGGGTTGGGTTTTTTTTGGCTTTTGGTTTTTTTTTTCCTTCCATTTTTCAAGATTTCCAAGAGGAACAGTCATGTCCTTCACCTCCATAGTCATTTCTGCCAGCCCAAACCAGATTCAAACCACAGGAAAGCCCCGGGAGGAGATGCCAAGCCCATGGCACTGCTGGCCTTAGGGACAGTGTCACCTCACTCAGTGTTTGATTGTACAGTCCCCATACAAAATTAATTGATCATGTCTTTTCAATAGACCACAAACAGCTCTCAGAATTAACCACAAGGAAGCAGACTCCATTCAGAGATTTGAATCAACAAAATACGAACACAAAAATAAAATCATTCCCATTGTGATAATCTTTTAATAAATGCTCCTCAGCAGGGCTACATGAAGGATTTTCTCTTGTGTACTTTGGTCTGGACTTCTTAAACGCATTTGAGAAATTTCCCAAAACAATTTTTGTAGAGAAATGGATCTATCAAGATTAAAAATTTCCCCTGGAAATTCACTGTCAATATTTTTTTAACCTACTTTTCTTCCTCACTCCCTCCCCAGGAGCTCTTTGTCTCACATCAGTGCTCTGCCACTCTTGGATCCTATGAGTCCTTCTGCCTCGATGCTTCTTGGGATAAAATGATCTTTCCCAGGAGCTCTGATAGGCTGCTTTAAATCAGCTCTTTCTTGATTCATGCGTTTCACAATTCTCTATCCTCTCTATTCTTGCAGCTATAATTACTGGTGAATTTAAATTCTATTTTTTAAAAAGCAAACAAACCAAACCAAATACAAAACAACAAAAACCAAGGCACAAAGAAACAAACCAAAAACCCACTAAAAGGCATCCTAAACCCCTCTTCCTCCTGAAATATCCATCTTCTCCTGCCGGAAATGGCCCCCACTGAGCTGTGCTCAGGATGGCAGCAGGGCTGCCCGAGCCAGATGGAAGCTGCTGAAGACCTTGGAGATCAAGCCACCAGCCTTCAATCTTGACATTTGGTCGTGGGTGGCAGATTTTTTTCCTTTCACACTTAAAAAAATGTTGCAAACCACAGTAGTTCTCTTTGAGGGGGAACTGGAGGCTGGTTAACCTCATCTTCTTCTGTGCACATACAGATGTTGAGAAACAATTTCCCACCCACACTGGCCAGAACTGGTGCCTGGACCAGGGACCAACACACAGTCTGCCATCCTGAGCCCTACACCCTCTAGAAATTCTAATGGGGTTTTGGTGCCATTCAGGTCATGGGAATCAGGGGAGAATAAAGTTTTTCCTTTTCTATGCTGCCCTGGAAACCATCCCTGAATATCCCCACATTTTTAACATCATTACAGAACGTTTTCCTGACAGGCCAAAAAAACGAGCCCCCTTTTCCAGTTATGCTCCCCCCAGGACATAGCAGGACCTCTCCCACCACAGGAGGCAGGAGATGGGACAATGCTCCCACTTTTTTTTATTTGAAAAGGAGGATCCTTCTTCATCTGCTTTCATTAAACCATGTGCCTGCACTGTGAGCTCAAAATGACACTTTTGAATAATTTAAGATAATGATAATAGAAACATTAAAAAAACCCTCTCTTAGAGACCAAACCCAATTCCTCTCGCAGCTTCTGAATTAGTTCTTCACTCGTAGCCATTTCTGCTCTATCTTAAGAGCTATTAAAAAAAAGAAAAAAGGCACGATAGATATTAGGAAATTACTAATGCTTTTTTGAAAGCACCTTTTGCTTAATCTTCTGCAGGACTATTTCTGGATTCCTGTGCTGCTTTCATCTTTACCCTGGGTGTTTTACAGGGCGTCTCGCACGCGCACAGCCCGAGCCCAGAGAGGACAGGGTTGTTTTTGCGCATTTTCCCTGCAGCTGTTTTGTTCCATTGGAGATGATGCCTCACTGGGTCAGGACTTTTTTTTTTTTTTTTTTTTTTTTTTTTTTTTTAGGGGTGGGTTTTTTTTTTCAAAC